>CM076575.1:956335463-956902963 GCA_034641835.2 Pinus albicaulis
CAAGATGCGAGTAACAATGCTCGCCTCCAACGCACACGTCCTATCAGAAAATTCGCTTTCATATCTGATTTAACAAGTTTTAAAATGTTTTTAACTAGCATAGCCATATAAATTAAATGGTTGGAAAATGTGGATATACATCAATCTATATTAAATATCAACACACTTACTTCATAATACATTTCAAGTTGTTAAAATTTTAAAAATATAAAACTAACTAAATTATAAATTTATTTCAAATTATTATAATAATAATATATAAGTTAAACATATATTCTTCTTCATCTTTGTTTCCTTTTTTTTTTCTTCTTTTTCCCAAAGAAATATCTAGGCAAATCCACCCGAAAGGATCACACCCCGTCGGCTTATTAGTAGAGCCTAACCCAAGGGCGTCGAGGATAATTGACCCTATGACCTCCCATTAGCGAGGTGTTTTAGCGATGGGAACTCGACCAGATGAGCTAACCCTTGAGGATATAAGTTAAACATATATTCATTTAAAAAAAACACGGAACAAGATTTTTGTCCATGGAGATTTACCCTCACTTTACGATGGAGATTCCTAATCTATAAATATACTTTGTTACGATACCATGGTTTATGAATACCACATGACTAAAAACCCATAACCCATTTTTTATGACACTTGTTCATATGTTATTTTTTTAATTAACCAATTTAATTAAAATAGAAAAATAGCATAATTACTTTGGAGATAAATCTCAACCTTTGATTTGTGTATACTACTAAGAATATTTTAGAATATTCCACGAAGGTTAAATCCCTACCATCCGCCTAATAATTATTATGCCTAGAGGTGCATTCTACAACCTAGTATGTGTGTGATGTGTAAGTATATCTAGAGTTGATACGTGTCCAATAAAATAAAAAATAAAAAATATTTACTTGATGTCAGCCCAAAGAAAATGAAAAAAAACTATATAAATAAAAAATAGAAAACAATTGATCATTAAATGCATTCATTTTCTATACTCTTTAGCACTAACTGAAATTTCACATGAGTTTTGGAAGTTCAAATACTTTTGTACGACTAAAGGTTGCAAATATTAATCCTTTCTTTCCAACTCTATGATGTAAACTACTTTGAGTTCAGAAAGTAATATTTGCAATGCTTAGTCATTTTTATGGGCACAATAATATAAAATAAACTAAAGTGTATTAATGATAATTTTCTGATACAATTATGCCGATAAGTGTCCCTTCTTGAAAATGGTCATGCCAACCTTCGTCTACCCTTTTCATTCATGCTTGACATCTGTATTAAGCGGATTGTAGGGAAAGACCAACATGATTTTATTCTGATAAACCTCATCCCATGGTATATTGCCAATTTTTACATCGATAAGTGCCTTGTTACACATATCACTGCTGATTTTAGCAACACCTTGTTATGCCTGCAGTTGGAAGGAAGTTCTAAAACCCCACATCAAAACACAACGAATGCAAGAAACTTTAAAAAATAAAAGATTTAGATAAGAAAATATTTGTTCACCTCCAAGATGAAATCTCTGCTTCAACATATCCTTCTCCCATGTCATAGTACAGTGAGGAAGGCATAGGCGAGCCAAATGAATGGATATATTCTTTCTTGACTATCCTGGCAGAATCACAAGGGTAGGGATGATTCGTGGTACGCTCAATAAAGTTTGACTCTCAACTACTTGTCATTGAGGACATTTGAAAGGATAAGTCACATCGCCCTCCTATAAAATCTCAAATTCCAGAACAAAATTACATAATTAATTAACCCTATTCTTGATGATCACTCTCCCATGCATAAATCTGGGTCTATAGATGGAATAATGAGATTCTCCTCCAATCATAAAAGCTTTGATCGATGGTCTATCGATAAGGGCTCAGTGATAGGTGAAAAATGGGTTCAAATCAAGGCTTGTTGGGGGAGACAAAGTAGGATAGGTGATCTAAAATGACTGTATTAGTTTTGCTGTGCTAAGTGCCTTTCAGTTTTAAAAACATGTGCATAATCAATTCATTAGTTTACATAAGGATTAAGGAGTTGTTTCATGATTTTTAGATGATTTTTAGTGAATTATAAGCATAAAACAAGCTTAAATAACATTGAACAACAGTGCAAAACAGAGAAATAAGTCACCACATGATTTCTACACAGCAGGCTTGATGAAGCAGTTCACCCCTCTTGGGCTACATCTACTGGTCCAACTCCCAATATCTTATCCATCTTTCATTATGCTCAAAATTTTGCTATTACATGTAGTTACAGTGCTCTAATGGCTGTTTTATCTGCACCAATTGCTCCAGAATGCTCCAATTAGTCAAAAAATGACACTTCATTCACTCAGAATGGGCGAAAATTGAGTCTCCTACTATTTTGCCTAGTATCTCCTAGGAAAACTCCACTAAAAGTGGAGAACTCCAATTAAATGGAGTTATAAACTGGTTTGGCCGCCAATTTAGGCACGCCCCGTAACTGTTCCGCCATTTAAACCGCGCATTTAATGTTTGCGGTTGGGTGGTGGCCACATGTGCACCCCCAAACTGCTGCATAACTGTGGTGGTTAGTAGAACTTGAGGTAGGAACTCTGGTTGAAAGGTTGAACTGTGGTTGAGTTGTCGGGTTAAATATTTATCCGCGCTGTTTGTTGATGTTTGTTATTGCCATGTGACATTACTCCGGGGAACTGCTGGCGGGTTGGGACCGTCGACAGTTCTCAACCCCCAAACTTCAATGCTATACACGATAACATAAACCCGCAACCATAACATGTTAAGAAATAATGCATAGAGTAGTTGGTAAGCCATGGGTGTTCCCGGAGGGAGGTCAGGGGGTCGAGCCCTGCGGCCTCCAACAAAATTTTAATATGCGGTTTCAGGGCCACGTGGCGGCTTCAGGGTTGGCCACGTGGCAAATTCTGATTGGCTCTTCCAAACCGTACCCCAAATAGTACATTGACACTTGTCAACCCACGATTGGCCCAGTGGAAGGAATATTTTGAGGAATATTCCTTTTTTGCTGACTGTGCATCCTAGTCAAACCTGGTCAAATCGTCACAATTTTACCTGTTTGGCATTTCGATAAGAACACAATATCTTCCTCATACGACATCAGTTTTTCAAACCATTTGTGGCGCTAGAATCAGGAAGACGAGATCTACGCAACCATCCTGGTTTCAACCCAATCCTGTAATTTTGAATTTTGAGAAAAATTTATGAACTCCTAATCAATAGGGAGAACTCGACCGATCACATATAATTCTACTATGCTATTCACCAATCATGTGGGTGGGTCTATTACATGGCATAGATGGGGTGAATAAGAAACTGCGAGATTAGATAGCATGCTTAGCCTGAGGGAGGATAGGGAGCAATATGAAGAGGAGAGAGACTCTACCTGCATCCAATTCAGTCTATAACATTGTCACAACATTTAGATTACATTAAAAATAGACGAATAAGATGCATCCATATGGTAAAGTAGGTTTAAATTTTATTATAAACGAAGATGAATCGATCTGATCACGAGTTTCAAGATTCACCCCACTTGTTGATTTGCTTTTCTACATTCGGAAACAAAATAAAATCATCTGGACCAAGAATTCAAACACACACGGAGAGGAAAATGAAAACGAAAAAGAAAAATCAATCAAAACACAAATACAACAGAAAGTCGAGAAAGGCAATGAAAAATCAACCAAAATCTCTGCATCCTAAAACAAAATAAAATCATCCAACCGAATAATTCAAACACGAGCAAAAACAAATAAAAATGAAAAAAAAATTAAAAAAATCAATTAGAACACAAATACAATAGAACACTGATAAAGACAATGAAAATTCAACCAACATGGACATGTTGCAGATCAATAAAAAACAAAAAAAAAACAAAAAACAAGCCAAGACATTCCAATCTGAGATGAAACTGCAACAGAGCTTCCCCAAAGAAATTTTACATGCGCTCCATTTAAATTAAAAATAATTTAAATAACCACTTTTTCCTAATTATTTTAAAATTTTTGAGTGCATTTTTTTTTTTTTTGAGTTAAAATCCACTGCTATCACCTTTCACCATCTAAGTCAAATTACAGCAGAATTACAATATAATTTTTTTTATTTTAATTTTAGACTATTTTTAGTGTCATAAACTTAAAATCTCATTTCATTTCATAATAAGTTCCTTTGGTTCTGTTCCAAACATATAATTCTGTTCAGAACTTATTATAGTAAGTTCCTTTGGTTCTGTTCCAAATGTATATTGATTGAGCTAAATGTTGCCAATTGTTTAAAATCTTTAAAAGCATTAAACCATGTCGCACAAATTTTGGTAACATCTATGAGCGTGAAGAGATGCACGAGTAGTGTTAACTCTAAACTTGATAATCTATATTATTTGAATTGTGTTTTTATTATGATTTTTACTTTCTTAATTGTACGTTTAAATGGCAATGCCATCACGTGCATATTTTCCATTTATTATCCAGTAATTACGCCGAAAGGCGTTCCCTTTATTGGGTTTGGCCGAATGCGTTTTCCGCTGGAGCCAATCACAGGAGTTTTCCATCGTTCTTCGAGCGACTGACAATTTGCCGTTTGCCGCCTCCTGGTTCGACCTCGCCTGACGCTGCTCTTGCCTCCACCTCGAGCTCACGGTCCGCGCGCGATCTTGCTCTTACCTCCACCTCGGACGATTTCGCTGCATGGACTTCTCGGATTAATTCTGCCTGTTTGTTTCGGTGTTTACGCTCGCACGATTTACTTCAAAATTCAAGAAATCGCCCCGGATCCGGAATGAATATTTGGTGGTTGCGGCGTTAAATATGCGGATGCGCTTGGTTCAGCCTTACTGCTCCTTCATTAATGCTCAAACACTGCTATATACGGATTACGGTTAAATGCGTTCATCCTCCAAGTCTTCATATGTTCGCCCGCAAATTCCCTAATCGCATTGTCTACGGGATGTTCAATGTCCTTTTACGAGCAACGAGGTTCGAGTTTGAACTCTTTTACCCCGCTTCAGTAACGTGAGTCACATATCCCCCCTTTGGGTGAGGGGCTCTTCTCATTAGCACTGTCAGTGAAACAAAGGTAGCAATGTTGGAATGTTTTTACGGATCATGTTCTTCACATTTTTGGCAAATTTGATATCTGGACAATATGAATGGTTTTAGTAGAAATTATCAGGTTTATTTTCTAGAGCCTTGCTTCTTTTGAACGATTTTATCGATGTATTGTAAGAGCATATAGATGTATTGTAAGAGCATATAGAGAAGCTTTCACAAATAAAACCACTGAATTGGTACTGCAGGTGAGTTGTAAAAATCTGTGTTTTAGAAGCACCGTATTAATTATACGGTTTTTCACTTCCCCGTAATTAATCCTAGTCATATGATTACCGTAGACAATTTGCTTAAGCTGCCATCAAAATGCTTGTTAAAGCGGAGACAATGGTCTTGTTATTCTGTGTTTTTTGACTTTTTAATGTACCCGGATCGAGCTATTTTAGGGTAATAAGGTTACGGCTTTTTGTTGGCCATATGTAATTTCTGTTGTAGTCTTACTTCCATTTTGGTTTTCTTGCATCCCTTTTACTTTTGTCGTGATCCAAGCTAATGAGCGAGACAAATGGTCTAAAAAATAAATTAACACAGTAACTTATCGACCTTAACAATTGCATGTAAGTGGGGTTTAGAATCTAAATTCAATACCAATTCGACAATTGTTTGTAGGTGTCACCGAATCAGTCCCATCGGAGGAGTAGGAGTAAGTAGCTTTTTAAACCGACCTTCATTATTGTTGGCCATACATAGTCCGTTCATCTCTATTCCGTCTTAACACCAAATTGCAATCAAAAGTCGTTAGATCCCTTGGGCATACAACATTGCTTTCGAGCAATACCATAAAACTTTGTATAATCACATTTCGACCCTGGATAAACAAAGGAAATGCTCTTGTTTTCCCGGATCTACGACAAAATCTTGTTGCCTCTTTGGTTTCCAAAAAGTGAAAATACGCAGTTGAACCTCTCGTCCCGAACAAGAATACCATCTTCATTTTCTCCTTATATATTCTCAAGAGGGCAAGCCGTAAATCTCTTTGGCTTTCTAGATGTTGCTTGAGTCGACGAGAATTTGGAGTCTACGGAGTGACATGAAGGGAGTGCATTCCTAGTGATAACCCCCATCCATCTTCTCTCTCTTTTCTATACGTGAAATTGTTAGGTTTTTTTTTGTCTTTCCCATTGGTCGCAAATTCCCAAGGTACTCACTGCTTTGAAAATTCATTATGTCCGAGTTCAAACACGACTTTCGGAAAATTGTCCGAATGGTATTCGATTATGGTCACCTTAGAGGATGCTTGCTTCTCCGTATTTTTGGAAGGTGGATACCAATCCTTGATGTTCTGTTTCTAGTGGTGTAAGCTTGACCTTAAGCAAAAGTCTGTTAGATTGAGAGGCTGGAGATCGATTGAATATGTGTCAAAAATCAATGAAAGTTGTTGGCCTTGATGTGCACACAATGGTGCATTCATTCTCCTCTTGTATGCATACAATAATTCCCACAGTGTGGGATTTGACCTCGGGGGAAAGAGCAAACTCTCGTACAACTATTTGTTAATCTCTATCGGTGGTGTTTGCCACAACTATAACATTCTTTCTTTGTTTCTAGAGAGCTGCCGGTTTTGCTTCATGTGTAACGTATTATATAAGCGAGAAACTCCTCTCCTTTGTGCACTCCTTTGTTACAACGTCTTTGACTGAAAGGTGTTATTCTCATTTTTTTCACCATCGAATTCAAATGTTGTTTCGTTTTCATTGTCTCTTTCAATTTAAGCGCACAGAGTCAAAACAACTATCTCATGGATAGTCGATTACGATATTCACAGTCTTCTTGTTGCTTCAATGTTGTTATAGATTCTTCCAAAGGCATTGCTTGCACTGCGGAGACGAGTACTTGTGTGCACCATGTGCACAGAGCCCATGTTTAATCGGCGGTAACATGGAGGGTGGTTATCCAAAATTCTAAATTTACGCATAATTGTGGTTGAGTTCTTATTGTTATTGAAGGGCTTCGTTTTTCATACTAATTAGTTTGAGAATGTAGACCTCGATCTTTAATTGGACATTTTATCGAGATATTTCTTTCGCACATCTTTATATCAAAATTTTATTTCATTATGACCTCCATGGGCGAGTTTCTCTGCATTGAAGGTAAAATTGTCTTTTTGCGATTTATCTATGGGAAATTTCATACGATTGATTTTGATGATATCTTTGAGTCTCAAGTTTGTCTTGTGTGGCACCCTCCTTTGTTCCATCATTTGGTGGATTCACGCCCTTCTTTACACTCTCTTTGTCTGCTTACTTTTTCGCAACCTTGTCTTATTCTCTCGTATATTCCTCCCTCTTTGTTTTTCATTACTTTGAATGAGGTATGCCACCATTGACAAAATCGTCGTAAGTGCACGCATGTGATATTTCAGCTTGTAGGGTAGTTCTTTGGAACATGCCCTTTGGTGCATTTTACTTGGATTCGGTCATTAGATTTTAGCTATTTAATTTTTTAGAGGTTATGTCTGGAAAGCATACTTATATCAAGAGTACAAATAGTTGGGAAATCCTTCTAATTTTTTAATAGTTTTGTTGATTATAGTAGCCCATTGTTTCTTCGACATGTAGATTAAATGAGATGGCACTTCGACTTAATTGGTTTTTCTTGCTGGTTAAGAGAAGAGCACGAGAAAGGAGAAAAGCACGCGAACGAATTGTACTGCCACCGTGCCCTTGAAGGAGAAGAGTCCACAGTCCCGCTTATTTCATTTTTCTGCGTTCACTTCATTCGACATCGCTGGTAATTCCACACGACTTCTTAGGAGCATAAAGCTACTAGTCTGTTTGCATTTCTTGGATTAAGTGCTTAAATTTTAGCTCTTTCATTTTAAAAAATGAATACGGGAAGGAGGTTGCTTATATTCGGATTCGCTATTTGTTCGTAGGGAATATAATGGTTTATGTGGTTAGACAAAAGGTTGTGAATCTCGGGTCTTTGTGAAGGTTTTTTCGGGAACATTTTCTTGGATGTATGGAAATCATTTTATCGCATTAAATGTATATACTTTGGTGTTTGGGATAGGCAAATGTTTTACGGGTTATACGAAACTTGTGGAAATACTTTTCTGTTTTGAATTTATGTACTTTAGTGTGTGGGAGAGGCTTATTGTTGCGAGGTTATGCGAAGCCTCTATACTTCTTGCTTGCTCTTCGTTGATGGTTGAACACAAATTCTTTTTCCCTTTTCTTATCCGTTGACTTATAGATGGGAATGGAACGGACATTATGTTAAAGAATTTCAGAGCTGGGGATTTGTATTTAGCTACTTGATTATACTATTCTAGGTGATTGGGATTAAAAAAGATGGCATAGTGAGTCGGGTTATCTTGAAATACTATAAAACATCTGCCTTTTACGCTAGTAGCGATTTAAAATGGACTAAAGAGACATAGGACCTTTACGTGGCATTTATCTACTCTTGCTATTACATTGTTCCCATGCAACTAGAATATATATTAAATCTATTTATTGTTGTCCTATTTGGTAGATCATCTCCGAGAGGTTATGTTCGGAAAGCATACTTGTATCAAGAGTACAAATAGTTGGGAAATCCTTCTAATTTTTAATAGTTTCGTTGATTATAGTAGCCCATTGTTCCTTCGAGACATGTAGATTAAATGAGATGGCACTTGACTTAATTGGTTTTTCGTCTTTCGGTTAAGAGAAGAGCACGAAAGGAGAGAAAGCACGTGAAACAGTATTGTACCACCGTGCCCTTGAAGGAGAAGAGTCCACACTCCCGCTTGTTTCATTTTACTGCATTCACTTAATTCGCCATTGCCGGTAATCCCCTTTCCATTTAAGAAATACGAGATGAAATGGTTTTCCCCTTATGCATTTTGTTGCTTGTTCATCATTTGAGGTGTTCTGTTTTAATATGATCTCATAGCATGATCTGTCCCTCTTTTTATCATCTAATGATGAAAAATCACTTATGTAATTCTAAAACTATGGGTGGCGATTATGGTTGTGACGGTTCTAAACCAAAACATTAAAATCCCTCAACAATATATCTTCATATGGCAACATACATTTTTCTTATATTCACGTATTACATGTGATTGCAAACATCTTGTTGAGGAACATCGAGATCTATAGAATACTTAATTTACGTTGTCTTTCATGTGAAATTCGTTTGCCTCCTTTTGCATACTTCTTCACCACAGGTACACCGATATCATTTCAAGTTGCATTTGCGATCGTCCTTTTGCAACTTTTGTAGTTCTTTTACGTGGCTTTGCCCGTTGCATTGCTTTGTGGCTTTGTTAGAGCCATGTCAAAAAAAATTCTCCTCTCTTTATCCCGATTTGGTTACGCATATATTTATCGCTTTTTCCAATGCCCTTTGCGGTCTTACGTACCATGTCTGCTCTCTTTTTATTCAACCTTGCTGATACCTTCGTCGGTATTAGATTACTGATCCTAATTCCATACTCATGATTGGATTACCGAAAGAGGCATACAAATGGGCAAAAAACCGCCTCTTGGCCAACATTTCTTCAATTTCACACTGACCTTCATGTCATAGTTCCCATAAAGCCGATTTACTGTTTTAATTTCAATTATGCACAATGCGGCTTCCCTCACTTTACCTTTCCATTTGACGAGTTGTCTTCTTCTCCTATCCTCGATACTTGAGTTGTGTGAATTTCTACTTTATATCAAACATCCAAGTTCCACTATCGTATTTGTTCTCACGTGCATGAGTTGTGTTATTTTCATGGCCTTTTCATAGGGTTGTATGGTTTCACTTGCACCATCGGCAAATTTCTATCATGCTTAATACTTACAATGCTTAATTTTAGAAATTTAGAATGCTTAATTGAAGTTTGAATATTATCTAGCTCGTCTAACAAGGAAGTTGCAATAATACTTACTGACTTCTCATTGATTTCTCATGTTGTATAATGCACGAGATATAAGTTTATATACATCAACTATAATGCAAAGGTACATATTATCTCTTTGATTGCTTCCTGCTATTGTGTATCTTGTTTGATCGAGCTAGGTCGAGTTCTAATTTACTTGAACTTCCTTACGTATTTTTATGCTTCACAACATTTCAATCCTTCACAAAACATTTCACATGTAATCCTAAACCAAATGAATGCTTCTAGGTTCTATAGATGTTATTACGGAAGTTTAATACCAAGTAATCATATTCATTGAACACATGCTCAAGATAAACTTTAAAATTCCGGATGATATTTATATTAAACCCGAGAATGGTATTTAAAACGAGATATAAGGGAACAACAACTAATTTGAGCATAGAGAGACCTATATACACGGTGAATAATAGAAACTTGAGAACCGGGTATTTGTCCTTAAACAAAGCTGACTTCTTGAGCATCAACTTTCCTCCAAAAGGGCACAACAATGTAGATATCCGTCTTTATCAATCGACTTCGACCATGTACACTTCAACATTGGGCTCGACTACAAGCATAAGTTCGTTTCCGGCTTCGATGTATAACCAACAATGTATAATGTGCTCGAAGAAAATGATGGATCTCGTCTAGCCAATACCCAAGATTTTTGTAGCACTTAATTCGACTTAAGGTGGGTACGAATTTGGCCTTACACGAGAGAAAATGATGGGATTCAAACTTGCTCAGTGGTAGCATAAAAACGATACTGTGGATTCATACAACTCGACCTTATAATGATAAAAAAAGTCGGGGGTGATGCGTGAATAGAAAGAACCTCCCTTGCGGTAGTATGCATTGATCGAGGGTACACGTTTTTTGGTTAAATAAAGGCCACATAAGTGCTTTGAATTTGGCCTCAAGGAATCGGCTTGACCCATGTACACTTCAACATTGGGCTCGGCTACAAGCATAAGTTAGGCTTTATGGTGGAGATATTCTTCACTCGAATCAAATAAACCTAGGCATACATGCTTTAAGATCCTTTACATTAAGTTTGGATTTTTTATTTCAAAAATAAAAAGTTCAGAATTAAGTCCAACAATAAAATATTTCAATCTCATCCCATTGCTCATATGTGCAAAACACAAACGAATGCTATAAAAAACGAGAAAAAAATATACCTCTTGAATCTTTTCCAACCTACTTGATCAATGGAATCCGATGAATCGAAAATTGCTAAAATTGCGGTGAACGGTGGCTCGAATTGCAATTTCATCGATCCGGGTTGATTCGGAGATGCTAAATACCCTTATATTACGGTTAAGCTGATTGTCGAGATTAGCAGATTTTGGGGATTGATATTTCCACAGTGGGATTCGGGGCAAATTTCTTCCGGAAAAAGCATCAAGAAGAGTTGTGGTTTGAGCGCCCCTTATCCATGAATTCTTTATCCCTCTTGTTCTCTGCATTGTCTTCGAATGCGTGGACCATCTGGCCGGACAAATTGGATTTAATGAATGTTAATATTTATGTTCGGGTATTAAGCTTCGAAAGGCATTTCTAAGGCAATTCGAACTTTGAACGAGAGCTTTCAGTGAATGCTGCTTTGCAACCCGAGTTCTTTTGGGAATATATTTTTAGTAGTTAACCAAAGTATTTTATTAAAAAAAGAAAATTTTGTCAATAACCCTCGGTTACCAATGTGCGACATCTGCCTTTGCGGCCATTTTTTTTCCACGCGGTGTCATCATCTCAATAGTTCAACGAAGCATTTTATTAGAGTAAAAAAAATGTTTCGAAACTTTTAAAGTCCCCAAACAAATGTTTTAGTTACGGTGATAACGCGAGATAATTTTTAAAGCTTCTCTTACAAATATTAATGAGGGATTTCTCATTTAATCTACGTAGTTTAGAACATAGTAAAAATTGTTACGATATGCTCGACTTTGAAACCTTATACACCAATGATTGTTCCCTTATGGTACAGTATTGATTTGGATCACTGATTGCCTATATTTCTTCTAATAAGTCAAACATTACTCCTCGGGATGATGCCCCATACAATTTTACCAACATTTGGACATTTGAACGATGTCTGGTCACACCTATGACTCCTTCAAAGCAAGAGTTTTGTCTAATTGTGGCCATTACGCTTTTTACATGTGAGAAAAGATCCTTAAAGCATTTTGATTTTCTCTCGACCAATATCTCGTCTTCTTTCTTGTCCGTACTTTCTTCGTGAATTAAATAATGAATGCTTAACTTTACCGTCACTTATGATGCTTTATACATTGCATTATAATTTATAATAATTTTAATTGAAGTTCGGTGCGATTTACGTAGGATGCTTCCGAGTTGTGGTCGAGAAATAGTAAATGAAAATGATTTGGAGAAGCTTAAGTGTTTCGAGTTTTTCCTAAATGATATTCTATTATTAATTGATTCGAGCTCGGAGCTTCTATTGGGAGCAAAACGAGTACTCAACGACGAATTGATATGTGGTCCTTGGGATGTATCTTGCGCAGAACTTTTGGCAAAGGAGCCTTTGTTTAATGGGAAGAGTGAAATAGACAATCTATAAAGTAAAAACTTCGTTCATATTGAAGGCCATCATGTCTGCTCTTTTGCCTAGACAAGTAGGTTTGAGATTCACGGCGTTGTGTACATTATATGCACATCTAAGAAACCAACACATGGTTTTAGAATTGAATGAAGGCAATGTGAAGGTGTTAAAGTTGTCGATGTGGAGGTCTTATCGGCTTGTTTGGATCTTACAAAATCATTGCTATGACTAGTGATTTTAGAATTTGAAGAGTATCAATGAGAGCACTCACTCAACTACGGGAAATCATGTCTCTTAAATATTGGCATGAGTATGTTTGCCTTAAATAGGAACCACCGATATCATTTTGGCTACACGATCGCATAGGTACGCATATCAAAGTAAATATCGATCATTGCATTTTCCAAGCATTAGACTCTACAGCCTAGTGCAAGCTTGTCTTTTCCTTTTCATGTTTTACTACTATACCATTCATACTCTACTATAGCATTCATAACGTTGAACTTGTTTGACACCTTACGCCCCCACGTTTCATGGCTAAAAGTTATAGATTTGACATTGAGATATTTTACCCGCCTTGGCGCAAGTTTCATGGCTATAAATAAAAAATATCATTGCTATGATTGATATTGGATGAGGGTTTGCATTGTGTTTATTTGCCATTGTTTATATTTCATTTTTAGTATTGTTGGAATGTAGTTACTTTCCAATCGACATGTTGTCACAATCATTGGGTCAGGGTTACAAATGCTGAGTTGCAAAGGTAAGCTAGCCTTTTCTTTATCAACTTATCGCAAGTGGATATAGTTACATGTTCACATTCACCCCTTTTAACGAGATTGTAGATACACACATGATAACTGTTTTTTAGTTACATGGTCAAATGAAAGGAGAAAATAAATCGCTAAGATGTTTAAGAATTGGCATGTGTTTTGTTCTATATTATTTCGAGGTGCTTTATTCTTTGTATTTCGAGGGATTGTTGACGAGATTTGGAGTGGGAGTCATAATATCATTCTTTGTTTGGTGTTGAGGCTACAACCAAGAAATCAAAGTCGGGAGAAATTCAAAATATCTGTTGGTGTTGTGTGAGTCCGTAGCTCAAAGTGGTTTTTGAGTTTGTACTAACATATGCTTCTGTCATGCGAAATGTCAGTACTAGTAATATTTCTACTCTTCCCGTAATTCTTGACCACTCTCGGCAAATCACTCTCGTGCATTTCCAAACGAAAAAAAAAATAAAAAAATAAAAAATAAAAAATAAAAAATAAAAATAAAAATAATAATAATAATAATAATAATTAAATAAATAAATAAAATATTAATAAATAAATAGAAATAAAATAAAATAAAGATATAATTAAAAATAAAATAAAATAGCTAGAAAAAAAACTTTATTGCAAAAATAAGAATACAATAAATAAATAAATAAATCAATAGAAACAAAATAGAACAAACATTAATAAATAAATATACAAAATGATTACATAAATTACAACTTAATCATATTAATTTAAAAATTAGTATTTTTATTAAAATAAATATAAATATTTCAAATTCGAATTAAGTATTTCAAAAAATATGTTTTCGAGATATGGTCTTATCACTTCTACCGTTCTTGTTATGGTTTCAACTCCTTCTTATATCATTTCCAAAGCTTCAACTCTTGCTCACAACATCTTCGAAATGTTTTCCACACGCTCAAACCATGTAGCTCAACCCACCAACAGTCGACAAATGCACGAGATATCTCATTAATAGTTAACTCCTTCACAAGCGCCTCTTCAAAACTAACATATAATCCGATTCAACTCCCATCTCACACGGTTTCATACTTGTGGCACAAACTGCCCCCGCAAAAAACCTTCTCTACTGTGGGGTGAAACCGAAGATACACCATTCCTCTCCTTTCGGCGTTCCTTTGCGCCACAGGTGCAATTGCTAGTATTTATTAGTTTGAAGATATGTATAAGCTTAACTATACACTCGGTGAGCATAATTTTTGAATTGAATTGGTATTGTTATTTTTTACTATGAAGTGTGATGAAGATATGTATAAGCTTAATTATACATTTTGGTGAGCATAATTTTTGAATTGAATTGGTAGTGTTATTTTTTTACTATGAAGATGGAATTTTTATGGTTTAAAAATGTATTTTTTGAATTACGGTATTATTATGATTTTTGTGTATGATTAAATATGATGAGAATTTGTATTATTGGAAAAGGTGGTGTTTGTTAAGATCACAATTTTGTTAAGATGACAAATTTCTTGCTAAATTTTGGCTAAATTTTTTTAAAAAAAATTGGTGTTGGAGTGTTTGAATGTTTTTGACTATAGAAATGGATTCAACCCCATTAAGAAATTTTGGGACATTCAAAATCTTAACCCATATTTCAAAAAAAAACTTATTGTGAAAATCTTACCAAAATTTCCATTATTTTCTAGGCAAAAATCTAGTCTTGTTAGACTACTCTCTAGTTGAAAATATATAGTTACTTTAATTTTTTATATTATTAAATTGTATTGTTAGAAGTAAAAATATTGATATAAATGATTTTAGAAGAAAAAGAATAGCACATTTTTTATGGTAATCTTTTAGTATAATTTAAGGTTAAAGTTGATGATAAGATTATAAGAAATCCATTATTTAAAGATGATAAGAGGAAGGGAACATGGAAAGTTTCAAGACTGAAATTTCACCTATGAATTAAATAAGGATATTTGTAAAAGAATAAAAAAAATATATGTAAAATTCATAAAGCACGTGTAGAAATTAATTTCCCCTTACAAAAATTGAGCTGGGTTCTTTTTGCATCTTTTTTAAGAATGACAATTATTTAAAGGTATTTCACTATATAGATTTCATATTCACTTTGTTTATGTTTTTCCATTCCCAAGTTTGTTGGGATAACATTCTTTTAATAGCAATTTCAAGGATGCTTTATGGAAGCAAAGTTTATTGACTTATGTGACAATGCAATTTATAACTCATTTTTTTCCAAACTTAAGAAGGTAGTTTCACGCTCACTTGAATTTAAAATTAGAGCCCTCTTTTTCAAAGCCTCAAATTGCAACCCTCTTTTTCAAGCCTCAAATTGCATTTCCAACCCTCTCTTTAAGTTTTAAGATTGCTATTTAATGCATGGTTTTTGTGTAATATTACATCATTCATTTGATTGTATGAAAAAATGAAATTTCAGCCATCATTTGCATTTTTGAAATGGTAATATCTAGCTCTATATCCTGGCGTGAAGGGTAATTTACTATTTTATTTTTTGTTTTTGAAAAGAGGGATTGTGAGGTACAAACTATGCTTTGATTGAAACATACACGGTGAAGTGATTGCATCTTGGATTTTATGAAAAAAATAAGATAAAAAGAAAACTCCTTTTTGCAAACTATGTATAGGATAGTGAAATTGAAATCAAAAATTTTTATGTTATCCCTTCAACATTTTGAATATCCAAAATCGAGTTTACACAAGTATTTTCATGACAAAAAAGATGTTGAAGTAATGCAAAATTTGTATGAAGTAATGAACTTGCATGAATTGCTTTGTAAGATGATGCTTCAACAAACTTTAATCAAATAACATTTGTTATTTCTAAGATTTTATGCTAACAAACTCATGATAGGCTAAAGAAGCCATCTCCCATTCGGTGATTAGCATGCCTATTGGACGATGAACGATTAAAATCAATGTGTATGGGAAGATTCGGTTAGGCTAAATTTAGTCATTGTGTAATTTTTAAACTTTGTTTGAAAGTTTGTACAAAGATTACAAAATGAAGCATAAGTCCTTAAACTTTGAGCTACTTTTAAATATGTTTTTAAGAAGTTTCTACAAACTTGTTGGTTATAAGGGTAATTTAATCCACTTTTTGGCCATTTAATGCCTTGCTAAACTTTGACATTTGTTTTAGAAGATCTAAACATTTTAGATTAGCATGAGATTTCTAACTTGTTTAAAAGCTTTCTTTTACATGTTATAGAATGTAATCTTTAAGATGTAAATTTCAGCACATAACTTTGAGATGCAATTTTCAATGCTCATTTGGGTTTGCTTGGAAACCAAAAAATTATCCTTCTTTTGTTTGCTTAAGAATGCATCTCTAATTCTTTTTCCAAGCCTTAGATGCATTTCTGCTACCTTCATGTCAAAGACAAAAAATGTTTTGTTTTTTTTGTTTTGTTTTGTTGTTGTTGTACATTTCCAACCTTCATTCACTTGCTTGAAAATTCGGATTGTATCTTTCACGTTTAAAAAAAAATTTAACCCTTTCGATATCGAGTAGAAATGTCATTGACTCATTTCCCATGTTTGAAGACTTGTTTAGTGGTATACAAAACAAAGAAAACAAAAAATTCTATTCTAATTTAATATATCAATTATTATTTGTTTGATTATAAAAACCAAAGAACAAATTTTCCAATTTAACAATCCTATCCACAGGTTGAAATAAGTAATACTCTAAATCTTTATATTTTATTATTTTACACCATTTTTAGAAAACAATGATTACATTATTTAAGTAACTTAATATACAAATAATATTAACACTTAATATTATATATAATATAATATTCAATGCTATTTTCCAATTTCAAAAAAATAAAATTACTTTTCTAGTATAAGTACAAAAATCCATTGAATATACCATTTACAATGCTATGTAACAAGATCATGTAGTATACCTTATAAGTGAAGTATAAAAATCCATCAAATATACACACTTACAATGTCTCTATAACAAGATCATGATCCATTGATTAACATTATCTAGTGAACATTATCAAGTAGTTTTCATAGTAAAAAATTAAATAGATAAAAAATCTTTAATCAAATCATTTCTCATCTATTAAAAAAATCTTAAATATTATAATTATATATATGAAAACTTAAACGAAATATAGGTTACAATTTATTTAGATAATTTAAACTAGCTTAGATCTATATAATTCTAGAGATTTTTTTGAGTTTTAAATTTCAAAAAAGAAGGTTTGCATCTAGAGGATTTAATCTCTCTCTACACATGATAGATCCAAAGTTACATACATCTAAGATTTGGTTAATAATTAAATTAAAATGGAAGCCCTACAAAATAAACATGCCTATTTACATAATTAAAAATAAATAAAATTCAATGTAAATATCTATTTAGAGATAAAGAGAAAGAAAGAGTAAGACTCAAATATATATTATATAAATAAAATGAAAGTAAAAAAAATTCTTATGGTTAAAACATTTTATTAGTATATTCATGAAGGAGATGTGTAATTCCCTCCATGCTTAGTATGTGTTGACAAATGGCATATTTATATATAATTAATATAGATTCATGTCAACCCTAGATCTATTAAGTGCCGAGAAGGACCAAATCTCACAAGGGTGCGAGACCTTTTTACAAATTTTATACTCTAAAAGAGGTTTTCACCTCAAAAATATTTGAGCCCTCGTAACCCTTAATAGATCTAGAGTTAACATGCATCTATGTTGGTTAATTTAAAAAGACACATATGTCCAATTAATACATGACTAAAATTTATTTGATCATAATTATGTCGATAGGCATGTCTATTTTGGAATAGGGCTTCTAGAAATTTAATTTAATTATCAATAATTATTACATGGATAGTAGTCTCCTCGTGGGACAGCATGAGTGGTTGGCACAATGGGATGTTATACCCTCATTCTCCACGATTTCAAATCCCATTGGGGGACATCTTTTCCTCATAGTGATAAGGCTCGGGGAGTAGGGTCCCCCCGTGGAGCCTGGACTCTTTCTAAGTCATAATTCCTAGTATATACGGTATTATGGAGGTTGCTAGGTTTGATATTGGGCCTCACTCGGATTACTCCAACAAGTTACCTATGCACCATGGTTAAAAATAAAAAATATTAGGTAAATGGTAGATGGTAGGCATTTTAATCTCCATAGAATATTCTAGAATATTCTTCATAGTATACACAAAACCAAAGGTTCACAGGAGTAGTTATGTCCTTTTTACCCTTTTAATTAAGTCAATTATTTGGAAAAAATGTGATATAAACAAGTGTCATATGAAATGAGTTATGGTTTATTGAGTATGTGATATTGCTAAGTTGTGGTATTGGCTCATGATATTATAACATAGACAATTTACAAAGTAAGATTCTTCATGGTATAATGGGATGCAAGTCTAGATTAATTCTTTTTTTAATATATAATAATAACTAGCATACCCCCAAAGTGGGGAAAAATGAATGCCAAAGTGAATCCAAATAACAAAGAGAATGGGTGTTTTTTCTTTATGGTTTATGAATAATTGGAGAATCCATTTACTAAGAAATATGAGGGAGAGAGTACGGTCAATATTGGCAATAAAAGCAACAATAGGAAGAAGGGATGGGTAGGTGAGAGCACATAGCTTTCAATCCACCATTTTCTTGTAATCTCGAGAATAATAAACTAAATATGAGGGATGACTTATATTGTTCCTCTTATAACATGTTAATTTAATTTACTAACATTAAAAATATATTCAAAATTGAATGAATGGAGGCTAGAGACCATAGTAGAATTATTAAACTATAATGAATAATGCTTTTCCTACAAATTTATATGGAATATTTGCCAAAAATACTTTTTTTTAGGGGCATTTATCTTACACCACACCTAAGTGCATGAAACATAATTATTTTTTTAGGGGTATTTATCCTACAATCACTTTCTTCTTCTCCAAAGCTAATTGATGCTCTTAGTGGTCAAATATGACCTTTAATATAACGTCTACTTATGGTTCATAGGTGAATTGCTTGATATATTGTGGATTTTAGATTAATGTGATTAAATAGTTAGTTGGTGCTTTAAGGGTTCATAAAGTTTGAGAAAAAATCGTGATAAACATTAGATCCTTCCAAGGACCCTCCCTTGGTCATCATTTATATAGCAACTATGGTCACCCTACTATAACCTTGTTAATGCCTACGGTAGTCCCTCTTTCCATTGTCTTGTTTATGGAATATTCGGTGGACCTACCATCAATGCATGTTGAGGGTAATCTTCTTGTTTCTCATGAGATATAACATGTGCACAACTATGGGTCCATGGCTAATGGTGTTTGTGAATGTTGGAAAAAATACCCTCCTAAAAAGGATTATTTTTTAATCCATTTACATTGCATTAAGTATGAATGCGAAGGAAACCCCTTGATTTCCTTCACCTACTACAGTCTTGAACCAACATCATGAGATGAGGCGGTCTATGAAAGGAAAGTAAAATTGCAAGATCATGTAGAATTTTATTAGTTTAGTATATTGATCAATACTTAGGGTTATAGTTGAATGTGTTATTTTGGTATTTTGATTGATGACTTTTACCAACAAATAAATGTTGAGTTTGATTTCTTCATGATGGTTTTATTGTTACAATTTTTACAAGTGATTCCATGGGTTGAATTTTCATGGGATTACCTTGTTAAACATCGTATTTTGATGATTTGGTTAAGAACCCAAATATGTATGTAAGTATAGTTAATAAAGTGGATCTCATTCTCATTGGGAAACTTCAAAGGACTAAGAGTTTCCTAAAATCAAATTGATACAGAGAGTTTTAATGCCATCTGCTTCCCATTTCCTTCATTTAATTCAAAATCATAATATATATTCCATAATGAAAAGTGCATGACTTGATCTAATAAAGGTTTGAGCTCTCTCTGTGATGGTTTGAAGTGTGTCTTAATACGTAACTACGATTCGGCCTCCATGGCAACTCCATGAGAGAGGAGGTGACTCCTCATTCATAAATATGGTTTCAAAGTTTGCTCTTACGAGAAGCTAGTGTGTAGATCTAGGTCCACGGTAGAAAAGAAACCAACTAATGCATTTTCAACTACGCAGTGCCCCAACAAGTGGCAACCCTCGCAGTTTCACCTCAAGAACCCACGGTAAATTAGTGTAGCCAACTAGATCAGTGCCTCCAACACACCCAGAAGCTCCTTTATTGGAAATATGACTTGAAAAAAGTGGGTGCAACAATAGAGCATATGAAAAAGCATGCAATTATTTGTAAATTTGTGGGACCTTGGTCCTAAGAGCATCTTCTGTAACTAGATGCTACAAAGATCGACAATCAAGGGAGACATAGATCTCAGGCACGGGATCTAGGGGATTCTTTATGGTAATATTCAACAATGTTGAAGACAAGGATCACATATTTAAAGAGAGCCCATACTTCATGAATTCGATTGGTCTCTTCATGAAACCTTGGGTTCCCTAAAGTTAATCCGGAGAAGGAGGATTTCTCCTTTCTTCCATTTTGGATAAGTTATACTCCCTTTCTCATGTATTATAGAATCCGGATATCTTAGCCGACATTTGTAATAAAATAATGAATTTTTTTATTATGTCAAATATAACAAAGAAAGAGGGTGATATACACTCCTGTGCGAGGCTTTTCATGTACCTAGATCTCTCCAAACCCTTGTCGACAAGTATCCTTCTAAGTTTTAAAGAAATTGTATGGGAGTAGTTGATCTATTACAGAGCAAATCCCTTCTCAGATGTTGTTGTTTTCATGCATATGGACACATGTTCAGAGGGCTTCCCTACAAAGCCGCCCCAACAACTGAATCAAGTACCATGTTGCGCATCCGGTTCCCTTGAAAATGAATTTACCATAGTGTCGAGGTAAAAGAAAGAGTTGCTGAGAAGATGAGAGAGAGGGCTCGCTACAAAAGGGTGACCAAGGGAAAACTCGATATACAATTCTTCCAAATATGCATGGGTAGAGAATGTGTTTAATAAGGAAGTACCATCATCGAAGATCATCTTCTAGAACCAAATTCTCAGGTAGACCTTTCCAATGTTAAAGAAACAAGTCTCCTTTCCTCGAGAGACAAGAATATGCGAGCACATTTTAATAATTAGGAGATCTGATGCCAATTGAGGAAGAATATCCGGAAGATTCGGACATCGAGAACATGGATTGTCGGCAAATTAGAGAGAAATGGGAAAGAAAAGACCTTATGTTATCCAAAAAAGAAATAATTCACTCATTTCCAAAAGCATATCTTCATCATCGAGATCAGCTCCTCTCCACGGTTCATACAACGGTACCAATTTACATTCCTCTTACCCTCCCTTTTGTTGCGAAGGATTAAATGTCATGCTCCCCCAGAGGTCATTCCATATTAGCCAAAGAACCCGAGAAAAACGGTGGTAAATCCACCAGCTAACTGCTTCAAGACCTGGGTGAATTCTCGGCTAATTTAGGTAGAGTTTCTCCCATGAATACTCTCTTCCCCTCTCTCTCCAAATCTTAACGATTACGGTCATGTCATGGAATGTTAGGGGTCATAAAGGCAAATTTAAGTCTCACATCCTAAAGAAAAAAAATAATCATTAGGGGAATTTTGAGGTCTAAAATGGGCCTCTTAAGAAAAATGTACTAACCAAAATAGAATTTATAAGAACCAATAGGATTCAAGATGATGATGTCAACCATGGGGGATGATTCACCATTTTTTAAGTAAAAAAGAGTAAGAAGATTAAAAAATAATAAAATAATAAAACTACTTTTTCAAATCTATATTTTCAAGATATCTCCCAAATTTTTTACTAACATTTTGGCAGAAAGAGTACTCATCGGATGCAAAATTTAATTCTTCATCCCAGAGTACCCATGTTACATACTTTCGATGAACCCTAATACACAAAAAATGAAATACATGAAAAACGTGATTTGCAATCACATTTTTTCATGTAATTCTCATTTTTTCGATGTAGCAAAGTCGATACGAAAGTGTGCAGCATGGGTACTCCTTGGATGATAAATTAAATTTTGCATCCAACAAGTACTCCTTCTTGAAATTTGAGTAAAAAATTGTGGAGATAAGTTAAATACGAGTTGAAAAAGTAGATTTTCTCTTTCCCTCTAAAATTTGATGATGTAATCGGATCTTATTTGATTATTTCCACTATTATTTTATAATTTCCTTAGAGGCCCATTTTAGACCTCAAAATTCTCTAATGCCAAAGAAAAAACCTAATATCTTGCTACTTGAAGAGACTAAGTGTAATCACCATAGTCTAAGTCAACTTGTCAAACTAATACAATAGAAATTGTGATTGTGATCTTATATCCTAGTGTTCCATGGAGTTCATAGGGAGGTATAGAAATTCTCTCGGGAATACGATCAAGCGTCGTATTCCTCAAAGATTCATTCTCACTTCCTCGAATATTAACGACTTGCTTTCAACCCATTGGATCCTTCCAAGTTGTTTTCATCTCCAATGTATATGGACCCACATCCCCCTATTGAGATTTTGTTTTTTTATTTTATTATTATTATTATTATTATTATTTTTTTAATCTCCAATATCTCGATTGTTTCTCTCCTTGTTAGCCCTAGTAATTGGATCCCGGGAGGACTTCAATCTCATTTCGACCTACGTAGGAAAAAAAGGGAGGAGTGAGAAGATTAGAAAGAAGCTGTATCTCTCTTCAACTCCTTTATTGTTGAATCCAAAAATGATAGATATTCAAAAAGCTTGAGTGGGCCTAATGGTTAAGAGCATGTGTTTCCTCCTAAGAGGTCGAGGTTCAAAACCGAGTGGGGTAGAGTATGTATGCCTATGTAGACTTAGTAGTCAAATCTCGCGTGGATGTGGGTCCCTTGTCCCCACAAACAAGGGGTCTCATACACCAATTTTGTGTTTGGCTTGGTCGTGACCTTAAAATTGGATTATTATTATTATTATTATTACATGGAATAATAACAAGGGAGGATCACATCGGGTTGCACCCAAGCGGTTGGATCACGTTGCGGTAACATAATCGCTTTTCCTAGTGAGATATTAGCTAGGATGCATCAGATTATTCAGTCATGGTTCGGATCACTAGCGGATTGCTCTTCGTACAGGTTGGTATTTTTCTCCATGCAACAAGCCTTTTTGATTCGAGATTCATAGCTTCGCCATATAGACTTCATTTCCAACATGAAAGAGTCAACATCCATTCTAGAGCCATGTAATGTTCCACTTTCAACAAAGGTTAAAATATATTAAGCATAAATTGAAGGAATGGAACATTGAGGACTTTTGAAATATCTTCAAAAGAGAAGCATAAACTAGAGGAGAATATGAGGGATGTTTGAAAATATATTATAAAGGAGGAAGGAAAAAAGAATTGAAAACATCCGAAGAAGCTCTAATGCAACAATTAGATGAACGATTAGCATAGGAAGAAATTCTATACAAGCGAGAAATCTAGGGTGAAGTGGTTGAAAGAGGGGGAACGTAATTCAAAGTTTTCCACAAACCAATGATCTACTATAGGAAACAAAAGCTGCATAAATCGAATACAAAATGAGCTTAATTAGCATGTGGATGATCATAAGGATATTGCTCGAGTTTTTTCTCGGTGTTTTGGTCCTCTTCTAGCAAAGCCAATCAACGACAAGAGAATTAACATACAAAAAAGTAACTCAACACATCCCTAAGTTGGTCTCGTGAACAAATTCTTTACTTCTCAAAGAAATTTCATTCCAAGAGGTGGTTATGGGTATGCTAAGAGACAAAGCCATAGGGACGGATGGCATCCAAACCGAGTTTTTCCAATCTTGTTGGGTTAGTTTGGAAATCGGTAGAAGACTTTAATTTTTCACTTCACTACTCTTTGCCTTTGATGCCACCTTCATCTCCCCTTATGTCCAAGTCCTCAAAGGCCCATTATCCTACATATTTTCGACCCATTACCTTTTGCAATGTCATCTATAAAATTATCTCAAAAACCATTTCCAACGGAGACTCAAGCTTCTCCTTCCTTCTCTCATATCGGAGAGTGGACTGATTATGTAGATGGCAAGAAAATACTTGATAGCATCATCCTTTATCAAGAGTATATCCATTCCCTTTACACCTCCCGACAACCGTGGATTATTTTGAAACTTGACATGTCAGAAAAACCTTTGATAAGGTTAGCCGGAAATTCATCTATCATACCCTCATGACCTCGTGGTTTTCATGAAAAATGGATCTCTTGGGTGATGACACTCACTTATAAAGCATCATCTTAGTTAATGGTTTTCCCCTCCTCAACCTTTACTCCCTCAACGGGTATAAGGCAAGGGGATCCTATCTCTCCCTATATCTTCTTGTTGGTAGTTGACGGTCTAAGCCACTCCATCGGGTATGCACTCTCATATTAGTGTCATAGAGGTCTTCCCCTTAGCTCTAATCAACAATGTTTCACGCATGAACGAGTTAGTAGATGACACCATAATTTTGGGGCACCCTTCTATTGAGGAGGCTGCGGAATTCAAAAAAAATCTTGATGTCTTTACGCCGGTCTTCGGCTACAAATATTAACAAAAAGCAAGTATCAAAATTTTCTTCTTCAATACCCCTCAAGCAATCCAACTCCATATTTTTTCGTATCCTAGGTTTTAAGAAGAGCTCCCCTTTGTCCAAATATTTAGGCCCCTCCATGACATGCAATCCCTTTCGCCAATCATATTGGGAAGGCCTATTGCTTAAAATAGAAGAAAAACTCTCAAGTTAGACCTCTAGATCTTTGAACCTTTTGGTGGGTTCACCCTCTTAAGATATGACTTACAACCCATGCCCACCTACCTTCTTTCTTTCCTTTCTACTCCTAAAGCCATTCTTAACAAGCTTTGAAACCATCACGGTGCTCCTTTCTGTGGGGTGCAAATTAGATCGGAAATGGGCGTTAGTAGCTTGGGATAAATTATGTCTTCCCAAGTCCGCAGGGGTACGGGCTTAAGAGACCCCGAGGTTTCAATCCAAGCTATAAGTGCTAAAACCCGATGTAGATGGTTAAAAAATCCCTCGGATATGCGGTGTCAATTGTGGAATAAAAAATATTCGTAGGGCATCCACTCTCCTTGACTGGTTAGAATGTCAAGAAGCACTTTTGGATATCACATATGGAATGCAACCTAGCGGAATAAATATTTAATTAAGGATAATTGCTTTCGGGAAGTAGGAAATGGTATGACAAGCCTACTGCGGGAGGACTCCTAGAATTGATGGCCTACAATTTATTCTCTAACTAACCTTCATCAAATCGAGAGACAATATTCATCAAAGAGGGATTTCATTAGTTGCTCACAATCGGGACTCCCATTTTTCTTATTCACCTTGGTGACCATGGAAATCCAATCGCTAGATTATGCAAATACTCATGTAGAGGAGAAACAAATCTTTAACACCCATCCTAGCCACTCACAATATAGCGGTGCGGACTAATAATGATATTTTGTGATGGGGTTATGGTCCATCGGAGGATTTCAATATCAAGGAAAGATTTTTAGGAATTTTGCTACAATCTCAGCGCGATTGAACTAAATCAAACCTAGAAACACCTTTGGAAGCTAAAGCACCGTCCTAAAATCACTCTCTTCCTCTGCCTACTCCTAAAAAAGAAGACTCTCACTTGGGATAAGCTTCAAAAAACTTGGATTCCTCGGGTCCCTCTATTTGCAAAATGTGTCTTGCTCAAGAGAAGAACACAACCATCTATTTCTCACTTGTTCCTTCTCCCTCTTTTCTTTGGGAGCACTTGGACTCCTTACGGCGGATCCAACCTCGTGCCTCATTCCATCATTGCCTCGTTGGAAAAATTGGAATGAATCCCCTTTTCATAGTCCCATTCCGAATCAAACTTGGCTGCGGTCAATGGATTTATAGCCTAGAACATATGAAAAGAGAGGAACTATTGAATTTTTCAATAACTCATCATCTCCATTAGAAGAGGTTTGGGATCATATGCTCTCCCAACTTAAAGAGACCATCACATCTATGCATTGGGCTTCGTGGGACGTGAGTGCCCTTCTAATGAGCAAAACATTTTTGCCTGTCGTGGTATCGGCCCTCAAAATTCTCTCTCCCCGTGGTCCATCTTTCTTTACCCACCTTGGTAGCCCCTTACCTCGGACTTCATAAATCTCAATTTTGATGGGGCTTCATGAGGCAATCTAGGGCTAGCTAGTTATGATGGAGTCTTCAAAGATAGTTCAAGACAAATTCTTATCATTTTTGAAGACAAACTTGGATTTTTTTACCAACTAACGAAGCATAGCTTTGGGGACTTGAACATGGCATGATCATTACTTTAAGCCACAATTATCATTAACTACTTATTGAAGGGGACTCTTTGCTTATTATATCCATCCTAAAGAAGCTTTGAGTGTGGTCCTCCCTTTCTCCAAATATCGAGCGAGTTGACACATTGAATCTTACATCTTCAAGTTGCTTCTTTGCTTAAACGCATCCAAAGCTCCCATGCTCTCTCATGTTTATCGCTGCGATAGTCGGTTAGTGATTACCTAGCCAATTATGTATTGGGTTCGAGAAAGGTTCCTCATTGGATTAATGATTTGGAGAGCTCATTATTCAACATGATTCATCAAGAAGACATGGACGGTGGAGAGGAGAAGCACGGAGAGAGCAGCACAAAAGATAGGGACAATGGGCGGAGCGACGAGGCGGCGAGTAGCAAGGGCGCAGCGCAAGTTTTCGGTGGTCGGACCAACGGATATTGAACGGTTAAGCATAAAAACAAAGAGTCGAGCTTTTGAGCGGGGAGACTTTTTATTTCCCTTAATATCATCATGATAATGGGACAAGAAACTTTAGAACCTATGGAAACAAATGATATAGGGCAAGTGAAAATTGCCTCATCGGCTAAAAGCTGGGAAGTGGGTTTGGGTCATGCCAAAAAGTATTGGGCCATTTTAAAATGGAGATTAGCTCATCTAAAATTGGAGCAGCATGAGAGGAAAAAAAAGGTCTCAAAGGAAAGTACTCAGTGCTTCGTAAGAAACAACATTCAAACAAGTTCCTTTGCAAGCACGTGGTAACAAGTATAAAGGAAAAGAAAAATTCATTGATGATTATGCCTTATATAGTCCCACATCCACACCTCTACTTGGTCATGCGATCTTTATGTGAAAAGAACTGTTAAATGTAAAAGGGAGGTTGGAAGTAGTAGAAGCTAAAGAGCTAGAAAGAGATTGTGCAATCCATATAATAACGACTAAAAAACGAGGCTTTAACGAAAAAGCAACAAAGTTCGAAGGAGCAAGTGTCATTACTATAAGAAGCTCCCCGAATAGGGAAAAATCGAATGGCAATGCATGAAAGCGGAGGTGAAAAACATGAAGAAATTTGCGAGTGGAGAATACGAGAGGTGATGAATGTGAAACCATCCCCGAGGATAAAGGGGGAAAGTAGTTGTCCAAATAGACAACCATGAAAGCGGACATCAAGAGAAGAGAGAAAGAAGATTTCTGAAACTCTCCAAAAACCTGGGCTCAAGTTATTAGCACTACTAAGAGGGAAGGAGAAACAAACATTTAGGTTGCCAACATGCAAGATGAAAGAAAGGAAAACAGGATAGAGCAACAAACATAATTATTAAAGGGGTGAAAGATTATGGGAAAAATGAATGTACCCTTGACCTTGCAAGACACTTCTTGAAATACAAGATCCAATGCAAGGACAAATATGTCAAGCATGGAGAGTAGGTAAGATTAACGGTCGGAGATCCAGGCCCATAAAAGTCATCATGCCCGACTTACGTGATAGAGATATCATTCTAAGCAAGAAGCGCCTCTTGAGGGGTTCTCGGGTTTTTTTCTAGAAGAATATTTCGCTTCGTAAGACAACAAGAGGAAAGGAGGGACGAAATGACAAAAAGTTAGGGGCGATAAGAGATGAGGGAAAAAGAACATGGATTTATAAAGGTAAAGCTATGATAGCACAATTTGGACCTCCTTCCAAAACAGGAGACATGACTCAGATAACAAAGAAGAGGCAACAAACTCTTCGTAAGAAATGAGGAAGCAAGGTTAGTATGGGCAAGACAAGGACCAAAGACTCAAGTGTGAGTCTTGCATGTCAAAACACAAATAGCAATCAAGTCGTACCCGGGTTTCCTTAAGATTAGTTTGTTGGAGACGCGTTACCCATGGAGACGAGGACCACAGGTTGGGGCCTATTGCGGAAGGTAGAGATATAATTTGCCTCATAGAAACACATGAACATGAAGGGTGCAAGACAACTTTGTTTTAAGGGTATTGGAAGATAGTCGTGTGGAACAAGGCGGCCAGGGAATGGAAAAGGACACGGGGGTATCATGGTATTAGTAAGAGAAAAGAAGGTCGTTTCATTCGGGCCTAGAAAAAAGAAGACCCAAATAAACAATTTATACGGCTTAAAAATATCATAAAATGGAAATCACATCGAAATCAGCATGCTATTTTTGCGCCGCAAGTTTCAAAAATCTACAAAAGTGGAGGGCTCGACCACAAAGATCCCTTTGCAGCCCAAAAACGGACATTGCATATATTCTCGGCTAGGTGAAGTTCTTATAGTGGGGGATTTCAATGTTAGAAGCTGCAAGTGAACAAGCTAGCATTCTTTGTTTTAAGAAGACTAAGACCCTATGCGGCTTACGAAGAGAGTAGTCATCGGTGGGAATGAATTTCGGAGGATAAAGGCGCTAATCCCTTTGGAGAACAATTGCTTATGCTATGTGGGGCTTTCGATTTAGTCATTTGTAATGGTTTGACTAGATGGGAAAAAGTCTAGTAATTTCACTTGCAATACTTACACTGGGAGCAAGTATAGTAGATTATGTAATTTTCTCGCATAGTTTATGTGAGAAAATGGAGGAAATGTTGATTGGAGATCAAATTTGGGACTTAAAATTAGGTCACAAGCCAATTTATTTAAGTTTCTCTTGGCCGGAAAGAAGAAATTAGGGTAAAAAACTCAGCGTGTTCAACAAAATTCCTCAAAGGGAAGAATTAGCTTTTGACTCCAGCAGAATTGTAATACCTTCAAAATAACGCTAGAGGCTCTTCAAGAAGGGGAAATCTCATTTCATGGCCTTCATAGTCACGGATTAACACAATTAATTTAAAGCGCACTTCTGCCGAGTGCAAAAGAGAAAAAATTAAAGGAAGTATGAAACTAATTGCTTTCCGCTTAACGCTTGGTTTGACGAGGAATGCAAAAAATCAAGGAGAAGGTGGAAGGAATCGGACAAGGATAACATAAAGCTCAAAGCTTGCAAGCGGATAGTAAGAAAGAAAAAGGCGTGATTTCATGGTTTCGAGGAGAGAAGAACTAATCTTCCTTGGGAAAAATAACCCCAAATTATTTTGGAAGGAGCTCCAACCAAAAAAGGTGCAAACTAAAAACAACATTACAACTTCTAAATGGTTCGACTATGCAAGACAACTTTATGAAGCAGGATCCCAGGGTTGACCCTCCTCCCTCGGTCAACACGGAGACAAAATCTTCACGGTGCAAGAGGTAGAGATGGGTATCAAGAAGTTGGGCGCTGAAAAAGCAAAAGACTTAGATGAACTCCAAGTAGAGTATCTAAAGTGGGGGCTTAAAAATTCTTTCACCTCACATCACAAAAATTTTCAACAACATCTATACATCGGGGTTCCCTATAGATTGGACAACTAGTATGACGATACCTCTTTTTCAAGAGTGGTGACGTCAATAATCCCTCCAATTATAGAACCATAATGATAAGCCCCTTGTTTGCAAAGTTATTTGGAAGCATGTTAGAAAAAAGAAAATCAGCAGCAAGCGAGAAGAAAGAGATAAACGTGCTAAAGGGCAAGCGAGGTTTTAGACCTAAACATTTCCACGATTGATCATTGTATAACTTTAAGGCACATCATTGAAAAAAGTTTGGGAAAAAAAAGGAAGAAGTTTTTTGTTGCTTTGTTGATTTCGGAAAAGCCTTTGACATGGTTCCTAGGGATAAGCTTTGGGCGCGAATGGAGGAACTCGGGGTTCCGGGCATTTGAGAGAAGGGTTTGCTGCATAGGTTGTATGAATCGGTGAAAGTCGGAAATTAGAACTTCAGCGGCATTTATGAAAGTTTTAGAAGTGATATCGAGATCAGAGCAAGGTTGCCCATTGTCTCCTACCTTTTTTGGGTTATATATTGACAAGCTTGAAGAGTGGCTAAATTCGCAAGAGGTGACGATATCCATTTGGGTAAGTTCGTTATAAGGCTTCTTTTGTACGCATATGACCTTATATTGATTGCTAAATCAGCTCTTGGTTTGCAAGAGCACTTACGTTCTCTTGAGCATTTTTTGTAGAAGGGGTCGGGATGCAAGTCAATATTAGAAAAACAAAAGTAGTGGTCTTCTCTAACAACGAGAAAGCATAACTTGACATAAGTTATACTTTGAAGGCAACATTTTGGAAGAAGTTGCGGACTAAAAATACCTCGAATTGACTTGATAGAAATTTAAGTTGGGATGGTTGGAGAAAGAAAATAACTTTAGGGGGTTGGAAAGCATTTTATGCTTTTCAAAGCAGTGTAGAGAGGTAGAGCTGTGGGACGGAAAACCAATCTAACTCTTTTTGGGCTTCTAGTGATTGCGATGATTCTCTACGGTTGTGAGAGCGTGCCAATGACAGCGGCCAAGATGCGAGTGGAAACAAATTGAGAAAAGGTCGAAGCGTTTGATTACAAACAAATTCAAAAGTAAAAGTGCAGCTTCCTTATGCTATCTCGTTAAGTGAAGCATGGGTTGCTCCTATTGAAGCAATTGCTATGGTGCGAGTCATAAGGTATTTTTGAAAAAAATTGAGCAAATGGAAGAGGGTAGATGGCCTAAGGTTGTGTTTAGTGACAGATTGTGCAAAAGAAAGAAGACTTGGATGCGGCAAAATAACAAATGGTTTAGTAAATGGGGTATTTGCTTGACGCATGTGTCCTACAAATAGTAAAGAGATAAAACTTTTGTTATGGATACGTTCCACAAACATACTTGGGAGAAAGAACTAGGGAGAAAGAAGAAGTACTACATTGAAGAGTTTAACCCCACTCATAACCATCAACAAAAGGCGTACATAGGGGCCAATATTTCTTGGAGATCTAAAATTCTTATTTCTCAATTAAGAACTAATTCTCATCAACTCCGTTGTGAAACGAGCACCGGAAAAGGTCAAAAGAAATGTGGGAGGAAAGAGTATGTATCTTTTTCTCTCTGGAAAAAGTGTAAAACGGAGATATCATTTTAGAATGCGAGGCCTTCAAATACGAGCGGGAAATTATGCGGTATTTTGGCGATCGGTTCTTGGGATAATCTATTCGGCGAAGAGTTTGTCAGCTAGGGAAGCGATTATTGTAAAACTTCACGGGGAAAAGGGCCGAATACAAGAGCCATATAGAGAAGCAATTTGTCCCATAGGCTATATTTAGCCTCGTGGACGTTAAAAATTCTTTCTTTCTTTCTTTCTTTCCAGTTCAACAAAACTCGCTTGTCTCTCCATCGTGTAGCAGGACTAACTCCTCCACGGAGAGGGTGAAGGATCCCATCGCTTGTTGCAATTATGAACATGACATATGGATTGAAAGGCCACAGAGCAATTTTTATTTCCCACCGTCTGACCACACTTTTTTAAATGGTCATGCGATGAGAGCTTTCATACGCCCTCGATCATCATATGCCACCTCCTTCTTGGCCGGTGGCTAATGATTTCCTTTAATTATTTTCTAAACAAGAATATCTTTGCCATGGCGGTGAAGTGCCTCATGGCACGTGGGCTCTCTTCCTTTAGGCGCCTCTCTAATCATTGCAAGCGAAATATGCAATTTTCTATTTGTCATCGGCAATTCCCATTCATGGTTTTCATGCTGCATTTCTTTTAATTGTGGTGCATTCTCCGGCTAGACCAACCTTGGGTTTTTATTGGTTTTCTTAGAGATAGAGAAATTGTGTCTACATACATGTAACATAGGGCATTATTGAGTCCCCTATCTTAGTAGGGTGGCTTGGGGGCTTCCTTTGGCCTTGAAGACTCTAGTTAATGATTCACCTCTCTCGCCGGGTTCTCTCGCTTTCTTTGCGTTCGCAGGCTTCTCTCGATCAGATTTTAAGTTTGCATTTGCTCTCTAATGAATTATCAATGGTTTTCTCTCTTTCTATTTTGAAATGAGCTCCATATCCGAGCTAATGGGTATCATTGGAAATTTGGAATTATCATTCCATGGCTTGTAATATACAAGGGATTATTTGTAGGGTTTTTAAGTACCATTTGACCTCGGTTACATCTCCTAAGGTCCCTCAGTAGTCAACTCCTCCTAATTGGACTTTTGTTTGCTCCCTAGGTTTGCAAGGGATATTTCATTAGTCGTGGGCACAAGGAGGTGGCAAAAGATTCATACTAATGAGTGTGGACTAGTGTCATATGGTTGGAAGAATCATGCGAGTTCATATCTTGCGGAGTTCCGGTGCTTATGGTCCACGATGCTCGTGGCACGTTGATGCTCGTGGTTTGTCAGCCGCTGTGAGGTCCCTCGACGCTACTCGTAGTCCGTTGAAGTTGCTGCATGAGTCATTGTGTCGCCACTCGGGTGGCTCAATCGTGGAATATTCAAGTAATTATGAAGTGAAAGTTCCAATTTTAGTTGTGTTTAGGTGGTTTCCTTTTGTGTATCTGAAGATGGGATGTTTCTTTTTAGGTTGTATACCTTTGTATTTGCAAATGCTTGGAACTCTATACGGACTTGGGAAATGTTTTCTTTCTATCACCTAAATTGATCAAGCATAGTGCATGTAATATTAATCTTCTAGATCTATGCTACTAGGTTGGTTTCCCTGATGGATAGGCCAATAACATGAGAAATTATCACTTGTATTACTCATCTTCGATAATAAAATATCGAACTTTACAAAAAATAAAATAAAATTCATAATATTAATTCCATTGGAGTGAAACACATTGGCCTCTCTATCATGAATCTAGATTTGAATATAAAGATTTACATCATTGTTATGAAACCATTTTCACATCCTTTTGAACTTCTTTATCTTTAGAAATATATGAATCAAACTTTTTAGATTCAAAATATATTCTACCTAAATTAATTGATTTTTTAAGAAATTCAACTATCACCTTCATAAGAAAAGAATACAAAATTATTATAACCTCATGTATCTTCTCATTGTTTATTATCGCCCTAATGAACAAATAGAGTCTCAATATGGAGCTTGGGTATTGCCACTAATAACCAAGCAACATATTTGACTCTATGGCAAGGGCGTGAATTAGCTATTGCAAGAATACATTTACTCTCGCGTCACTCCATGATAGTTATGGTAATAACCAAGCAACATATTTGACTCTATAGCAAAGGCTTGAATTAACTATGCGAGAATACATTTACTCTCGGGTGACTCCATGATAGTTATAGAAATAGAGGCTCGATATGGAGCTTGGATATTGCCACTAATAACCAAGCAACATATTTTTCAGCTCTATGGCAAGGGCTTGAATTAGCTATTGCGAGAATACATTCTTGTCGGGTGACTCCATGACACTTATTCTAGGATGTTGTTAAACTCAAAAAGATCAACAGACTCTATCGACCCCCAGGTTTTGCAGAGAGGATAACAATGCAAATAAGAAAACTTGAGATAATTGAGTTCAAACATATAAAACAACACTTGAATACTATAGCAGATGCGTTGGATAACAAAGGAGAATTCGTTGATGATGGCTTAGGAAAATAGTAATAATACCTTTTGAACGTTTACCATGGATTGTGAAATTAAAATAAAGGCAAATGGTAAAATGAATGGAGAAGGAAAAAGCGAGATGGGAATTTGCCGAGAGGTTCGTTGGCTCCATGTAATTACGGGTCCTCATATTCCGACTCTAGAGTGAATCATCATAATGTAGATCTATTAAAACGATTTCTCTCCATTAATGTTGAAAATGAAGTGGGCCTCTAAAATCACAATCATATATGGGCGCTGGTTCTTGCTTGATCTTTATAAGATGGACAATGGTGGTATGGTGTTCTTAATCATGATTGTAGATGGAGTTTTCAACATAATAAAGCCATTGTCAAGCTTTTTTTTCGGAAGAGAAAAAACACGCTTATATTAATATATAAAATAGTACATATACATCATAATCTCGGGCTGTATGGATTAGCGGCGAAAAAACCATCGGATACGAGCCAAAAGAAAAAGCTCACTTATAGAAGAAGGAGCATAATAGAAAAATATGGCCTCCACATAGCGAGGAAAAAAGTCCTTCCCCCAATCAAACATGACCATCGATGACGAGTGTAAAACATAGGGTGGAAAATAGAAAGAAAGAGTATAGACTCTGATATATACCATTGTGATAAGGAAAGATGAGAAATAAAAGACAATGGATTGTGAATGAGGAACGAGCGAGAAACGAACATCACGAAACCCATCCACCCACCCCACAAAATTAGGAAAGTCTGAAAAATGGGGAGCTCGGATTATAATACTAAACGCAAGAGAAAGAGTCCACGAGTGCCCGCTTGTGACATATACAAACTCGTCTCGCCCAGACATTATGATATATCAAGAAACCTATCCAAATATGGACGGATCGTCTCATTTTTACAAGCCAACTCGGAGAGATCACAAACAAAACAGGCCCATAGGAAAAATGTGTAGGGCAGGCCTTCGAAACCTATAAGGTACGAGAGCCCCGCTTATATATAATCTTTGCTCAGGGAAAGACGACAATTATGACAAACTGGCAATACCCGGTGGAGATACAAAAATGTCAGCTTTGTGTAGCAAAAATAGGCTGAGATGAAAAATTACTGTAGCGAGAGTCATCCCATATGTACTTCGATTGAGACCCTTTATGAAAAAACCATATCAACACAGGGCAACCTATAAATAACGCGAAACCCCAATGCATGGCCACACAAAACTAATCCCGGAGGATCATGGTCGAGAGTCCAATTATGGAACTGGTATTGTAGTTTGCCGGTGAATTTGACCATCTGCAAGAGGCCGAACGTGCATCAACCCAAAATCGTTTCTAAACCTTTTACGGACAAACCATCCGCCCCTGGTATTGCTTTCCCCGAATATGTGCAAAATAGGCGGACAATTGAGAGATTCCCATAGATTTTGGGTCCTGCAACAAAACTTGACCCAAAAGATCGAGCCGCCGCATTTGCATAGTCCTTTTGACCCATCCGATTACCACCCAGCAGATCCCCGTATATATGGACATGCTGTGCGTCTGTAACGGGACGCAAAGCGGAGACCACCCCACGAAGCAACCAATTCCGCCTTGTTGTTGGTTTCCGTGCCCGCATTCCAATGAATGTGAATCCTTTCCCGTTGGGATAATTTAATCCAAGCACCGGACCCCATTAGACCTTCCACGCATGCACCATCGAAATAGATCGCCGGGATTTCTATAACATGAGGTCTATTGCGGAAGGAGCAAGATCTATGATAGAGCTCTTGTGAGAGGACGATCTTCCATCCAACCAAGGATAAAAGAATACACTTGATGTATCCGAAATGGCATGTCTTCAAATATTAATCAAGTTTCTCCCCCGCCACACTTCCCAAATGAAGAAGAAAGGCGAGATTTAAACTTACCTTTCGAGCCGTCCCAATCCTTGGCGCATTCATAAAATCGAAGGAGCCCATGTTGGACCCATGATGTGTATTGAGAATAGTCGCCATAGCTGCACGATAGCGGACAGGTGGAAGAAGAGATGATTTATAGATTCTAGATCACGATAGCAAATGTTGCACCTAAAAAGGCCCCAGGGAAACCACGCCTCGGCGAGCCAACTGCGCTTAAGCGCAACGCTAATGGCGATAACTCGGAATAATTGCAAGGTGAGGCGATGAGATAGAGAATATGCGGGTAGTAATTTGATTGAGCGAGGACAATATTTTTAAAGACATTGAATGGTTGCATTAGTTGAAGGGAGCGGGAACTAAAGGAAAAAAGGTTATATAAACACGGCATGGATATTCGAAAATTGCAATAGTACGCGATCGGAAGCAAGGAACTTCGGGCGTGAAAGCAATGGAGTGTGACTCGAAGACTACTATGAAATAAGTCAATAGATCGACCATATAGCTGCGACCATGGATCACATCTTGACCTTTGGAAGGCTCAATTGTGTCAGAAATGGTAGCAACGAAGAAGCTGAGGCCCGTATCCGTCACTTCTAAATAAAAGTGTTAAAATATTGTTATCTTTGATGTTTGGCGAAAAAGTGTTAAAATATATAATTACTCCTCGCATGCGCAGTTCGACACTCGCCAAGTGAATTAGTCTAGTATATGCAATAGATTTGGTGAGTGAGTTAAATGAGTTGATCGAGGAGAGTGTGTGTGCATGTTTCAATTTAAGTTAAATACCCTTCACGGGTTCATTGTATTCATTGAGTGAGATTGCAGGATTTAGAGATTAATTGAAGAGCCGTCGAAACTCAGCTTTGTTTTGTGTGTGAAATATACATTGTTATTCGGTGATCAAATCCTGCGCCTACCAAACATTGGTACCGTAGGAAACGGTAGCACGGAGTTGCGAGAACGGAAGAAAAACGGATTAGCAATTATCCGTGTGTGAGAAGGAATATATAATTATTATTTTTTATTTTTATTTTTCCTTCCGCATTTTTACGCTATAATGCACTTTGTGAATCATAAATAGAGCGTTATAACGCTCGTTCCCACTATAGAGAGCGCGTTAAAAACGAAAAGCTTCGGTGCGTTAAGGCACCAACGCGCGCTTACACATAGTATCGAGGTGCGTTAGCACACTAGCAAGATATTCAAGTTCGGCGCGTTAATGAGTCGACGATCAACCAAGCAAGGTTTTTTGAATACGTATTATTGTTAAAAGGTATATGAAAAGATTCTTTTTATAAAGCATTCTTTAAAGAGTTTTTTGAAAGCACGTGAAGTGTTTACTTTTTAAAAAAGGGAAATTTCGAAGGATTTTTGAAAACGTTGTTTCGTCCCGATCGGTGCTCATAGATCGAGGTTGCCAGCAACAAATCGCTCGACGGTGGGTGGCTTCGGGTCAACCCCGCATTCTTAACCATGATGCAGCTGTGCTGCTTACCGCGATCATGGCAACATGCGAGAAGATAGGAGATTAATGACGCATTTGGGAAGACAACCTAGACTCTGTCAGCGCGACAAGGAAATATTTTGGCAAAAGACGAAAGGTACTTTTGGAATTGTAAATGTAGTTATGACATGCATCGTTCAGCGGAGTGGCAACTGCGAAGAGGACACGGGAGGACGAAGACGCCATACGCAGCGGCGCGCGCGCTCGTTTCTGGCCGTATGTATTTATCAATCTTAAGCGTCCATGCTCATTGATATATTCGGGCTATGTATTTCTCTAGGATAGTTTCATTTACTCGTTTAAACCGAGAGACTACGCAAGGTTTGCTTTCCCCTTTTAAGGGCTCGTAGACCCTCGTTTCCGAGACCCTTGTCACCTTTAGTGTAATTCTATAGGTTAAGGTTCAAATCGGCCTGTGGCTTACCATGTTCGAGAAATTACGGAGGTTGGGTGGGTAGAGTACAAGTTCCCATTCTCACGAGTCGTTGGGTTTGTTGGGTGTCGTCTGACGCTTTATTTCTGTCGCCGTTTTGCATCCTCGGTTTGTTTGTTTCTTTCCATACTCGTCACTCGGTAGTTGGTGGAAGGATATGCATGTATCAGGCACTATGTTGTGCCTCATCCCGCCCCGGTTACAAGTTGTGAGATTTTTCGCGCCTCCATGTAAGTGGGCTTGTATTTTGTCCCGCCGTTTAATCTCTTTGCAATGCCGAGCTCATAAAATCAGTTATCTTTGTGCGTACTGTCTCCATAGTGTCCTTCGTTTATTTTTGGCCGTCCGTCTGCGGGAATGGATTAGCGTGTTTCACTTGACTCCTTTTCGGGGAAGAAAGCATGTACTTTCTACGATCACCGCAATGCGATAGACCTGGGGTGGTGATTTTGCTGATAAAAAGTCCAAACTTTAATGGTCGTACTGTTATTTCTTGTCTCTGATCGTCATTTCTCTGTAGCCGCCGATCACTTATTTTAAGTCTGTTCTTCATCATGGTCAAGAGAACGGAGACTTGTAACCCCATAGCCTTTAATCTTGACAAAGGAAAACAAAAACGAGTGTACAACATGAAGTTAGGCCTTGAGGAAGAGAGGAAGGAAGGACAAGACAAGAGGTTTTAAAAACCTCTCTCACGAAAATTATGCTATTGGCAACTCTTCCAATGTCGGACGTCGAGGTTGGGAGCGAGTCGAGCTGATGAGGGAAGATAACGCTCGTTGAAGCGAGAAATCATGGATTTCATCACGGATCCAGGGCAATACTCGTGGCCAGATTTTATCATGGCTTTCATCAAAACAGCTCATGCTACACTAGATTGTTAAATGCCTCTTGGCTAAAAGCCATGCTATAAAGCTTTCCCCTCATCAAGAGAAGATTGAACCAAAGAGTAGTGGATTTGGTACAAGATATCGATATGTCCAGTTGAACCACATAAAAATCACCTAGTATCAGCGGCTACTGATTGTATCAGTAGAATTGATTGCCATGTAGGTAGAATTGAGAAACAACTCCAACGGACAGCAACAAGTGGGATATGCTCGGATCCACTGCAAACAGATCCGCACCGAGTGAATCCTGCGATGGATAGAAGTTTTATGTAGTTTAGTCATGTTTATAATATGAAATTTTTGTTTTTTGCAAGGACATATATCACTCAATAGAGTTGTAGATAATCGAGTAAATATTCTCGGTAGCTAATGAAGTAAATGGTAGTAGAATGAAAGCGTTTCACGTCCGGATGGCTTTTAACGCTCTAAGGTGGCGACGCCCGGTTTCCTAAGGCGAGTCGAGGCCATAGGCGAGATATTATTTTTTTGTAACCCGGCTGTCATATATATAAATAGAAAATAACGAGGCACTGCAAATTGACAGAAAACGTTTTTTGAGTGGAGATTATAATAATATAAGGACTTATTTTATAAGATTTTTTTATACAAATAAATTTGCTTATATATTAAAAATAATAATTAATAATAATAAAATCTAGGGTTTTATTATAAGGTTTTTGTTTAAGCTTTGCGAAAGAATATCAATAGGGTTTTCGATGGTGAGACTTTTGGTTTGAAGAAAGATGGCTACAAGTGCGTCTCCCAACTCACAAACTGTTCTTCTTTTGACAGGGGAAGGATTATAGAGTATTACAGGGGCATTAAGATGGGAGACCATGATAAAAGCACATGATGTTTGGGATCATGTCAAGTTTGGCTACGTGACTTTCAAGATGATGCAGAAGAAGCGAGCTCTACGTAATGGCCAGAGAGGGAACAATGGAAGAAATACAAGTGAAAGAATGCACAAGCATTGCTCCGAATCCGGCAGGGGAGTGGAATGAGTAGTGTTCTAGGGAATGATAGTGATCACGTCTTCATCATAGGAGGCACATGGGAAACTTTGGCGACAAACTATCAAGGTATGGCCAACTCAATATTGTTAAATCGCGAGAATACTAGGAGAGATTTTGAAAGTGCCGCGTATGAAGGAGACGAGGAGGACATTGATTCCTTCATGAATAGGGTCATGTCCGTCGATCAGAACTCAGGCTAAAAATCTATGGTGAAGATGCCAAAGATCGAACGGTGATTGCAGAAAGGTTATTTGATCTTTGTCTACCAAGTTTGACGTTGTGGTAGCAACCATAGAAGAAAGCGAAGGATTTGGAAAAATTGATAGTCGATGAGTCGATGGGATCTCTTCTATCTCATGAGGCAAGGATAGACATAAATAAGGATTCCACTTTAGAAAGCGCCTTCAAAAGTCAAGTTTATATTTCAAGAGGTCGAGAGGCAAGAGGTCGATCGAGAGTGCAGCAGGACGATGCAACAACTATGGTGAGTCGGAGAGATGGCCGAGAAGAGCATGAACATCAAAGTGGAAGCAACAGCCATCGAAGCTTTCCACCTTGACAATCAAAGGTTTGACCAATCAAAGGTGAAGTGCTACTATTGCAATAGATTTGGTCATTACGCTCATGATTGTAGGAAGAAGATGGGCGCGATCAAGGAAATCGCAGCGTCAATGTTAGTACGGTAGAATACCGGCTCCACGTTTCTAGCATGCAACACCATGCATGCATAGCATGCGATAAGGTGTCCGGCTATTAGATAGTGGCTGCGGTGGCCTACATGACAAGCAACAAGTGATTTCAGAGACACGGATGCCTCGTGAAGAACGAGAGGTAAAGTTGAGGGACTTACAAGATTGTGGATGTAGATGGAAAATGAATGGTCAACATTGTGATCAAGAAGGGGGAGCCAAAGACCATATCGAGAGGTATATTATGTCCCCGGACTCAAACACAATTTGATTAGTGTTGGTAGAATTGACGCGAAAGGATAGGATAGCAAAGTTATATTTCAAGGGCAACAATGTGTCATAAATTACGACAAATCCCCAAGAAAGCAGACACGGTGCAAAGTGCGCAGATGACAAGGAAAAAACTCTTTCCCTCTAAGTATGAACTTCTGATGATCGGAGTTGTCTTTTACAACTACATGTTCCGATCGATTACCGGTTATGGCACTTTCGGTTTGGACACTTGCATTTTACGGTTTAATATTGTTGTAGCGAGAAACGAGTATTTGGTCGCGAGGTTTTACTCTCCCATCAAAGACACCACGCAAGCACTTGTGAAGTGTTGCATCTTAGCAAAGCAACACCGTGAAAAGTTTTCGTAAAAGGAGTTTCTGCTGCAGCAAAAGAAACACGCAGGTTGAGTGCCATGCACACCGACCTATGTGGACACTACCAGAGAGACCACGATCGATTGACAGAAGTTGTTACTTCCTCACCTTTATTGATGACTATGGCAGGGAGAAGACTTGGATTTTACTTTTTGAAGCTGAAGTCCGAAACTTTTGCAAGTTCCAAAGATTTCCAAAGCCTTAGTGGAGAACCAAAGTGATCGACAGGATCAAGGTATCGAGACCTGGATCGTGGTGGAGAGAATACGATTCGAAGGCATTCCATGAGTGCGCAAACAACATGGAATCGAAGACAAGCCGGTTTACGAGCATATACACACCACAGTGAAAGTAATGGTGTAGCGGAGAGAAAGAGCCGAACCATCATGAACATGATAAGGAGAGCATGTTGAAAGCAAGACACTTGTCTAATGAGTATCGCAAAAACGACTTTGCACGTGCGCATTTTATGTGATAAACGAGATTCTCCTACAAAGAGTGTGATGAACGAGAGTTCCGGTAGAAGCTACTATCAAGTATGTCATGCAGACGTTGTATCTCATTTCAGAAGTTTTTGAATGTGTAGCCTATGCACATGTGCTTTAAGAAAATAAGAGGCGAAATTAGATGATCAAAGTGAAAAATGTATATTTATTGGTTATAGTGAGTGCGGTCAAAAGCTTACAAGATCGCATAGCGTCACAAATAAGACAATCATTAGCAAAGATGTTGTGCTCAAAGAACAAGAGTCATGGAATGGACGCAGCAGACACACTAACCGATGCAAAAACACCATTGATGGAGGAGGATGATGTAGAAAGAAGATGATGCAGCAAGAATCAAGAGAACGTGACGACCAAACAGAGTCACACTATGGCAAGGACTCCAAGATTTTCGAAGACAGTATGGATCTTCTAGCCGGATCAACAAACCGGAATTCTCCAAAAGCGGTAAATACAGTAATGAATCAAGCAATGGTAAGAAAAAATATGAGAAATGCTATGAAAAGATCAACCCATGATGATTTGGATGTTGAGCTCAGTTCGCATTGTTGGCGATTCCAACCTTCTATCGATTTTGAAGAAGCAATCGAGGAATGAAAACTGGATGCACAGGAAGCATGCTGGATGAAGAGACGAATTCAATTGAAAAGAATGATACGTGAGGATTTTGGTTGATTTATCAAATGATAAAATTCTCATTGGTGTGGAAAGTGGGTGTACAAGACAAAGGTGAATGGAGAAAGGTGAGATTGAGTCGATTTAAAGCCAGACTTCGTAGCAAAAGGATTCTCATGACAAAGAACCGAGAATAGATTTTGGAGAAAATTTTTCTCCGATAGCTAGATTGGATCTCGTATGGAAGCGCTCTAGCGACAATAGCCCGTGTGAACAAGTGGAATGTATATCGGATGGATGTCAAATCGAGCCCTTCTTGAATGGAATTCTAGAAGAAGAAATTTATGCTGCGTGACGAACTCTCCGGGATATGAAGTTGAAGGTAAAGAAGATTAAGATCACGGATCGAAGAAAAGCGCTCTATGGACTAAAGCAAACACCTAGAGCATGGTATAGCGTAATTCGATGATGCCACATGATCAAGAATGGATTTTGCGTAAGCGACATTGAGCCTACTTTATACACAAAGGTAATTGAGCAAGGACTTGTATATGAAATTGTTTGCTTATATGTTGATGATATAATTTTTGTACGTAACGATCTTGGTTTAGATAGGAGTTTACTGTGCAGCCATGATGAAAGAATTTGAGATGACAGTATATTGGTATCTGTGGAAAATATTTTCTTAGCATTGAAAGTTGATCAATACGAGGAATTTTTGCTCTGTCACAAAAATAAATACATGCAAAGATGTTGTTGAAAAAGATTCGAGGATGGAAAATTGGAAACCTATACCCACACCAGCTTGCGATAGGTGCCAAAGTTAAGTAAGGATGATGAAGGGGCATATGTCAATCCAGCTCTATTCAAAATATTGGTTGGCAGCCCTCATGTATCCTCTCGTTAGGACAAAGACGCAGATATTATGAAAGGCGTAAGTTTGATTTCCCAGATTTATGGAGACTCCAAAAGATACACATTGGAGTGTTGGAAAAATAATTTTGGCGAGGATACACAGCCGGAACCGAGAGATTATGGCACTAAGCCTGTGTGCAAGGACATAAAAAGAAAAAATTGACTGGATATACATATATTGATTTTGCAAGAAGTTTGGATGATCGGAAGAGCACATCTCGAGTTATGTTTTTCATCTTGGTTCCTGAAGTGACAATAGCATGGGCATCTAAGAAGCAACCTATTTTGACACTACTCATCGACGGGGATGCATGTGGCATACGACTTCAAACAGCGACTTGACATGTCAAAAGCAAGTATGGTTAAGAAGAGTATCGGATGGACTCAAGCGAGACAAGGATCAACAACGATATATTGTGACAACACATCGGCGATTGCACCATCCAAGAATATTGTGTTTCATAAAAAGAGCAAGCATATTGATACTAGATATCACTTTATTCGAGAACTTGTGAGCAATGGAGAAGTTCACTTGAAGCCTTGTAGAACAAGCGATCAGTTGGCTGATATCTTTACAAAGCCATTAACGAGTAGATTTGTTTGAGTTTCACAAAAAGAAACTCGGGTGTTGTAAGCCTAGGCCAGAGACATAGACCCGATGAGACTTGTGTTTGAGTTGTCATGAGTTATGTTTTAGTTTTTAGCGGTCGTAATTAAGGGGGAGTAAGTTAAAATATATAATTACTGCTACTTGTCACAGTAGTTAGACAATCAGCTTAAGTGACTAGTCGTAGTTGAAGTTATAGATATATTTGGTGAGTGAGTTAAATGATTTGATCAAGTTAGCGCTATGTGAGAGTGTGTGCACTTGTCAATTTAGGTTAAATACCCTTCACCGGTTCATTGTATTCTAGTGAGTGAGATTGTGATTTAGATATTAATTGGAAGAGCCACAACTCATTGTTTTGTGTGTGAAAATACTTGTGTTATTCCGTGATTAAATCCTACGCTCACCCAACAAAAAGAGGTAGGAGGCTAGAAGGGAAAATGGGGAGTTGAAGGACCTCGCACGAGCATGGAATTCAAGACCGATGGAGGATTCACTAGATGCACTTGATCAAGCGCACCATGCAGAACACAATGAAGCAACATCGGACATCAATTTAGCGATATAGGAAGTAGGAAGTATAGGCCAAGGAAAGGCATTTTTTGGACATATAAAAACTTTTGAAGTAGTATCGATAACCTTGAACATGTAAAAGGTACTGGCCTCGTAAACAGTTTGAATATTAACACAAAATCTTACCTCGATTTCTTTAGAAAACAACATTAATTAAAAAAATATATTTTAATTTATATTTAAAAACAAATATTAATTTATATTCTAAAAATTAACTTGTTAAAATAAAGCTTTGTTTACTTATTGAAGATTATAAAATATTCAAGGTATTTTTTCATCTAAATTGATTGGTTTCTCAAACATTGGAGATATTTGTCTTTTAAGCATTTGCTATAAGGTTTAGACATTTTAACATGGCAAGGATCACCTCCGCATGATCTATGTATAGATATATATCTTTTAAGTATTTATCTAGATTATCGTGGACATATTCTTTCGAGTTATCGTGGACATTGTAACATGATGATGCTCACATCTTACACGATTTGAAAAACAAGTCTCAGTGAATATAAACAAGTTCATTCTTGGGTTTATGTATTTCCTATGTAAGCTAAAGTACTAACAAAAATATAAGGCTTACTTATATATAGTTTGTAGCACATGTCTCCAAGTTAGTGAACATCCTTCATTGAGAGACTTGGACTTCGGTAACTCACACCACAACAATGTGGTTGGAAGTGTAAAGGAGATGCATTGAATTTTTTCTCCACTTCTTGGAAAGAGATCAATCTACTAAAGAGTTCAAAAGGAATGCACTTAGTTCCCTTTAGAGGTGAGCCATATCCAACTCTATGTGTTTGTTAAAATATCTATATTGTAATGTCTTTTCCTAATGTAGAAGGAGAGGATTAACTATCAAAGATTTCTAGACTGCGTAGAGTGAGAAAGAGATTGATGCTTGAAAAGAAGATGGATGCATTCCCCATAAGTTGAATTAATAAGACGTCAACATAATCAAAATGGAATGGAAAATACGTGATAGATAGACCGAGGCCTAGTCATTATATTTTGCATTTAATTTATGAATCTCTAGGAATTCAAAAAACACAAACCTCGAGACCTAGTTAATGCACTTGCATGCAATTGTAATTTGCAGTGAATCTCCAAGATTTAAAAAACACATATTAGTTATAGAAATGAAAATCATACTAGGAATTTCACTTTGATTATGTCTACACACCTTTCCTACTTCGAAGCATCTAAGTTGAGTCTCACATATTTCTTGCTTTTAGGACATTTGAATTGAATGGCTATGAGCATGTATTCCATGGATATAGAGCAATAAAAACTCATTAAAGCGCCTCTTAAAGATCTAGGGTCCCCAAATATTGAGTGGAACAAACAATTAGAGGGGATAAATCAGGTACCTGAAATGGGACACAAATAATCCCAAGAGAGAGAAGAACATGCATAATAGTCCGAGGGGTAGACTTGCAAATTTATGTATATTAGTCAACTCCGCCACATATCCTCTACATGAATGAAGGATGAAGACACTTTGAGTTCTGTAGAGGTTGGTAGTTTGGATATGAGGTCATTATAGGGAAATGATCTTTTCTTAAGACTAAATTTAAGAAATATAGGCTAATGCCATGTGGAAGAACCATGGAGGAGAAATCTCATCCCGTCTAGCTACATAGAACATCATATAGTAGCATGGGAAAAAGGACTCTTCCAATATTAATTCCTTATATAACTCTATGTATCTTTATCTTCAAACAAGTTGGAGAAAGTGTCTATACGATTATGCACTGTGCGTTTCAACTTTTGTATATAGCCACATCCACCTATGACGAATATAAAGTATGAATTTTGGATTTTCGCTTTGGTTCCATTTGCCATTTATATTTAAGGAATATAAGGTACAAATATATCCATTGGTTTTTATTTTTTGTTTTTTTCCATACCCATTTTGTGAATGATTTTATTGCATAAGTATGTATTAAGATACTTTATTAGGAATTTCATGGCAAGGTTTTTCTAACATATCCATATCTACTTATTAAAAGCTAGGAATTTTCTAACCTCTTCATATTGATTTATCAAAGAATTGCAACACATGAAGCAACCATGACTACTACCACTAGAATGATGAGCGCGTAGGCCCAATGACTAGAGCTCAATGTACTGAGGGATCTCTAATGGATGGGGCATCATTTATTGTTAGAAACATGTTTTCATTGATGGAAAAGGTGAGCAAGATGATGGAAAATGCAGCATGTGATGATGGCAAAGGCATGGGTGGTTGCAAGGAGAAATGTCGAGGAACAAAGGCTTTGGAACCATTTATGGTACAAATCGGATCATCTTAGGAAGTGTTGTTGTTAACAACTCGGATGGATAGAGCTGCGAAATACTCGGTGCATATAGAAGTTTTCAAATGGCCCTCCGGGATCCAAAAGTTATTGCCAGTCAAAGATCAATACCCTCCTTAAAGTCAAAGGTTGCGTAGTCGTAGTTGCAGGAGCTTACCAAAATGGCGTTAGTTTTGGAAACTAGAAAATTCCAACGGAAATGCCGGTGAGACTAGATTAGTATTAAATCTGGTGCAAGTACAAAAATATGTTGCACCACGATGTCACTTCCAACTCCATCGATGAAATTGCGAGGTGGTCTAAGCCCACGGTGGGTTTTAACTACAAGGGGAGCCCCACATTGGGTAATATTGTCTAAAACAGGCTGATTAGAGATTAATGGTACTTGGAATAGAGATAATTGGAAGAAACTGCGCAATTTTTCTCTAAGAAGACACCTTGAGTTATCGTTGAGAGTGCGAGAGGGAGTTATCACTTTGAGATTTGCTCGAGATTTCCTCTACCATGATGGTGACGTGTAATCGACAACATGGAAGACAAAATGGCACAATTTCATTGGCTCGTAGAGATGATGTGGGAGTACATAGTGGCATTGTGTGACATCAAAAATGACCTGGCACCAACGAAATGCAGGTGGCATGTGGCATGTACATTCATCCATTTTTTGGTGGGTAAGTGGGCCAAAAATGGGTGACACATGGCACCACTAAGCGAGTGACACATGGTATCCTCGTATATTTGGTAGACAACCGATAACACAAAGTGGCGGGATGATGTGATCTCAGAAGAAACTCCAAATGCGGAAGACACGAGAGAGTGCACATGGGGAGAGTTTTCGAGAAAATAAGCTACGAGACATGGTGGCAGTGAGGTGTGCGAGAAAGTTCGACTTAGGAAAAATATATTGGTCCAAGTGTTAGGCACCGTGGTCCCTTTAGGACACATCATCCTAGAAGAAACTTCCCCTAGAAGAAATAAATCTCAGAAGTTATTTTGAGAGCCACTAGCGATAAATTCCCTAGGAATATATTCCAAGATGACTAATGGATAGGAAATCCTAGCTAAAATTCCATTGGTTGCAACATCGAGCCAAGCGGACCCATAGGAACACAACTCCTCGTGAGGAAACGATCTCGGTGATAATGCAAGGATGTTTCGTTGAATTTTCCAAGAAGTAGCTGTCTTGAGAAAATAAGCATCGGGAGCCATAGTTTGGGACCACGATGAGGTTCTATGTCAACATTGTGACCAAAGGCACACAAGTTTTATGAACAGGTGGATAAGTCCTCGTTCGTAACAGTGGGCCCATTAGGTGGTCGCATGCATTGTTTTTGTGTTAAGTGCTTTGGGCACCAAAACAAATCTATAGTCTTGATTAAAGCCCTTTGGGAACTAAAACAAAGCGCTTTGCAGGTGTATGGAGTCGAAGCTTTGGAAATTTGGTTAAAGGCGTAGCCGGTGGTTATGGATGAATGATTCAACAACGTGTAAATTTATAATTTTACACCAAACAAAGAAGTGAACTAAAGTTTTGAAAATCAAGCATGAATGAGTTGGAAACTAAGATAGCATAATGGACAAATTTGGAGGGGAGATTTGGCATAATTTCTAAATTTCGAGGATCGACCAAATTAAGAAAAACTCTTCTAAATTTTGTAAAAAATTCCAAAGGAATTGCGAGAATTGAGAAATTCAACTCAAGTTTTATTGCGAGAGATGGGGAAGAAGAGAGATAGAAGACTTAAATAAAACATTTAGAAGACATGTTTGAAGCGAGTGAAAAAGGAAAAAATAAAGATTTATGCTTGATATTGGGTTGAGACTTAACTACAAGTTTAAATAGCTTCAGTATTAGCTCAGAATTTCTTTATAAGAATAGTTGAATTTGCCAGAGAAAGGTTGTTGGGATTAGTTGGTGTGTATGATGGTTGATTATTCATAGGTGGATAATGGAAATGCAGTTTTGATGGGTGAGTCAAAGAAGATTGCCGAAAGGTGAGATTTCAAATGGTGTCCATGGTGAGTGATTGACGAAGGATAAATTTATTTGTTTATGTAGGGAAAGTGGCCTTCATGATTTTAGTTTGAAAATGGAATGAAAGATAAATGAAGGAGGTCAAGCAAGTATGTGCCTTGAAAAATCGTTGTAGCTCCTTCCAACTGAGTATGCAGTGAGTAAATAGGTAGGGAGGTTGGAGCTCGTTTCAGGTGGTTGTTGGTAAACTATGGGTTCGTAGCTCCTTTCGAGCTCGTAGCTAATAAATTAGGGAGTAGTAGCTTACTTCTCAGTTTGTAGCCAGTAGAAATTTGTAACAACAAGTAGAAGCTTGCTTTGGAAATGAGAGGAAATTGAAGAAAAGTTTGAAGAATCTATATGCGTGATATTTTGCGCTTTTTATGTTGGTTCCTTGTGATGTTGATGTGAATTGTTGCTAAAGTATTTGTTGGTGTCCTAGACATATCTATATTCGTAAAATAAAGTTTTATAATTCCTACAATGCTGAAATTCACCCCTCTAGTATTACTCTAAGTTTCTAACAATTGTTATCAAAAGAAACAAAATCATGTTACTTTAGGTTAGTTTAAAAATCAAGAAGAAATATCAAGGACCATGGCAATCTAGGAAAGGAGGATACACCAATAGGGAACACCTATAAACTGTTCAATGGAATCGCTTCTATGTGTTTTGGAAAGTAGGGATGAAGACCTATATTCAATCGCTTTGGTGTTGGGTGTATGGGATACAATGGATGAAGAATATGATAAAGCCTCACGTACCTTGAGTTTCTGAATCAAAATATGAAAGTTTCACACCGTAATGCTAGAAAGACTGCTGAATGCCTTGCTTGGTGGCCTACCCGAATCACTAACTAGTTAAGGTCTGTGGATTGCTCTACTACAAAATATATTTGGGACAACATGAGAAACTGCTGATTAAGGTTACAATAAAGGTAAAAGCCAAGCCAAACTTCTGAAGGTTTTAGAATGCATTTCGATTCTTTCGAGACGCATGATGATGAAGATATTACTAAATAATTTCTAGGAGTTGTTGACGTTGTTAACACTACTGAGAGGTCTCAGTGTGAAAAGTTAGAAGAGCCTCGTCATGGTTCAAAAGGTGTTGAGGATCTGTCCCTAAAGTGATATAGAATTATGCCAAACGATTCAATTTGATCTTGTGATGTACTAAAACAAAATGCCGAATGCACTTCTACAAAAGTTTGACGAAACCAAATACGATCAGCACCAAGCTACAAAACAAGTAAGAGAAAAGAAAACTAATAAATCCCACATCTCAAGATGCATATGAAAGAACCGCTCTAGCAATATCTTTATATTTTCATAAAAGTCCAGACCGTGAAAAAATACAATGCTATTTCACCGAGAAACCTTTCGCACTCTACTGACCGTCTCACTGCGATCCACGTCGAAATGCGGCTTTGCGAGTCTAAGCGAGTTTGGTCCAATATTTAACCTTTTTGCTTGCTTGCTAGGCCCTGCCTACCCTGCGCTATGCATTCCTAGGCTACACCGAGCCCCTATTAATTATGAAAATACCAAATAATGATCGCGTAATTTATCTAAAGTCTTCACCGACGACCTCATGCATGACTCCGTACAATTTTCTAATTATACAACCGATAGTTATCTTTCCCTTTTACTCTAATATCAAATGGGCCTACCTTAGAACTCACATCCAACAACTATTTATAGCGAATTATCAGCTGGCCGATTAATCACTACTTTTGAATTAAATCGAGGATTTAACGACTTCGGACCTCTCACTAGCTCATCTCTCGCTAGAACTAGCTAAAACACGCAGTTTAAGCACTGATTAATTGAGTTAACCAATTAAAACTCACAAAATAAACCGTAAACCGGAACCCCTAAAAATATTGGGAGAACTCTGCATGCCTCCTCCTCCTCGACATCTAACTCAAATTTCCTAAGTTAGCTAAGTATCCCCGGCTTAGTTAAATAATACAAGTTGTCATGAGATGAAAATTGCAGAGCCTGCTTCCAATTTAATTAAGGGAAAAATCAGCCGGATGCGGGTGAGCGCGTCGAATATGATGGGATGCCGGGCTCCCTACGCGCCTGCAAAGAAGCTCGCGTGGGGTGGCGCCATAGAGTTCGTTAAACGACCAACTCGTAATGCCATTAATCTCGGCGCGGACATTCCCCTTTCCACCGCCATGGGCATTCAATTGGTAATGGCGTCCACTCCGGATGGTTCGGCCGCGCGGTGAAGGCGGTGATAGCTCCTCGAAGATCCCTTTCAGTAGTGCATGCCCTCGTGAGACTGCGCGCAGCGCACTCGCACTCCCGTGAGCTCATCGTTTCACTTCTTCGCGCATGTTTTGAACCGCTCCTCAGCAGCGAGCATTTTTCGCCGAGTCCCTACTATTGCTTCAATCCTCCTCGGACTCTGAACCGCGGCCCGCCAGTGACGGCGTGCCTGCCACTCCCGCCGGAGGCTTTCGCACGTACGGTTCTCCCTCGCGAGAATTCTCTCTCATAGTGTTTTTGGGCACTCCCGCCCGCCTCTTTCATCACTCCTTGTTCTCCCTCACGCCTATATCCATGCCACGCGTTTCCGTCACCAGTAATGCGGAGTAGTCGCGGCTCCATTCGATGGGTGGGCTTCGCGGCGAAAGACACCCGACAGCTCGGTTTTTGGGTCTTCTTCTCGCCGAAGGGCCTCAAGCTCGAACTCAAGGGATAAGGAATGGCGTGTCGCAGGTGTCACTGTGCTTCGGAGCCTTTGGCTCGGGCGCTTCTCCTCCCCCACTTGCCGACCCTCACTGCGTCGCTCTTTCCCTCTGCCTCCCTCGCACCGGCCGCCCTCCCATCCGCCTCACTTCTTAGCGTGCTTCGCTTCGCTTCGAGATGTTCTCATGATCATCCCGTGGTCTCGCTTTTCATAACCGTGATACTGCCGAAAGAAGAAGCACCTTTGCCCTATTCCCTCCTCTAGTGCCTCCCCTTTCCCCCACTCGCCTCTAGCCCTCCCAAATGTTCGGCTACGCTTGCGGAATGCGCCTACCATGCGACGGACACTGCGTGGAGCGATGGATAGAAGACACTTAACCTAAGAGGCACTCTCCAAGGCGACCCGAATGATTGCGGCGGATGAATTTGCTCGCGCAGTGGTGGAAGAACCTCAATCTCCAGCGAACAGGTCGCACAATCTCGGCGACTTCCGAGTTCTTTTGACTTTTTTGCTCCATTGCTCGTCAGCGGATTTTTTTGTCTCTTTGTCTCACTTCGCGTGAGATGGGAAAGGCCGCTTGTTAATCTTAGTTTCTTTCTTGTCGTGAAGTACTTATGTTTAAATTATAGGCACGGTTTCCCTCTCCAAGGGAGAGCCAACACGATCTCTTGAGCGGTGGTTTCGCTTCTCTGCGATCGCGACTGCTCGACATTCTGACATGTATATCCAAGCCCGGCGCTCGAGCTCACACAGGTGCAATGCTGCAACATTTTTGTAACATTATCTTTTATACATAATAGAATTAGTCATATTTAGAAAAAATATAAAGGGAAAATTAAATCGAGAAGCCCCCTATGGTGCCATTTTTGGGTGCCATTTGCGGATGCCATTTTCTTTCGTTTCACTTGTTGCCAATTTCAACACCTAAGATATTTAATCGAGGTTTCATCCCTCTGAGGAAATGACAAAGAGTTGAATACTCTCACTTTGGACGCAATCTACTTGGCACTCTTACTACTTATGAGATAAGAATTTCTAACGAAATCCTTCAATAAAGGAGTCAACCTTCAAAGAAGCATAAGAATCCCAAGGAAGAACATGATGATTCATGTTGTGAATAAGATGAAGAGGGAAGCCAAGTTTGTGAGGTAGCTCAAGGAGGTCTCGGGCAAGTACAAAGGTAACCTACCTTTTAAGTGCTTTAAATATGGTAAAGTTTGTCACTCAAGTTTGCAAGTGTCCCGAAAAGAAGAAGAAGGAATATGATCCTAGAGAGAAGTTTAGGAAAGTGCAAAAGGACGGAGAAAGAAGGCTAAGAAGAAAGAGTCTCTTCATTCGAGATTATAGCTCCTGCTGAGAGTGAAGGAAACCACTAGGATGAGGACAAAGATGATGAAGGTCCAAAGTAATTTATGCTCATGTGCCATAGACAATTTGGAAGTAGAAGCTATTAATTATAATGAAGATGAGGTCAAGAAGTTAACTTAGAAGGGGAGATAGTTAGTGATCTTGAAGAGATTCAAAGGTTGAGAAATAAAAAATAAAACTAAAAAATAATTGTTGATTAAGGACAAAGTTGAATCTATTGAACCTTTTCTCACAGCAAATTGAAGAAGGGAAGAAGAGATTCAAGAAACTACGAAACAACTACTTAGTGAGAAAAGTCAAGAATGTGAAAGGCTTGAGGGAGAAATTGTTTTGTTAAGGAAAAGATATTGAGAAGGAAAAAAACCAAAGCGAGCTTTCAATGAGAATTTTGGAAAGGGGAATGAAATTTTAATTGAGCTCCTCGTTGCTCAAAGGGTCTACAATAACGAAGCCGAGTCTTGGATTTGAGGGCGGAGTCAAGCTCAACAACTAATTTGAAGGGAAAAGAAATCGATTAATTTTGTGCAAGAAACCAAAAATGGAGACAACACAACAACAAAAGGTTATTTCAAGTGGTTTTTATATATTTTCGACCCATAAATTCTTTATCACAACACGCTAGCCATATCGAGGTATATTTGAATCACGTAACCTATGTCATATCTCTAGTCGACACTAATTTCGTCTCAATTGTTGAGCAACTTACTATGTCTCGGAAGTGTCGCTCAATCGCGTGAGTTTTTCTTATGAACTACTACACAATTAATAACCGTCGCAGTTATTATCTTAACACATAAATGTGCAAAATACAAAAAAGGAATATAAAAATAAACCAATTAAAAATACAAAAGAAATATCATGTATTCGAGCTACAAGCGAAAATACGGGAGAAATTCATTTCCTCTTTAACCTTGTAAAACTCTCTATTTTCGTTCGCAAGTCATTAAAACATCGAATTATTTTCTCTTTTGAAACAAGTCATGCTCGTATTATATTTTAATGAGTTCATTTATATAATATAATGAGAGATTAAAATACATAATCCATTAGACCAACAAAAACCAAGTCATATAGCTCCATCTGTCTTTTATAATTCATACAAAAAATTAATGTTAGGGCCCTATATTGCCCAGGTATGTAGCCCCTTATTTTTGTTAATGTATCCCCCTCATTGTTATTGTTGTACCCCCGTGGTCCCCAATCAATCAACAACAACAAATCAAACGAGAGGAATTTGACTTAGAAAAAGTCGAGCAACATTGAAGAGGCAAATTAGAATAAATAGAGGGAAACTTGACAAATGTTCAAAAATCAATTTTCTCCCATGTATGGAAGGAATTTTTCCAAGATATTGTTTTACATGCACAAATTATGGGCACAAAACAACAAATTTTAGGGTGAATCTTCATTTAGACAACATAGGCCATAAAGAAGGAAATTATCATCCAATTAATCGATACGTACATGCAAAGAGGTGGGCAAACCCTATGTACACAGCAATCCATTCGCTCCTTTGAATAATTTGATTCAATGCTAAAAATGTTAGATTTTTTTGGCATAGAAGAAATTGATTGCGGACTCTTAGAAATAAAAGGCATGGATCCAACTATCAAGAAAACACGCCGGGAGCAAAGTCCGGAAAGAAAAGGAGAATACAAAGAACTATAATATTTTTCTATATGCTCAAAATTAAGTAATCGGGTATGTGCATATTTTTTGTTCTAGACACAAGTTGGGAGAGTAAAAGTAAGTTTTGTCATGGAAAGCTAGTTGAGAAAGACAATGTGACATTTTGGAAAAATAATGCACCTAGTAAGATTGTTAGTAAAGGAGTTTCCAATCTAGCTAATGGTGGAGGTAAATCCAAGAATATGTTGTTTGTTGATGGGTTGAAGCATAATTTACTCGAGGTGTCTCATATATGTGAATGAAGGTTACGTAATGTGTTTGTTTAAAACTAAGTATCAAATCAAGTCTCAGCGAGTGCACTTGTTTGAAATATGCTGTGGGTTGCATTTTTAAGTGAAAAAATGCAACATGATGTCTCTGTGTGCTTCAAATAAAAGACAACAAGCTGAAATAGCATGTTAAATATTGACGAGAGTCGATTGTGGCATCGAGAAGACTCGGGACATCCGAATTTTGATCAAATTGTCAGCTGGTCAAGAAGAATTCTATTAAAGATCTTCGAAAGATTTCAAATCCGAGATAATATTATTTGCAAGTCTTGTCAAATTGGTCAGCCAGTTTCTGAGTACCATTCGAGTCGAGGAGAACTCACCAACTTAAACCATTGCAATTAGTACATATGGACTTATGTGGTCCCTTCAAGAACTCGGACACCCACAAGTAAATTGTATTTCATGCTTATCATTGATGATTTTGGCATAATGTTGTGGGTTGCATTTTTAAAGTGAAAAAACGAGAGGCTTTTGAGAAGTTTAAATACTTTAAGAACGTGGCTTAAAATGAGACATGCATTGTAAAATGAAAGTGCATAATATCTAATAAGGGAGGTGAGTTTAATTCAAAATAATTTGATGACTTTTGTAAGCAACATGTCATTAAAAGGAAATTTACAATAACAAAAAATCCATGGCAGTATGGTGTAGTAGAGAGGGCGATAGATCAATCTGGGCCGGCTGGCCGCAGCCATGATGGGAGAAAGAGATATTCAACAAAGGTTTTGGGATAAATCCATTCACACACAAAAATGGTGATTTTGAACAAATCACACTTCGAGACCAAACATCGATAAAACTCCCTATGAGCTTTTGTATGGCCGGAGACTTGTAACAATCAAGCATTTTAGAGTGTTTGGAAGCACATGCTATATCAAAAGAAATGATGAAAATATTGGCAAGTTTGATGCGAGAGTTGATGAAAGTGGTATTTTTATTTGATATTCTCAAAATAGCAGTGGGCTATATATGCTACAATAAGAATAAAAAAGAGGATAGTTGATCGCACTGATGTCAAAGTTGATGAGCACATTAAATGTGAAGAAAATCGATCGAGGTAAATATTATATCAAATGTTCCAGTCAATAATGATGAGAAAGTTGATAAGCCATTTTCGGATGAAGATAATGAAGAGACCTCTCGACTCTTAATCTAAAGAACCTACAAGGTATGTGCGAAAACATAATCGAGTTGACCAAATTTTTGGTTATTTAAATACGGGGGTACAAACAAGAAGAAGAATTTTAAATCCCCTTACTCTAGTGCACGTTGCTCCGTCTATCGATAGAGTAGTGGAACCAAATAATTTTTATCGGGACAGCAAGATGATAATTTTTTTAAAATCTGTGCATGAAGAACTTGACCAAATTGAGAAAAATTAGACTTGGGAACTCGTTCCTAGCACCAACATATAAAAAATTTATATACATGAAGCGGGTCTTCAAGAGACAAATTGAATGATGACATGTGAATCGGTAAGAAACAAGGCATGCTTAGTTTGCAAAGGATATGCACACATTGAAGGTTTGGAATTTGATGAAACCTTTTCTCTTAACGCTACGGTAGAAATTCAAATTTTCTTGGCATTTTATATCTACTGAGAAATTCAAGATATATCACATGGACATCGATTAGATTTCTTGAATGGAGAGTGTAGGGAGGAATTTCTATATGGAGAAACCAAATGGTTTTCGGCTTCCGATAAGCCTCTGATTATGTTTACAAAGCTGAAAATCCTTGTATGGTCTCAAGCAAGTCACAAAGCACTTGGTGATTCCAAGTTGGCAAATTATTTTTCTCGAGTGTGGTTTTAAAAGAGGCATAGCGATAGTAGTTGCGTGTTGAATCTAATGATGGTAGTGTTTGGTGTGGTTGTCTATTTTTATGATATTATTTTTTCCCGATGAATTCGGATCAAATAACTTTATAGTTTACAATTGATATGAAGGACAAATTTGAGATGTCTATGTTTGGAGAAATTTCTTATTTCCTTGGTTTACACCGCACAATATTAAAAAATAATTTTATCTAACGAAAGCAAGTATCTCAAGGAAGTGTTGAAGAAGTTTGGCATGGAGGAATGTTCATTGGTGTCACTCCAATGGTTACGGGTTGCAAGCTTAGCAAGAATGATGATTCACCGAGGTGTATCGGATTTTATACATATCTATTATTTGTAACCTCCTATATTTGACAACCTCAAGACCAATCATCAGCAACCAATTTGTATTGTTGGAATATTTAAAGCATCTCGCACGCAGTCATCTTTCTTGCAACAAAGCCAAGATTCTCATATATCTTCGAGCCAAGATGGACTATGGACTTAGGCACCCCGCGAGGTAAATGTCTCACTAATTGTTTTTACTGATGTTGATCGCGAGGTGATGTAGATGATCGAAAATGAACTAGTGGTGGTGCTTTCTTTCTTGGTGCATGTCTTCTTTCATGGCTGAGCAAGAAGAAAGATTTAATCTCTCTCTCTCTCTCTCTCTACTACTGAAAGAAAAATACACATGGCAACAATTTCTTATTGCACTCAACTCTTATGGATGAAGAAAAAATTATTAGGATGCGCAAGTATTCCTATGATCAACCTATTCCAATCATCGATGATACACACAAGTGACATAAACATGTCCACGAACGTTTTTCCATTCAAAGGAAAAGCATATTGCAACCAAGTACCATTTCTTAAGAGAAGAAGTTGAAAATTAGATCGCCAAGTTGGAGCATGCGCCTACAAAAGAGTAAGAGTAGGCGATATATTCACCCAAAAAATCTCGAGAGGCCAATTTGAGTACTGTATGAAAAATGTGTGAGAGTAGTTCATCTTGACTCCCTCCACTAGATCTTCCTTAAGAGGGAAGAAATGAAAGCTAACAAGCACTCAACATAGCAAATGAAAACTTCCATGTCCGCAGGATCAAATCCGGATAGGGAGAGATTGTTGTGAGCACATTAGCTTTCTTTGTCATCGAAGTGTCAAAAGGGGGAGAAGGATACAAAAGACAAAACAAGGGATAAGTACCTCAAACAAAATAAAAGGGAAGATTAAACACCACAAAAGGAGCGTACCGTTAGGTCCCTATATTACTAGTATAATCCCTCTATTATTGTTAGTGTAACCCCCTCTGTTTATTGTTGTACGCACCGTGACGTTGAAGCCTAGAAAATCTCTCGCTTCAAACAGCGAAAACCACCTGGCCGGGACCTTAAGGCAAGCCTCCTTTTCCGTTTGGTATGGTGGCTCCGAGCGTTTGAAGGACTAGTTTCCTTATGAATAATGGGTTGGTGATGGATTGATTTGGATGAATGAAAGTGAGACTAAATTGGTCGAAATAAAACTATCTAATTTAAACTAAATACTCGATAAATAAATTCTAACACTAACCCGGCGATCATATGCTTGAATACAACTTAAAGTTATTCCAATTTAACAATAACCATAAAAAATGTATTAAAGTTTAGTGAAATTGTGCAGTAACAAATAAAGATAACCTTTCTGTTTAAAGAACTAAACGTAGCTATATTAGCATATTGCATTCATCATCGTATACCATCTATATATACTTATGAAAGATAACATTTCAATTATACTCGTAAATGATATATAAAGAAATGTTGTGGAAAACCAAATATATATAAATGATAGCAAATTTTAAAGCGAATATCATAAGACAAAAAGAAATCAATAGTGAAACAGATAGAAATACCTTATCTCATCTCGAAAGCTTTCAAATGAAATCCGATACCTCTAATCCGACGACTCGATGCAAAATCAAATCCAAAGGCATGCCAAATGCAACACTTTAAAGATAGTCCAGCAAAAAATCGCTGCGATGTGATTCTTTTAAAAAATATATAAGCCGATTAGGCTGCGAAATGTAATCTCCAAAGTCAAAAATATTAAAATCCAAGACCCTTCTCTAAATGCATGAGAAGGAGTTTAAATACTACTTAGCTTTAATCTAAAAATGAGTCTGTACAAAAAAATTAAGGATTCGGTTTCTCTAATGACGGAAGTCCTTTTCCTAGGCAAAAATACGATAGAAACTAAAAACTAAATCTAAAAAAGTAAAGACTATTAACTAACTACTTATGAACTTGATCTTTAAACTCTGGCGCAACCTAGCATTGTTTTGAGAAGACGTGGTCGACCGACTCGGAATTCCACTCGTCCCGAAAGACGGAGATCGAGCAAGTGTAAGCGCAATGTTCTCGCAGAATTGATGATACAATTAAGCGCACCGTGTGCCGCTCGTGGTTTTCACTAAGTATGTCCGAAGTAAGAGTCGCTTTAATCTTGCTCCAACCCCTGGATTGATTTTTGCTCTTTCTCTTTTCGCCTTTTGCCTCCATTCTTTTTGCGCTGATGTGCCCTCGTGGGAGATATCTAGCGCAGGTTTTGAAATCAAATTAGCTTTGTGCAAATTATCATTTACACAACTCGTAAGACCGTTTGCTTTCGTCGTAGCCGCCTCTCCGCTCGCTTTCTCTCGCCCTTCCGATTTGTGCATCCCGGCTTATTGAAAAAGTATTTCTTTATGGTTTTCATTAATAATTGGTGCACCCGCCTTTTCTTCCTTCTTGTCGTTTTCCGCTATACCAGATAATCATTGATCTCTCCATTAAATTCTAAAGTCATTAATCATTTCGTAAATCTACGACATGATTTGTGATTTTATCACTCTCCTTGGAAAAAAGAATTCCACTGCAAGATTTTTTGGCATAATACTTCTTCTCGTTGCGGTAGTTGATTGTTTAAAGAGATAGTTTTACGAAATAAACTGCAGAAGCTTAGGATCTCATCTTTGTGCTGATCTTGGATAATTTGCATGTTGTTTTTCTTTTGCTCACGCAAACTTTTGATGTGCCAATTTTCATTTCTTGAAGTTGGTGTTGTAACTCTTACAAAGTTTCAATCCGTGCTTCATTATTGGCTCCGTACCGTTGCCAGTGCCTTTGTTGTAGAACTTTTGCTCTCGTTCCTCTTTTTTCATTTAATAAGAGTTGTATCTTAAATGCTTTGTCAATAGTTGCAGAAGCATAAGCTCTCTTTCATTTGAGATAACTTAGCAAGATTATCGAGTGAGGCTTCCGTGGCCAGGATCCTTCCACAAGACATCTAGTCGATCGCCTTCGCGCAGCACCGCACCTTCTAACTTTCTCTCTCTCTTTGTTTCTTCACTACTGCTTTGTAACCTTTTGGGTCGTAGAATACATCTAGAGGAGGAATGTCCCTCTACATTAAGTATAATTTCAGAGGAGGGTGTGATAGGTTATGTGTGCTCGGCCACCGTGGCGTGCCACTTATTCCGTGCTCTCAAAATCCTTTGCTGTTCTGTACGGGTCGCAGCCACATTCTGTCTCTTCTACATTAATCAATTGATTAAAGCTTTCCCATTATTTGTCTAATTCAATGGTGGTAGTCGACCGTTGCCGTACATTGGTAGGAGGAGGATTTGTATCCGTTGAGAAGTCAAAATTTTCCGTCGTGGAGAGTTCTTTCGATTGGGCAGAAATCTACTTGGACCGATTCTTCAATTTTATCTTCCTTTTCATTAGACTTATTGGAACGTTCGGAAGTCTCTCTTTCGGATTTTGACTTAGATTTATCGCAGCACTCGGCTCGTCGTTAAGACTAACACTAGGAAGTTTGTTCCCTCGTGGAGTTCCAAGCGTAGATTTTTCCTCGGGAATAGTAGTTAGTCTTCTCTCTGCAGCAAAGTTTAAATTCCCCGGAATTCCTCCTGGGAGATAACTTCATTTGAGCTGAATTCAAAACTGCTTTAAATGAGACCTTTTGTGTTGGAACATATCATCAAAAAGATACGCGTTCCCCCGGAAAATTCCCTTACTGTGATTGCATTGGTAAAAATTCTTAACAATATTATTTGGGTCAAATAACTCCTTCTCCTAAAATTTGTACGGAGCTTGTAAGCATGTAATGTTGCTTACCTCTTTGAATGCATCGACCAACATCAAACAGGTTGAAAATGTTCCACGGCTTTCGGGAAATTGTGGCCAAATGCCTTTCTTCTTCTCTTTTAATTCCTTTGTTAAAGCCTCCTTGGCCACGGGTACCGATACGCCAATCTCCACGAGCTACAAGTCTATCCGGAACATATGAGGGGTAAAACATGAGAGCGGTAGCTTCGAAAAGCCACTAACGTAAGTGAACAACTCTTCTCCAAACCATCTCGCGACGGGGAGAATGTTGACCTACGTCAAGCCGGGGATAACCTTGGGGCATCCTTATTATGCAATGTTTTGTACAATGGCAACATTATACCATGGCAAATTTTTGTAGAAATGGGGGACAAACTTAGACTCCCACGCTTCACATCGCAGGATACGGATGAATAGGCAAAGGATCGTGGATTTGTCCATTGCCAACCCATCACGAGGAATTTAGAGACAAAACGAGATAGCATCCGCATGCACATAAGCGGATTAACATAAAGGCGGATAAATCCGGCCGAGAAACACTTCGTTTGGACCGGTAGTGAGAAATAGCAGCTGGTCAAATTATCGGATAAGATTTTGACCCGCCTACAATTGTAGAATTAACGACGACATTCAGCAAAGGGGAGCCATTCGTGCGGAGATCATATTTATGTCGAGGCTTTCCAAAAAGCTCGCATAACATGGCGACGACAGAAACAATAAGGAGAGGTAAGTGAACTAGTGCGTACATACCGTGTTTGTTTTTCTTCAACGATTCACCATCTCTTTTTGGTCCACTCCCGTGTGCATTCCGACAAATTTGCATGTTCTCGCGGCAAAATCTTCCATAAATTGCTTATTCTCTAAAAGTTGCCCGAGATTCGGAAAGCCGATACATCTGACCTCAAATCTTCCGCAGTGAACGACGAATTAGCTCTTGAGTTGGAGTTCTAAATTTCCTCGAAATATCGGAATACTCCAAGGTCCAAGGCTACTGCACCGTGTCCGTATGCGAAAGAATCCTCGGCCTCGTCGCTATCCCTGTCGTAAGAAATGAACAAGCCGCTCTTTAGTTGTCTCAGTATGAATTATCTGGAACACTCGCCGTATGCCGCAACTTTCATCACTCACGGATTTTCTTCTTCGAGCAAATTATACCATTCCTTCCCGTGTGTGGTTATCACCGACATCCTTATCGCAAGCGGTGTACGCAGACACAGTGAAGCCATTTCTCTCCGTTTTCGGAATTTGAACTCTTCTCTTTCTTACCCATAATGTTCCATGAACGCTTTTGTATAGACGTTTGCTCCTTCGTGCACTGGCGTTCCCCGAGTTAAATGAGAGTAATGGCATGAGAAAGGTGATGAGATAGTTTTAAATGCAAAGGCAGATGAAATATATTATTTTAACGTGAAACGACTTTCGATCAAAACAAAATCTCATTTACCATTAATTGACAATCCATTTATTTAATCCAATCATTAAAGCGCATAACGGATATTGATATATGAAAAGATTTTCTTTGAACAACGCACTTTTATGAATACGCGACATTGCACCTGCGATTTGTCGTGCAATATCGCAATATCGCATATCGCAAATACTCGCATATATCGCATATAAATAGCGCAAAGCGCACAAAAATTGCAAATAGCGCATAAAGCGCAAATCGCAAATATCGCCAAATCAAAAAAGTATTCATTTAACACATTTCCGCGATTTGCGATTTGCGACTCAAATCTAGGCTTTTTGGGATCGCGTTATCGCGATATCGCATAATACGCAATTTCGGTTTTACAAAAGATATATCTACTATTTGCGTATGGATGCGCTATTTCATTTAAAGAAAATTTTTATTGTAATCTATCATAAACTTAAGTGTTTCTTAAGGTTTTTCTAAGGATTTTCCCTAAGTTTATGATATAAAGTTTTATTTGGAAAAGGAAAACAAATCCTAAATTGATTTTTTTGGATTTTTTAGCTAAGTCCCCATTTATTTAGTATTATCACTAATATTAAATAAAAAGGGGGGTCATGGCTGGTCACAATAATTGGCGATTCACCGAAAGAAACAATGATCTCTCGAAAAAATAAAATGAACACTATATTTCTAGTAAATAAAGATTTTTAAAGATAATGAAAACTATCTTAGGATATTTTTAAATAAAATCTAACTATGAAAAAGAAATAAAAATCACTCACAATTTCTTTCTCATTCCTTAGAGAACAAAAACATTTTTGGGTTATCTCAAGCTTTGATTGGTGTTAATAATGAAGTAAGTGTGTTCTCCAAGTTTTTGGTTTTATAATATACTCTATTGTCATAGGTATTGCCTCTCGCTTCCTCGCAAACGTTCCATAGTCTCGTGATGGTTACCTTTAAACCATTAACCATTCATCGTCCCATCCAACTAAAATTATGACTTTTTAAAAGATAAAATTCTTAAGGCCTATTATCTCATGTTTTTGTCTTTTACTTATATATATTTCTAAGAGCCATTGTTCCGGTCTTGGTAGCCGATTAATAACAATGCCATTCACTAGTTATAATTAAAGCTGAACAAGGCACGGGCTCGTGATGAGACCCCTTGTCTTATATTTATAAGCCATTACCCACTGTTTTGGTGCATGCGACATTGGTAATGTCAGCTTTTATTACTTCTTATGAACATGGTAAGTCGGCTCATAATGAGGACCTCCTTATCTCCCAATTTTCATATAATTTCTTAAAAATTACATTCTAAAAAATCACAACTTAAAATGGATGGGGTGAAATAGTTTTATCCTTAAGAATCAATGGATGACAATTTTCGCAGTTTCTGAGATTTCCAAGACTTTGAAAAAATATTTACTTTTATAGATAACCTTTCTCTCGCTCAATAAACTTACTAATGATTTACATTCTCCTCAGAAGTTTTTCAAAAGATCCTTGCAAATGATTGGAATAATCTTTCAAAGTTTAACATCTTATTTTAAACTATCCAAAAATTGTGATCATCTCTTTAAAAAATTCTTATTTACACAAAATAAATATTTATAATATTTTTTCCTAAGAAATTTTCCTAAATAGTAAACAATCAATTATAGACTTATTAACAACCTTTATTTGCAAAAACAATTAAAAACTTACGCGAGAAAAGGAACATGTGCAGTTTAAGAAGGGGTTTCCTCCTTATGAAAAGAATTTCTTTAAGATAAGCTCCATTTATAGGAAGAGATTCTCTCTTACCTCAGACCAGATCTTTGTGAGTGTGAATGTATTTGAGCCTGTCTCTCCAACGATGCGAAATGGTCCAAGCCACATTTTCTCGAAACTTGGTATGTTTACCTTTTTCTTCGTGTGCTTTATCCCATTTGCGGAACAAGATCACCAATTGACAAAATTCTTTTGAGCCTGTAGAACTTGCATCAAAAGAAGATTTTTACGAAGGCTTCGTTGATGTTTCTCATGAATAATTTTTGCTTTATCTCCTTTGTCTTCCTCTAGTTTAAGGATTTGATCATATCTCGATTGAATGGATGAAGAAGGATTTTTCTTCAATAAATTGCACTAGGGATAATGATGGAAGAGCTAAATTTCGATGGTATCACAACTTCTTTTCCATAAACTAAATTGAAAGGTGAAGTTCTTATTGAAGCTTTTTCAAAGTGATACGATCAAAGTCCATAATGCAAAGATTAAAGACTTGTGCCAATTATTTTGATTTTGATCAATTTGGTCCTTTTAATGATTTTGATAAGATTTTTGTTAGTGGATTCAACCAAACCATTACCTTGTGGATAATAATTTGCTGAATATTTCAATTTAAAACCTCTTTGTTTACTGCCAAATTCCATTATCTCAAGCTTTCCGGAGTAGCAAGATGCATTATCAAAGACAAGAGCTGCTAGGTACACCAAACCACGATTATGATGTATTGATCTATGAAATCAATAATTGCATCGAGTAGCTACCTTGAAAGGGATCGCTTCTACCCATTTTGTAAAGTAATAAGTTGGCAGTAAGGATGTATTTGTGCCGCTTTGGAAGAATGAGGTACTATCTCACCAATAATGTCAAGCCCCCATTGTTCAAATGGTTGCTCAATACTCACCGGCCGCAAACGAAAAAGCTGCTGGTTTCCTTTGTCTTCCACTTGCGCTTGGACAAATTCTACACTTCCTTACGTAATCATGAGTATCTTTAAAAAGGGTGAGCCAAGAATAGTGCTTGACATGAATTATTTTTGTAGAGTCAGTGGTATCACCTCCAAAATGACCTCTCGATCGCCTATCATGCAATTCCCCGCAAAACCTTTTCGACCTTCGAGCCTTTTCAAGACATCTTAATAAGATTGAATCATAATTTTTTCTGAATAATACATTATCAATGATCTCATATTTAATAGCCTTTAACCTTAAAACACGTTTGCTCTTATAGGCGAGATTAGAAGAACGCCTACATTTTCCAAAGTAATATATTAGAATCGGCATCAAATTGAGAATACGCCCAACACTGCGACTTACTTGAATATCTTGATTTGAATCTTGACTTTCTGGGTATGTTTGAGCTCCTGCCAATAATACATGCAAAAACCTTGTCCTCTAACAATCTTAGGTTGGTTTAATATCAATATCATATTCTTATAAAATTTTATTTACCCCGATTAGCTCACTTTTCTCCTACTTCTTTTGAATTAATAATTGCCTCATATGGATAATGGGACAATGATTTTTGTATGTGTTTTCAAGAGAAAAGGTACGAAATGTTTGATTGATTTAAACACGACAAAAGCTTGTTTTTCAACATCGGAATAATTAAGCTCATCTCCTTGCAGTTTGAGCTAAAAGAAAGAAATTGTTGTTTCAATTTTTGATCATTGGCTTGTGTTAAAACATTGCATAGAATGTTTTAGGTGGCCAAAGTATATAAGAAATAAAATCTTTAGAAAAATCGGGGTATTCAATCACGGTGCATTAATAATACAACTTGTTTGATTGCCTAAAGGCCTCTTTCTCTTTAACCCCCATTTTAGAATCTTGAATTCTTCTTGATCATATTTTGCATAGGTAAAACAATTAGAAAAATCGGGAATCTTTTTACAAAATTGATTTGCCCGAGAAATGATTGCATGGATTTTTTGTTATGAGGTAAAGAAATATCGAAATTTCTTTCACTCTATACGGATCAATATATATACTACATCATGACCCAAAAATCTAAGAGTTTTCCTTCATCCGAAGCAAAGAAAGATTTCTTTGGATTTAAGGAAATACCAAACCTTCTACATCTTTCAAATATTTGCTTTAAATCATGTGAATGATTGGCTCTCTTTTTTGAAAATACGCATTTATGTCATCCAAAGATAAACAACAAGCTGATTTATTGATCGGACCTTTAAATGTATGTCCATGGCTCTTTGGAAAGTTGCTCCTACATTTATTAGACCAAAGACATTTTACGATAAGCATAAGTTCCTCATTTTGTTACGAAAGTTGTTTCAATCTATCATCTGGATGAACTAAAACTTGATTATAGCACGAAAATCCATCAAGAAAGGACATGAATTCGAACCATTACCTTTTGAAGTATTTGTTCCATGGTTGGCAATGAAATTGTCTTTTAAACATGCATTGTTTAAATTTCTAAAATCAATACGATTCTTATATCCCCATTTTCTTCCTTACAGTGCCATAACTTTAGAGCCCAGTGGAGTGCCTTACAGGAAAATGATTTTAGCTTTTAAAGTTTGTTAAGTTACGGTTGATTTGTCCTTCGAGATTTGGATAGACCTTCCTTAACTTTTGTTGAACAAGTTTAATGTCGGGAAGCATTAGAATTGTGTGTTGAATAACTTAGAAGTATCATACGTTTTTAAATCATCATAATTCCAAGCAAAACATTTTTGTATTTTTTCGAAGTTTAATGAAAAGCCTTCCTTTCTGCGGTGTTAAATTGAGTCCTAATTAACGTTTTGAGGTTTAGAATCGGGGCTCAAGATTTACTAATTCAAACCAAAGTGGAACTTTGATTTAGCATTAGTGACTTTTAGTCTGTCTTTAATGTCCTTATAAATCCTCTAATTTAACAACGAGATTTTGGAATGGGATTTCTTCTTTGAAACAATTTGTAAATCATGATCATTCTCATCAATAATTTGCTCATCATATGATTTCTGCGGAAGTCATGAAATTTAAAATATCTTGATCATGATGAAAAACTCTCCAATTTGTGACATTATACGGGATAGATGGGCGAAAAATCAATTCTGCGAAAATCTATCGGTACAATCTTCTGTGGAAGGAGTTTTGATGCAACATTTGCTAACAAATCGAGTGCATTTTGATTCTAGGAATAGGAGAAATATTGAATGCTAAAAAGTGAGTAGTAAGATCCTGCACTAGGGTTTGATAGTGTTTAAGATGTCCTGAAAGGCAATGGATAGTATTCCTAACTTTGTTTTATGACAATTTAGAATCACCAAAGACTTTCAAGTATTTAACATCTAACCCTATAGCTTTATAAAGTCCTTGAATCAAGGCTTCATATTATAACGGTATTGTTTGTACACTCAGAAATTCTATCCTACATGACAACATGGTTTTCTCTCCATCTTGGATCAATTAAGATGCATCTGCTCCGGCTCCATCACTAGACTTTGATCCATCGAAATATAACGACCAAAATAAAGATTTATCTATTAAACATCTACAATTACATCGAAAATATTTACAATTACCGGAAGAATCTGATTGTAAAAAATTTTTCTATTTGAGAAACAAAAGTATTTACGAGAAAAAGGTGATTGAGGTGCTTTGAGTTTCCAAGAAATGACTCGGCAAATAACCTCGAGAATATTGTTGTTGAATGCCACGGACTCATTAGGTTGTTCAAATTCGGTAATGAGTGTGCGTCATATGTTTTTCTCGTTCAACTTTGATTTGATTTGGTTTCCCTTTGTAGGGAAGCCACATATGTGAATAATCGTTGAGATATAACCATTAAGTTTTCGCGATTGATCTGTAAGATTAATCCATAAATTGAGAAATGTCTGCAATCAAAATATCAATTCTTTGGACAATCCCTGAGGATCGGAGGCTAATGCGATAGTAGCGAATTGATTTCTCCTACGACTTGAACTTTAGAAGCGATCAATTGAACAATATCATTTGCCGATTTACGACGGTTCGATATTCAATTTGCTTATAATGAGCAAAAGTAAGCATGATATTAGAGGATGTTTCGAGAATCGATTAAACAATTATCTTGAGATTCTTATTGTACATTTCATAAGTCAAAAGAAAAGGAGGAGTACGAGAATTTGATTTTTCTCCAATGAGCCTTTGTATAATTAGCATCTACTGCACTATACGGTGACACCCGGCTTCCTTTAGTACACTTTTACCTTCACCACTTGGTAAAGGAGAAATTGGTGTAGCGTTTGAATTTGCTTTTTAATATGGCTTTCTATTTGGTGTTTTAATTTCTTTGAGTTCATGTAAGGAAATGTCTTGGATTTAATCTTTTTCATGTCTTCAACGATGTTATACTCCATAGGATCAGCACTAATAAAGTCTTTGTTGTCGAGGAAGGAGGATTGGAAGAAGATGGCTGATTACGAGTAGGTAAGGGAGAAGTTTTCCTTGCGGGGGATTTGTCTTTGGTACTTGGAGTTGTAATTTCTTTTTGGGAATTGTTTGCCTAGGGCTTCGATGTAGATTACTCCTAGTACTTACAAGCATGGGTTCTTGTTCAACCTCACTATTAGAATTAGGGAAGATAAAATCCCACATTCCATACAGTCGGCCCTATTTCTTCATTCTCATCTTCCTCATACGATACTAAAGATGTATCTTCTTCTTCTTCCTCTTCTTGCGATTACTGCATTGAGATTGAATTAGGAGGTTTAGATTCAACTTGGTTTCTTTTAAAATTTCGGAATGGTTTTTTGGTAGAAGTTTGACTACTTGTTTTTTATTTCAACCATTTCATTTGACATGGTTTAAGAACTTTACGTAAACCTTCCATGTACGTATGGGTCTTTAGCCTTTTTCTTTGAATCATCTTTAGTACGACCTTCTTGGATTTCCTTTCCTCGATAACATTTTTCTTTTCTAGAGAAATAGTCGCTTCTCTCTTGCAATAGCCTCTTTCATATTCTCGACTAATGTGATTTTATGACTCTATCTACAAAAATTGCTATGTTTGAGAGACCATGGAGTTATGTACCATTCACTTCGGCTTTGTTCACTAGGCAGATACGTAGTTTTTGTTCAAGAGTTTGTTGAAACTAGCGTTGAAATCTTTAATGGGCTCCTTGGGTTCTACCCTTCAATTTTGAGATATAATTTGATTAAAGTAGCTATTGATGTCATCTCCAAATTTGGTTAAAAAATGATGTAAAGCAAACGACGCTGTGGATCACCGAAGGTAGTAAGTACCGGGATCTGCTGCCCCTTGAAGGTATAAAGAATAGTCGTACAACATCTTCTTCCTCGGCTCATTAAATTTATAGCCGGCATAAAGTTATTGATGTGTTCTTGACTTGAATATTTAAGATGCGGAGTGAACTTTGGAAGCCATTTTCCGGGATTGTCGGGTAAATAATGTAAAGGTGCAGGCATTTTAGCTTCGGCCCTAGAGTACCCCCATTATTGGAACAACTATTGGAGGAGTAGTAGAGAAATTTGGTGGTGTCGAATAGAGGTTGTTGGAATAGATGATGTTGATGATGATTGAAATGAGATGATGATTGTGCGGATGATGTAGAAAGCTTGTTGTACTTTGTTGAGTTGGGATTTGAGAATCGGGGAATTGAATATGAGATGAAGAACATATCACTTACTAATTCAGGTAGGTTTTTCTTGTCTTGACTCTCTTAGGTAAAGAGAATTATTTCGGAGAAATACCAAGTTTTTCACTTTGAAGCCTAGTAAGAGGTTTTGAAGAAACAAATTTTGAAGTTACAATACTTCCAGTCTTTGATTCATCTAGAGATAATGAAAATCCTTTGAATTTGTGAATTAAATCTTGAACTTGAGGAGATTCGGGATTTTGGTGTTTTTGAATGTTTTGAGATTTTGGTAGTGGGTGTCTGAATATTCTTCTAAATTCACTTCTATAGGATTTTGTATTTCGGAAAGAAATTGATGAAGTTGATGAGGGTATTTTGCTTTCGAGAATGGCTTGTAGGTAAAGATTTACTTTCCATTTCATAGCTCATGCCCTCCTTCTAGCTCCAAAAATATTGAAGCATAAAATCTACTGCTTCCAAACATTGAGGAAAACCACCGGTCGGGACAACAAGACAACTTTCTTTCCGTTTGGTATGAGCTGCTTATTTGGATTTAAAGGACCGGTTTCCTTATGACTAATGGGTTGGTGATGGATTGATTTGGATGAATGAAAGTGAGACTAAATTATTTGAGAAATAAAAAAACTATCTAATTTAAACTAAATACGATAATAATTCTAACACTATTTAGGACAATCATATGTGAATACAACTTAAAGTTATTCCAATTTAACAATAACCATAAAAATGTATTAAAGTTTAATTTAATTGTGCGATAACAAATAAAGATAACTGTTTAAGAAATTAAACGGTTATGTCAACATATTTCATTCATCATTGTATACCATCTATATATACTTATGAAAGATAACATTTCAATTATACTCGGAAAATGATATATAAAGAAACGTTGTGAAAACCAAATATATATAAATGATAGCAAATTTTAAAAAGCGAATGTCAGCAAGACAAAGAAATCAATAATTGAAACCGAGATAGAAATACCTTATTCATCTTGAAAGCTTTGAATGAAATGCGATACTCTAATCCGATAATTTTGATGCAAAATCTAATCAAGGTACGAGAAATACAACACTTTAAAGATAATTCCGCATAAAATCACCCGAGATGTGATCCTTTTAAAAAATATATAAGCTAGTGGAGTACGAAATGTAATCTCCAAGTCAAAAATATTAAAATCAAGATGCCCTTCTCTAAATGCATGAGAAGGGTTTAAATACTACTTAGCTTAATCTAAAAATAGTCTATTACAAAAAATTAAGGATTCGGTTTAATATTGTGGAAAACCCTTTTCCTAGGCAAAAATACGAATAAGACTAAAACTAAATCTAAAAATAAAGACTATCTTAACTACTTATGAACTTGATCTTTAAACTTGCGAGGGCATCTAGCATTGTTTTGAGAAGATGCTGGTTGACCGACTTGATTATTTGTCACGAAAAGACGGGAATTGGCAGAATCTAGGCGCAATATTCTCGGTAGAATTGATGATACAATTAAGTGCTTGTCTTGTTGTGTGGTTTCACTAAGTATGTCCCGGTAAGAGTCCCAATTTAATCTTGTCAACCCTTGGATTGATTTTGCTCTTTCTTACGCCTTTTGCCTCCATTATGTTTGCGGTTGATGTGCACATGGGAGATATCCCGAGCAGTTTACGAAATCAAATTAGCTTTGTGCAAATGATCATTTACAATTTGTAAGGCTTGTTCTTTGCCCTAGCCGCCTCTCTGCCTTTCTCCGCCCTTACGGTTGTGCATCCCGATTATTGAAAAGTATTTCTTTATAGTTTTCATTAATAATTGGTGCACCGGCTTTTCTTCTATTATTACATTTCTTTTCCTTTAAATAATCATTGATCTTTTCATTAATTAATTCATAATCATTTCGTAAATCTACGACATGATTTGTGATTTTATCACTCTCTTGGAAAAAAGAATTCCATTGCAAGATTTTTTGGCATAATGCTTCTTCTTGTTGCGATGAGATTGATTGTTAAAGAGATAGTTTGAAATAAACTGCGGAAGATTAGGATCATCTTTGTCTTGATCTTGGATAATCGTATATATGTTTTTCTTTATCAACCAAACTTTTTTTTGATGTCCAAGTTTCATTTCTTGAAGTTGTTGTTGTAACTCTTCAAGGAACTGCTTCATCTTCATTTTATTGGCACAATACATTGCAATTCTTTGTTGTAGAACTTTTTCCCAAACTGTTCCTATTTTTCATTTAATAAAGTTGTATCTAAATGCTTTGTCAATAGTTGCGGAAACATAATAATACAATCATTTGAGATAACCCATGAAGGGATTATCGATGGGCTGTGAGGATCCTTCCCTCGAACATCTAGTTTCTGCTTGTTAAGCAATTACGCTTCTAAATTTCTCTTTTTCTTTGTTTCTTCCTCTTGCTTTGTATTTTGGGGGCGTAGAATACATCTAGAGGAGGAATGTCCTCTACATTAAGTATAATTTGAGAGGAGGGTGTGATAGGTATGTGCTCGATTCTTGTGGTAGTGCTACTTATTCTAGTGCTCAAAACTTTGGTTGTTTGTACGAAGTCACAACATTGTCCTTCTACACATTAATCAATTGATTAAAGCTTTCCCATTCTTTGTCTAATTCAATGGTGGTATTCTTTGTACATTGGTAGGAGGAGGATTTATACATTGAGAAGTCAAAATTTGCGGTAAGGAAGTTCTTTCGATTGGCGGAAATCTTTCAACGATTCTTCAATTTTATCTTCCTTTTCATTAGACTTGTTGGAACTACCGAAGTCTCTCTTTGATTTTGACTTAGATTTATACGTACTCGGTATCGTTAAGACTAACACTAGGAGTTTGTTCCCTTGCGGGTTCCAGCGTAGATTTTCCAAGGCCAGTAGTTAGTCTTCTCTCTCTTGTAAAGTTTAAATTCCTGGAGTCTCTGGAGATAAACGCATTTGGCTTGAATTCAAAACTTCTTTAAATGAACCTTTTGTTTGGAACATATCATCAAAAGATCCTGTTCTAGGAAAATTCCCTTACTGCGGTGCATTGGTAAAATTCTTAACAATATTATTTTGGGTCAAATAACCTTCCTCTAAAATTTGAGCAGGTTATGGCTGCTGTAATGTTGCTTACCTCTTTGAATGCGTGACCAGCATCGAACGGTGAAAATGTTCCACGGTTACGGAAATTGTGGCCAAATGCCTTTCTTCTTCTCTTTTAATTCCTTTGTTAAAAACCTCCTTGTGTACAGGTACGATAAAGAAATCTCTGAGAGCTACAAGTCTATCAAGACATATAGGGGTAAAACATGGGGGGAAAGCAGAACTTCCAACCCCTAACATAGATGAACAAATCTTCTTTAAACCATCTCGCGGCAAGGGAGAATGTCGACCTATGTTTGGGGATAACCTTGGGGCATGTGGCCAATACAGTGTTACGTACAATGGTAGCATTATACCACTGGCAAAATTTTGTAAAAATGGGGGGACAAAATTAGACTCCATGAGTTCCTTATGATACACCCAGGAATAGGCAAAGGATCGTGGATTGTCCATTGCCAACCACATCACAAAGAATTTAGAGACAAAGCAGAGATAGCGTCCATGACATAGCGGATAAATAAAAAGGCGGATAAATCCGGTAAGCCCTTCGTTTGGACCGGTAGTGAAAAATAGCAGTGGTCAAATTATCGAGATAAGATTTTGGCCAGGTCTACAATTTTAGAATTAACGGCAGTAATCAACAAAGGGAACCATTGAGCAGATCATATTTTATATGGAGGCTTTCCAAAAAGCACATAACATGGTAGTAGCAAAACAATTAGGAGAGGTAAGTGAACCGATGTCTTCCTGCATACGTGTTTGTTTTTCTTCAACGGTTCATCTCTTTGGTCCCTCCTGTGTGCATTATGAGCAAATTTGCATGTTCTCTTGGAAAATCTTCCATAAATTGCTTATTATAAGTACTTTGAGGTTGAGCAAATCGATACATCGGCCTCAAATCTTCCGTAGTGAACGACTTAGATTAGCTCTTGAGTTGGAGTTCTAAATTTCACAATGCGAAATATCGGTGCTATCCGGCACCCATTTCACCATGTCTGTATATGGAAGAATCCTCGGCCTTGCCAGCTATCACTCTTAAGAAATGAACAAGCCGAGTTCTTTAAGGGTTGTCTCGGACAATTCTTGGAACTTCTTGTAGGCTGCAACTTTCATCACCACGGGATTTTCTTCTTGAGCAAATTATACATTTCTTCCAGGTGGTTATCAAACTCCTTATTACGAGCGATTAATACACATCTGGGTAAAACCATTTGCTCTGTTTTCGAATTTGAACTCTTCTCTTTCTTGCCTGTGTTCTATGAACGCTTTGTATAGACGTTTGCTCCTTAAGACACTGCATTCACGGGTTAAATGAGGAAATAATGGCATGAGAAAGGTGATGAGATAGTTTTAAATGCAAAATAGGATAAATATATTTAACGTGAAACGACTTTCGATCAAAACAAAATCTCCTTTACCATTAGTAGGCAATCCATTCATTTAATCCAATCATTAAAAAACGCATAACGGATATTGATATGTAGAAAGATTTTCTTTGAACAACGCACTTTTATATGAATACGCAACATTGCGATACACGATTTATTACGCAATATCGCAATATCATATCGCAAATATCGCATATCGCAAATAGCGCAAAAGCGCAAAAAATTGCAAGCCGCGCAAAAGCGCAAATTACCATCTCGCAAATAAAAAGTATTCTGTTTAACACATTTACGCAATGCGATTTGCGACCGGTATAGGCTTTTTGGGGTCGCGTTATGTGATAACCATATATCATAATTTCGGTTTACAAAAGATATCTACTTTTGCGATGGATGTAAGCTATTTCGTTTAAAGAAAAGTTTATTTATGTCTTATCATAAAACTTAAGTGTTTCTTAAGGTTTTTCTAAGGATTTTCCTAAGTTTATGATATAAAGTTTTATTTGAAAAGGAAAACAAATCCTAATTGATTTTTTGGTTTAGCTAAAGGTCCCCATTTTATTTAGTATTATTACTAATATTAAATAAAAAGGGGGGTTATTCTTTGGTGACAACACCCCCATATTTTTATTGTTATTGCTTGTAAATTATTATTGTTAGGTCGAGTTTGGGATTACATTGTGGCCCCATTAGGATTACATTGTGGCCCCATGGACTCCTATATAGAAAGGAGGTTTTGTCATTTTATCATCCAAAAATTGTTCATTTATGTAATGTATTGAAGTTTCTCCAAGTGTCTAATTTCTAAGGCGTTGATCTCTTTCTTCTTTTAATTTGGTTTCATAACATTTGGTATCAGGAAGCTTTGGATTACAGGGTTTACGCTGCCCCAAACGGATCATCGTGGAATTTTCGCTATAGGGTACAGTTCGGAAAGGCTGAAATTTTTAGGTGCGAATGCGAAATCTTGAGGAGCATCATCGCACAATTTTCGACTTGGTTCGCAATTTTTAGAGATATGATCTTGTGGAAGTTAGGTCTTTTTGCGAGGCTCTGAATTTAACCCAAACGGGGGACGTCGTGGCATTTTCACTATAAAGTTTTTTATTGAAGTTTTGAAGTTGAAATTTTTAGGGAGAAGAAAGAAATCCTAAGGAAGATATTTGAAAAATATGAGAGCTTGGTTGCAATATTTTCGAAGATATAGTCTGTGGAAGTTAGGGCTTTTAGGGCTCATTATTTCATATCAAAGAGGTGATCGTGGGAAACTCTTCATAGCTCTATCTACGAGCATCATATTGAAATTATGTAAAAAGTGGTCGCAATTACCTGACCATGGTTTCTTGTCTATCAATTTCGAGCCAAAGGAGAGGAAACAATGACATGTGGAAGCGAAGTACAGATTCGCTCTATTGAACCGGTCCATAATTAGGTCATTCGGGAGATTATACATAAATTTTCCTTGAAGAATCCAAATCGGAGGTCGGATGGTGGCATTCGAAGAGATTTAAAGGGCTACCCAGGGCCAAATTTTACATATTGAATAACCCAAAATCACGAGAGATAATTCAATTTCAATATTGAGCTCCTCAAAAAGCAAGAAAATGGTGTGTATTTTTTTTTCCCAATTGCATAATTCTTGTGTAAAAAATAAGTTTGATTATTCAGGGCCTATTGAGCATATGTTTACGTATTGGGTTTTGAAATTCCTCCTAAAAATAATTCAACACCCATTAAGCCTTATAATACTCTACTATGACTCATGAAGATGAAAATTGCAACATGATCTATCAAAATTACAAGAGAAAGTGCACCAAATTTCGCTCTGTGAAGCCCAGCAAAAAATGAAATGGAAGTTTTGAAGAAAGGCATGGAAGCAAAGATGAGTGGTTTGAAGAAATAATATGGATGGTTTGAAGAAAGGCGTGGAAGTCTAAGATGGAGGACATGGAAGAAAAAAATTAAAGACAACATGGAAAATATGAAGAATGATCTAAAAGAAGACATGGAAGGTAGCCATGGAAAACATGAAGAATGATTCGGGTAGTACCCATAATTTTATTCATTGTAAGGTAACGAGGGTGAATTGTTTCCTATGTGACACCCGAGAATGTCAGATGATGGTTATAAATGGAGGAACTATAAATTGCTCAGGAAAATGCCATAATATCAAGATAACCATGGGGGAATATGTATTGAATAGTCCAATACTTTCCATCCCGACGGGGAGGTAGTGATGTTGTACTAGAGGTACAATGGTCATAATCTTTGGGGACGTTAGCTTTTAATTTTCAAGAACTTTTCTTGAAATTTTTTTCGGAAGGAAGGAAATTGAATTACGATTATCGCGGGAAAGCCGGAAAGATAATAAGCTCTAATGTCATGACAAAGCTTCGAAAAAAGAACAACGAAATGTGATGCACAATTATGCTCACTAGAAGTTCCAACATCAAAATCATCTCTATTTACGCGAGATCTCCAAAAAGTCTTGGACAATCATTCCAAGGTGTTTGATACTCCCAAAGGACTCACCTATTCGTGATCATGATCATGATATTCATTTGATTCCGAGGAAGTGTTCCTCCAAACATCGGGCCTTATAGATATCCTTATGTCCAAAGAGAGAAATTGAATGTATGATTGCGAAAATGTAGAGGCTGTATAATTCAACCCGGAGTCAAAATTCTTTTCTCTATTCCGGTGAAAATGGATATCTCTTGCATGTGTTTGGATTATAGGGAGCTCAATAAGCTCACTTTATTAAAGATAAATTTCCCATTCACATGATTAATGAATTATTTGATGAATTACATGGAGAAATTTATTTTACCAGAGTTGGATCTTTGTTCTGAATATCATCAAATTAGAATGAACACGAATGTTCGAAAACTCTCTTATTTCAAACTCATGAGGGTCATTATGAATTTTTTTTGGTAATGCCTTTTGGCCTTACCAATGCCTTCTACATTTCAAGGGTTGATAGATTCCATTTTCAAACCCTTCCTTAGAAGAATTTGTGCTATTATTTTTTGATATACTAATCTACAACAAGTCTTGGAAGGATCATGTTCAACATGTTGATAGGGTGCTCAAACTATTGGAGGAAAAAAATTATATGCAAAAACATCCAAATGTTTCTTTGGAGTACAAGAGGTGGAATATCTGGGTCATATTGTATCTCACGAGGGTGTTAAGGTAGACCCTAACAAAATTAAAGCCATTAAGGAATGGAAAGTCCCCACAACAATAAAGTAGCTACACAGATTTCTCGGGTTAACATGGTATTATTGCAAGTTTGTTAAGAATTATGGCAGAATAATAACACCTCTAACAAAATTATTGAAGAAAGATGCATTTTCATGGACTCTAAAACAGCCAGGCCTTTGAAAATCTTAAAGAGGCAATGTGCCTATGCAGTGTGCTTCCGCAGAACTTCCAAAAAACCTTTGTTGGCCAGAGATGATGCCTTTAGAATGTAATTGTTGTTTTCAGCAAGAATGAGGCCCAAATTGTACTGCAGTCAATGATCAAGAAAGCTATTTTATAAAAAGGCCCATTTTATGAAGAAGAAATGTTCAGCAACCTTTCATGCACACAAAAGCAGGACACACTGTTGAGATCACTGGGCAAAAAGCTGATGCTATGTGTCTTAAGCACTTTTTGGAACAAAGACTATGCCAAAACGGCTAAAATGGGTCACCAAGATGTTGGGTTATGACTTTGAAATCTTCTACGAAAAAGGGAAACTAAGTAACTGACACGAGATGCACTCTCAAGAAATGCTGAAGAGGTGGAAGAATTTCTTTGTGCCATTTCAATTATCCAACCAGATTGGATAACCGAAGCAAGGGATGAATGGAAGAAGGACAAAGATGTGTGGACTCTCATTCAAAAGTTGCAACAAGATCCTATTTCATCTGATACATTTAGTTGTAAAAATGATTCCTTATGGTAAAAAGATCACCTATATATTTTCAATAATTCCTAACTAAAACAAAAAATTATTTTGGAATTACACACTTCTCTTTTAGGAGGACCCTCGGGATTTTTAAAAACTTACCACAGGGTGAAGAAAGAATTTTTTTGGGATGGCCTTAAATCTGATATTCAAAAGTTTATGGCAGAATGTTTGGTTTGATAACAAATAAATTTAGAACCAATTAAGACCCCGGGTCTTCTACAACCTTTATCTATTCCAAGTCAACTTTTGGAGGAGATTTCAATGGATTTTATCACATGTTTACCTAAGTCTGAAGGAAGGAGTGTCATCATGGTGGTAGTTGATAGACTTACCAAGTATGCACACTTTTGTGCATTACCTATTAGGTCCCTATATTACTAGTATAGTCCCTTATTGTTGTTAGTGTAACCCCCTTATTGTTATTATTGTACCCCTATAACCCCCATATTGTTATTATTGTGCCCTTAAGTGTATTTTTAGGTCGGCTAGGATTACATTGTGGCCCATCTAGGATTACATTGTGACCCCATGGACTCCTATATAGAAAAGGAGGTTTTGTAATTTGATTCATCAATTTTTCATTTATGTAATGTATTGGAGGTTTCCCCTCATAGTGGCTTATTTATAAGGCATTGATATCTCTTTTCTTCTATTTTTTGGAGATGGTTTCCAAACATTTGGTATTAAGGACTTTGGATTCTAGGGTTTTCGTACTCCAAACGGTCATCATGACATTTTTGCTATAACTTTTTTTATACGAAGGTTCAAAAGCTGAAATGTTGAGGGTGTGAAGTCGAAATCTTGAGAAACACTTCGTCACAAAATTTAGAATTTCGTTTGCAAATTTTTGGAGATATGATGTCGAAGGTAGGGATTTTTGTAGACTCACAATTTGACTTAAACGGGTCATCACGGATTTTCGCTATAACTTTTTGCTACGAAGGTTTAGAAGCTAAAATTTTGAAATAGAAGATAAGATCTGAGGAAGACCTTTACTCAAAATATCGAGCTTAAGTTAGCAATATTTTCGGAGATATGATGCATGGAAGTTAGGTCTTTTCGGGCTCCTAATTTCATCTCGAGCGATCGTAGGAAAATATTAATAACTCTCTCTGAGCATCTGATTGGAATTACATGAGTGACTAGAATCACATAATTTGTAGTTTCCTGTCTATAAATTTCCAAGCCAAAGAGAAAATAGTGGCCATAGGTAAGTCGTACAAGTTCACTCTAAAATGAGTCCATAAGAGTAGGTCATTGTGGGACATTGGACATAACTTTGCCTTGAAGAATCCAAATCAAAGCTAGACCTGTTGGCATTTGAAATAGGCTTGAGAGGGCTACTACGAGGACAAATTTTAGATGTGGATACGCAATTATATAGATAATTCAATTTCAATATAGAGTTCTACAAAAGCAAGTAAAAGGTGTGTATTTTTTTTCCCAAATTGCCTTAGTACGGTTTTTTGAAGAATCAAGTTGAATTGATTCCAAGTATGTTATTGGATAGATATCAGTATTGGTTTCTAAAATGCCCCCTAAAATAATTCAACACCCATTAAGCCTTTAGAATGTGCTCTCTTATGACTCATGAAGACGAAGAATGGCAACATGACATATCAAAATTACAAGAGCAAGTACGACAAATTTTTCTCGTAAAGAGCAACAAAAAAATGACATGGAAGTTTTGAAGAAAGGTGGAAACTAAGATGGATGAAGAAGGATTTGAAGAAAGGCGTGGAATCTAAGATATATGGCATGGAAGGCTGGCATGGAATCTAAGATGAATGACATGGAAGCTAAGATCGATGAAAAATGGAAAACATGAAGAATGATCTAAAAGTAGACATGGAAGGTTTGACAAAGTTCATACAGAAATGTTTCCTAATGGTGAAAAGATAGTAGAGCTCATGATGAGAAAAAAAAATAAATGTTAATCATTGATTTCATAAACTCTAATGTTGGTGGGAAGAACCACCATATTCGAAAAATGGATATGAGGAAGTTTGATGGAAAGGATCTGTAACATGGATACTACAAATGGAGCAATATTTTGATCTCATAATGCACAAAACACACAAAATTAAGCATTGCAACTTTACATTTAGAAAAAATACATTTGTATGGTATCAATGGCTTTGCTCCCATAAAAAAATTGTCACTTGGTCAATTTTACGGAGAAATGATAACACATTATGAGGATACAAAGAGCAACATCTTCTTTAGCCAATTGATAAATCTCAAACAAAGGGTTGAGTGGGGGAGCATTGAGGACTTCCAAAAATTGAATGGGGTAAGCGATATTCCAGGAGGAACATAGGATTGATCTCTTCATAGGTCGCACAAGGATAACATCCAACATGAAGTTTGCGTTTTGGAACACCGATTCATTGGAGAAGGCATTGAGTTGGCAAGAAAAAAATGAATGTAAAATTATAGCCATGAAGGAAACACCACTCCTTCTGCAAGAAGGAAGTGTTGCTACGCCTAGATTTCCACAACTACTAGGTTGACACCACAAAAATTGGAAGAAAAAGTGCAAAAGAGCTTTGCTACGGTTAACGATAGCAAATACACTAAAGGTCATAAGTGTCTTGAGAAGAAATTATTTTACATGAATTGTGTGAAGAGAGGAAGAAGAAAATGAACAAGAAGAGGATATACATTAGCTCAACCTAAAGGAAGAAATAGGTACGACCATATGCGTGTATCCCATTGTGAGAATTACCACTCCTGAAGCTCTCGAGATGAAGGACATATCAAGAAGAAAAAGGTAATAATGTTGATTTATTTAGGTAGTACCCATAATTTTATTCATTGTAAGGTAGCCAAGGAATTGAATTTTTTTCCCTGCTACAACTTACCAGAATGTCAAGTGATGGTTACAAATGGAGGAACTATAAATTTTCTGGAAAATGCCATAATATCAAGCTAACCATGGGGGAATATGTATTGAATAGTCCAATGCTTTCCATTCCTATGGGAGGTGCGTGTTGTACTAGGAGCCTGTCGTTTACAATCTTTGGGGATGGTGGCTTTTAAAATTTTTCAAAAGAACTTTTCTTGAAAATTTTTTTGAAGAAGAAGTAGGTATATGGGTTATTGCGGGAAACGGAAAGATAATAAACTCTAATATAAAATAGAAACTACAAGAAAGAACAACGAGTCGCCAGTACAATTATGCTCTTCTAGAAGTTCAACATCAAAATCATCTGTTCTGCCAGGGTCCAAAAATCCTTGGACAATCATTTCCAGGTGTTTGAAACTCCCAAGGGCTCCCACCTATTAAGTGATCCTTGATCATGCTATTCATTTGATTCCAAAAGTTTTCACTCCAAACGTCGGGCCTTATAGATATCCTTATGTCCAAAGAGTTAAATTAAACGTATGACTACAAAATGTTAGAGCGGGTATAATTCAACCTAGTCAAAGTTCTTTCTGCGCTCTGCACATGGTAGTGATACCTGAAGGATGGATCATGGTGCATGTGTTCGGATTATAGGGCTTTCAATAAGATGCATTAAAGATAAATTTCCCATTCGATTGATTGATGAATTATTTGATGAATTACACATGGAGCAATTTATTTTACCAAGTTGGATCTTCGTTAGAATATCATCAAATTAAGAATGAAGGCTGAAGATATTAAAAAGCAACATTTCGAACTCATGAGGGTCATTAAGAATTTTTGGTCATGCATTTTGGCCTTACCGATTGCACCTTCTACATTTCAAGGGTTGATGAATTCCATTTTGCAAACCCTTCCTTAAAATTTGTGCTAGTATTTTTTGATGATATACTAATCTCTAAGTAGTCTTGGAAGGATCGTATTCGACATGTTGACGGGGTGCTCAAAGCTTATTGGAGGAGAAACAATTATAAAAAACATCCAAATGTTTCTTTGGAGTACAAGAGGTGGAATATTTGGGTCATATTGTATCTCATGAGGGTGTTAGGTAGACCCTAACAAAATTAAGGCCATTAAAGAATGGAAAGTCTCCTGACACTAAACGATTCTGAGGATTTCTCGGGTTAACGAGGGGTATTATCGCAAGTTTGTTAAAAATTATGGGAGAATAGTAGCACCTCTAACAACATTATTGAAAAGGTAGTACTGTGGAATCTACGAAGCAACTAAGGCCTTTGAACATCTTAAAGAACCCAATGTACTATTTTGATCTTAGCTACATGGAACTTCACAAAAACCTTTATTGTGGAATGTTATGCCTCGAAATGGAATTAGTCTTTGTTTTAATGTAAGAAGGAAGACCCATTGCTTTTTGAAGGTACGTCCCGATTAAAGAAGATATTTACAGCAGAGAAACCTATTTATGAGAAGGAAATGTGCTTAATCTTGCATGCACTAAATAAATGGCGAACTCACCTAATGGGAAGACACTTGAGAGTAGCGATCATGATAGTCTTAAACACTTTTTGGAACAAGACTATCTTCGAGAAGAGTAGAAAAATGGGTCACAAAGATGTTGGGTTATGACTTTGAAATAATATACAAAAGGAAGCTAAATGTTGTTGCGAAGATGCACTCAAGAAAAAATGAAGAATTTGGAAGCATTACTTTGTGCCATTTCTATTATCCAACCACATTGGATAAGCGAAGCAAGAGATGAATGGAAGAAGGATGAAGAAGTGTGGACACTCATTCAAAAGTTGCGGCCAAGATCCTAATACATACGATACATTTAGTTGGAAAAATGATTCCTTATGGTACAAAGATCGCTTATATCTTTGTAAATTCTAACTAAAACAAAAGTTTCTTTTGGAATTGCAAGCTTCTCCTTTGGAGGACACTCGGGGGATTTTTAAAAACTTGCACGGGGTGAAGAAAGAGAATTTTTTTGGGATAGACTTAAATGCGATATTCAAAATTTTGTGGCGGAATGTTTGGTTGCACGTGATCAAAGTTGAGACAATTAAGACCACGGGTCTTCTACAACCTTTATCCATTCCAAGTCAAATTTGGGAGGATATTTCAATGGATTTTATTACGGTTTACCTAAGTCGAAGGAAAGAGTGTCATCATGGTGGTAGTTTATAATTACCAGTATGCACACTTTTGTGCATTATCTCATCCATTTAAAGCAAGTACAATTACTACTACATTTATGGACACAATTCAAAAGCTACATGGAAACCCAAGGGTTTTTGTAGTGTGAGAGATCCCATTTTCTTGAAATTTTTGGACGGAGTTATTTTTCCTCTTTGGGTACTCAATTAGCTCATAGCTCATCTGTCAATATAATCAATGCGTCAGCGAGATAGTAAATAAATGTTTGGAAGGATATATCTTCGTTGTTTTGTGTTGTCCAAGCAAACACAATAGATTGATGGTTACCTCTTACACGAGAATGGTGGTATAACTACTTCCTTCCATACTATAGAAAAAATGACCCCATTTATGGTACTTTATGGATATCATCACCATCCATCACAACATCTTTAAGAGAAAATTCAACGTTCAAGCGATCAGAAGATCACATCGAGCATCAACAAAGTTCTCGAGCTACGAAAGGATACTTTTGAATTTGACACAAAATCGAATGAAACAACGGGCGAGATCAACGTAACGGCGAAGAGATTTTGATGTAGGAGGCAGGTATTTTACGGCTACAACCATACAAAAAAATGCCCTCAAGCAAGCTAAGAAGGATAATAAATTATCGCCAAAGTACTATGATCCTTACAAGGTGTTGTGAAAGATTGGTACTATGGCATACAAATTGGAGCTACTGCTTCTTCACGAGTGCATCTGATTTCCATGTTTCATGCTTAAATAAGGTTATAGGTGAAAATATTCTAGACCAATTAATATTTTGAGAACTTGATGAGAAGGAAAAATCATATTGGAACTTTGAAGCCGAGTCACGAAACAAGAATTCGATAGGTTCTGAGAATCGATCAATTTTAGAGTATCTCATCGAAGTGGAAGAACTTGCCAGAAGATTCTACATGGGAGGATGCAAATTTTATACGAAGCACCCGGAAAGCTACTCAGAAGCATTAAGGACAACACTTTTTTGAAGGGAGAGGGGCATGTTAGGTCACATATTGCTAATATAGTCCTTATTGTTGTTAGTGTAACCCCCTTATTGTGTGTGTACCTTTGTAACCCCCATATTGTTATTATTGTGCCCTTAAATTCTTATTGTGGGGTCGAGATAGGATTACATTGTGGCCCCATGGACTCCTATATATAGAAAGGAGGTTTTGTAGTACGAATCATCCAATAATTGTTCATTTATGTAATGTATTGGAGGTTGCCCCCAGAGAGTGGCTTATTTCTAAGGCATTGATATCTCTTTTCTTCTATTTTTGGGTAGGTTTCCCAACATTATCTCATCCATTTAAAGCGAGTACATTTTTCTCTTGCATTTATGAAACAATTAAAAGCTACATGGAAAAGCTGAAGATTATTGTAAGTGATAGAGATCCCATTTTGAAGGAAATTTTTGAATGGAATTATTTTCTTGTTTGGGTACTCAACTAGCTCACAGCTCATCTTATCATCTCAATTTGATGGTAAACGGAGATAGTAAATAAATGTTTGGAAGGATATCTTCATTGTTTTGTATCGCTGAAAACCTGATACACGATTCAAGTGGTTACCTCTCCTTTGAATGGTAGTATAACACTTCCTTCCATATTGCGGCAAAAATGACCCCATTTATGGCCTTTATGGATATCATCCACCATCCATCACATCTTGACTGAGGGAAAATTCTAGGGTTCAAGCGATTGGAGGATCACATCGAGCATCAACAATAAGTTCTCAACTCTTAAGGGATAACCTAAATTTGGCACAAAATCGAATGAAACAACGGGAAAATCAACATCGCGGTGAGAGAATTTTTGTTCAGCAGGAGACTAGGTATTTTTACGTACAATACACAAACAAATGTCCCTCGAAGCAAGCTAAGAAGGATAATAAATTATCACCAAAGTACTATTGTCCTTACAAAGGTTTGCAAAATATTGGTACTATGGCATACAAATTGGAGCTTCCTTATTCTTGACGAGTGCATCCAGTTCCATCTTTCATGCTTAAAAAAAGGTTCTAGGGGACAAACTTCCGGTTCAATCAATATTTCCGAGAACTTGATGAGGAAGGAAAAACCATATTGGCACACGAAGCATTCACAAAAACAAGAACTTGACAACTACGAAATCGATCAATTTGGAAGTATCTCATCAAATGGAAGAACTTACCTTGAAGATTCTACATGGGAGGATGAGGAAATTTTATACAAAAGCACCGAAGACTACCCAAGCATTGAGGAAAACACTTTTTTTTGAAGGAGATGAGCATGATAGGTCCCTATATTACTACGTATAGTCCCTTATTATTGTTAGTGTAACCCCCTTATTGTTATTGTTGTACCCTGTAACCCCCATATTGTTATTATTGTGCCCTTAAATTATTATTGTTAGGTCGGCCGGAGATTACTTTGTGGCCCCATGGAATCCTATATATATAGAAAAGGAGGTTTTTCATTGTATCATCATTGTTCATTTATGTAATGTATTGGAGGTTTCCCCCTCGAAGTGGGTGATTTCTAAGGCGATTGATCTCTCTTTTCTTCTATTTTTGGAACGGTTTCATGAGAAACACACCATAAACGAAGTACACAAAGGAGAAGTGCATCATAGGGGGTGAAACATCCTGATAGGAGAAGAAGATGATGGAAAAGGAAAAAAATCAATTAATGCTAAAGGCATAAGTGGGCTGTAAGGAGAATAATTGAAAATAATTTGGATCCATTTTTGGTACAACATGTCATCTTAAGTGTTGTGGAAACTTCTTAGATGGATGAGCTCTAAAAGAGATTTCCATTGGTATATAAAAGTTTTTCAAATGGCCTCCGAGGATCATAAGTTATTGCTTGTCAAAGATCGATACACCCAAAGTAAAAGGTTGCAAAGTTGTAGTTCGTGCGGCTTGCTAAAATGGTGGTAGTTTTGGTAATTGGCCAAAGTTAGAAGAACTATTGATAGACCGGAAGCAATGTTAAATCCCATACAAGTACAACAATGGATGTACGCCACATGTCCCTTTAACTCCATCAAAAAAAAAAAAAAAATTACCGGGTCCAAACCCCTTTATTTGTGGTGGATTCAACATATGGGTGTACGAAATCGCACGCATCTAGAGAATGTGAATCTTTTCTCCCAAATATAAGTAACGGAGTATCACAGGGGGGCTCGAAGTATAAGACTTAAAATGAAGTAATACACTTAAGTATGTATTAAAAAGTAAAACTAAAAGCTCTCAAAGAAGCTAAATAGAGAGTTCCAAACAATAACAAAGTGTAAAACAACGGCTTGATGGCCTTCTTCTCATTGAATGCTTGGAATGAATACAAATGTACCCACTTATTTGAGGGCCTAGGTAGAGACTCTAGGACTGACGCAAGGATGTTTGTCCATCAGTGCAACACGAAGACGCAGTTCAACTCTCTTTCTCTGGCTATGATGAGGCGATACAGAAATTGTTGGGTGGCCAACAATTGAGTCCTCTTCTTCTGGCCCTTTGCTCCTTGGTTCACACAAAAATGGTGTTGCTTGGAAACTTTGGCGACGCAACCTTGTGCTCACACATTATTTCATCTCTTTGAGGTTTATATAGTTGAGCTTTCAAACCTCCTTCTCTCCCTTGGTACATGGTGGATAGTGACCCAAGGGAGGGGCAATATTCCATTGTGGGCTGAAATATGCTGTGTGCTCACACAAGGCCCTGAGAGGTCTTGGTGCTGTCCTTAGGCGGCTTTCACATAAGGAGAAAGCGTCATTTGCTTGCTTGTGGTCTTGGAAGGGACTTTTTTCCATTTCAGAAATGCGCGCTGCTCCGGGCTCCGTGCGCGCAAAGGCGCTCTTCTCGAAGGAAAAAGCGCGCATTCGGGCATTTATGAATAGTTCAATCTTGGTCACTCCAAACCTTATAGATTCTTAATATTTTGATTCCCTAATGTATCCCTATCCACAGCAAATCCTTGGGCTCGACATTACTTGATGTCATTTTACGCGTATGATTTTCCGGTGTTAATGTGAGGTCTAGGAAAGACGCAGAAAATGTACATTATAGTTTATTTTACGTACGTATAGAGAGAGAGAGAGAGAGAGCGAGGCTTGCGTGTAGAAGGACAACATCTTGCCAAGATCCCAGAGATAACAGCGCCTGAGGGATACATAAAGTAGAAAAAATATACAACTATTTGCAAAATTTCAATGGCGGGAGCATGTCCCATGCTTGTGATGCTATGGATAGTTAAGCAAAATTGAGATACATGTCATTTGTGTCCTCTTGTGGTAGTTATGTTGGTGGTTGTTGACGCTTGACTGGCGATGCCCTCGGGGGCGTTTTTTCTTGACGATAGGTGGAATGTGGTAACCATATCGTAATATTGGTATGACGAACACTATACCCAATGTACACATATGTCTTGCGTTTGGGACCTTCCGTGTAAACATTGTTGTCGAACGCTTATAAAGGCATGGGTGCGTAGTCTTGATCAAAGTGAAATGGTTGTAAGGTACGATACCATCGTGACATGAAAGCTTTGCGTAGTCGAATGTCGAAGGGATCGATGACATCTATAGAAAATGATGTCTCCCATAGTGCCACGAGGATACCCCTTTACATGGGGAGGTATCAGTCGCTTCCTTTTTGGAAAAGAGGTGTTTATTTCGACAAAAAGAAGCCTTAACCGAACCATAATGGGTTTAACATAGGCATATTGGTGGCGGTGGTGGAAAAAGGATGATGGGGGATTCCAATGGCAGGGTCGAAGTATATTTGAAACGACTGGAAAAAGTCACGGTATTTTTACGAAGGAAAAAATCCTGGGTACGTGAGACTTCCGGTGAACTGAACCAACTATGATTGCTTCGTAATGGTGCGTGCATGGAGGGTATGAAATACTTCGACCAAGGGAGATGGGGGACTACGCAACGGAGGAAAAAGGAGTACGATATGAGGGCAAAGAGGCGAAGGCCATTGTTTGTGCTTTTTGTACAAAAATAATAAAATAATGGGGTTTGGTTTGTACAAAACACGGAGACGGGTACCCCAAAACATGAAGAAGGTCGCTCACTTGATGGTGTGAGGACGATGTTTCTTGAGGTAGGGGTCCCATTGGGCGGTCTCATGTGTGGGGTTGATGAAGCGAAAGATGTGTGAGATGGATTAATGTGTTGGAGGTATGGTGGGACAAATGCGGTGCACGGAGGAGCGCTTTCATTTTTGCTTGTACAAGCTGACCGTCCGAAGGGGTTGGTGGAGATGGTAGACTTGACCTTATGCATGATATATGGATGGGCATGAGGTGCCTCGGACTAAAATGGTATGGCGGCGGCGTCACTTTGTGGAGTGATGCTGTGGTCTACTTGAGATGGCCGATCGCCATGGAGGGGGCTCTGAGCCATCAAGGACATTTATCCTTATGCGAGTGAGGTGATGATAACATGGTCGGGTGTGAGAACCCTAGGGTTTTGTTACGTGGAGAAATGATGTCGGGGATATTCCGTTGCAGGACTCTATCATGCGACGGTAGAATGATACATAACTCCGGAACTTTCGGTGGTGATTGTTGTGAATGGTTTTCGGGTTCTTCTGCAAAAACAACTACTTCAAGTAAACATCTCTTTTATTCGGTATTATTTGAAAAAAATGAATTTTGGAAAGGAAAGATGGGAGAGGGTACATACCTCCCGGCGCTTGAAAAAATATTTATTTGGAAAAGAATGTGGGGCATTGCTTTTGTTCGTCATGGTATAGTGATTATGGTGAAACATGGTTTGCGAGAATGGACCTTCGATCTCTAGTGGACCTCGAAGTTGCGGAAAGGGCGATAAATAAGGGATTATGGCCCTAATCCTATTCATTTGTACTTGTGAGTTTGGGAGATCGAGGTGGTAGTAGAGCCTTTCTTGCCATTGGGTCGGCTTGTGTCTAGGGGATTAGCGATACTATGCCGAGGTAACTCTCATGACGTCTTGCATTTTGATTTTCAGTTTGGTGATGGGGGCCATGCAAATTAGGTTTGTATGGCTTCAAGGGATTTTTTTCCTAGATTGCGTGAGCCGATCTCGGGAAATAGCGCCCCCGCAACGTATTTCTTAGGTACAGACGCGCGAAGGCACGCGTCTGCCTCTTTGCGCGCGAGGGCGCGCCTCTAAATGAAACGGTGCGCAATGGCGTGCACATCGAACGGCGTGAAAGGGCGAGTGTTTTTTGAAAAACTTTGGGTTTTTTGTTGTCCTTAATGATTTTCTCCTTTGTGCGGTGATGGGTGCCTATTGCTTGGCGAGGTTAGTGTGGAGAGAGCGAGATTTTCCCGAGATCGAGACTTTTAGGTACAACGATCTTTGGGGGGTGCCATCGGTTAGGCATATGGGGCCTCCACGAAATTCTTTGAACGAGTGCCTGCGGTGCGGGACCGGTGCTACATTATATCATATGACATTGGCACCGGAAGGCGTAACATGTTTGTCACGAGGGGGATAGACTTGATTATTCATCCGAGAGACGGATATTTACTTTGTGACCGGTCTTGCCCTCGGGGAGAGGCACGGTATCCAAGCTTCCTGCTTTGGCGGTGAACATGAATAGGGTTTCGGCATGTTGGGGTGGTGTGCCTCGGCGGGGGTACATAAATATCACCTCGGTGATAGATGTGGTCGAGCGTTGTGCTGCGGTTGTTATTGTGCAACGCTTGTTGTTGGAGGTCTTTTTGCGCAACATCGGGCATCAATCCCACGAGGTGGGGTTTGCGTCACTTGAGGAACGAGCATTTCTTCGATTTTAGCCATTTCTATTTTGATGGTATGGTGTCGCAAGCTGAGCAGGGTCCGAAGCATGGATCCAAATCATTTGCATATGCCAACATTTTGTGTAGCATCTCATGTACGAGAGGGTCGTGTTGATGAGGCCGTAGTGCTGACGTACTGTCAGTGAGGGAGCCACGTATGAGAGGTGGGATACGGTGATGCCACACATGGTGGGTGAGTGGCGAGAGTGGGTCGTTATTGGAATGACATGACGGAGGCACGGTTTGAGGCCAATCCGCGAGGATGTTTTTGCCATCTTGAATTAGCGAGGATGGATTTTCGGGGATGATCAGGATATTGGTCTCCCTTTTGGTTATGTTTTGGGGTCCCATAGGTATGTGTTATATTTATGCATTTATTCGAGTTTTTGTGTTCTTGAGTGTTTTTTATTGTGTGACATTCTTTTACAGTTACTCGTGCGAGATGTTGGCGAGTGCAGATCTTGGTCGCACGGATGGTGGGTCATGACCCTGCACCACGGCCTGGTGGTCGGGGAGGGTGGTGCCGTTGGTAGCGAGGTGAGGGTGCCGGTGGACCGGGTAGGGATGGTGCTGGCCCTTTGGGTGAGGAAGCGAGTACGGGTGCCAGAGATAGCCGATGAAGCTTGCATATGTGGCTAAGGTGCTGGTTAGGCACTTCCAAGCTTAGGTAGAGGCTGCAGAGGACTTCCGAGGAGGTTGAGTGAACCGTTTGACCCACGGGAATTCCTAATCGAGGTCTTATGGATGACTTCGAGGAGATATGGCTAAGTGATGAGAAATGGCTTTGTGGGAGGGACTGCGGCCGACTCTACGACCCGTGGCTGTGCAGTGGCGGCCAATCGGCTCGGTTGTGGTACTAGGAGCGGTGGTGGGCCAGTGCTCCTCTTGAGGGGGCACCCCCTAGGCAGATTTGTACACATAGGAAAGCACCCATTATGATTCTTCCCTTATTTTTGACGAACTACGTAGTTTTGGGTTGGCCAATGGGTTAAATACTATTTTTTGATGTATATATGAGAGATCTTTTTTGCGGCTCTACATGGTGTGATGTCTATTTCGGTTATGAATTTGTGTGTTATGCGATGGATATACATGTTTTGGTTTTTATGTGGTGGTTTGCTCGCGTGCATTCCAGTCTAGGATATTATTAGCTATGCGATCAGTACATTTTGGTTTTTGATTTCATGATACATGTGAGAATGTAATATAATCCAAATTGCTTAATATTTTGGCACGCAAATATTTTCTACAAATGAAGTTTGCATCACTGGTTTCTGTAAATGTTTGGTTTAGCTGAGACTAATAGCGCTTGAATCAAGGTAGACATGCATATAGGCGGATGCCCGGTGGAGGGCCTCGCACATAAGTACGATAACGGCATCATATTACTTGCCTAATTGTTGGTTTTTAAGAAGCAGATGCACCACCTTCGTTTGAACATAGTGGTGATCGGTAAGGGTGGTAGATGACCCGGTGGTTGCGGAAGTTTTGGGGCCATGTGATCACTCCATCGATAAAATCCAAAATAGGGTTCAATTTGGTGATCCATGGTGATATTTTGAGTGTGTTTAGGTTTTTGGGTCAAAAATATTTTTGTGTTGGGGTTTGTGTGCATAACTCTAGGGGATAAGGAGGCTTTTGGGGCCACTTATGGGTAGAACTTCTTGAGGTAAAGGCCGTTGAAAGGGGTTAGTGGTCGGTCCCACTCCAGGATCCAAAGTCGAATGTATGCACCTTGCGGAGGCAATGATGCCCGATGATATAGGGCCCTTCCCACGGGGTTTCAAATTTTCCTAGCCCTAAGGCTTCTTTTGCGTACATCATAGCGAAGGAATAGCTCTCCTTCGAAAATAAATATGGTGAGGGGTGATGTGGCGATTTGAATGATGCTTTTACCCTTTTCTTATAGGCCTCATTGTGTTGCGGCGATTGGCGTTTGTTTTCATCAACTAGCTCTAGTTGTACTAGGCATTGTTCTAGAGGTACAGGTGTCATCCGAAGTCGATGAGTACACATGCAAGTTTGGGAACTCATGGAAATCAATACAAGGGTGCAAGGTGCTTGGTTTTTGCGATAGGAATAAGGTAATTCTGTGATGGAGGGGTTGTTGAAATCTCTATCTTGGGCATGCGATGACACAAGTCGTATGTGATGAGTTGTGTCAACGGCATGCTGATGAGATATGCTCGTGGAGTCTGAGTGAGGCGATAGTTGGCCTTCTCGCTAGGATAGTCGATTCTAGGTAAGGTAGGTTGATTTTGCTCTGCAGAGATGTACGAACATTTGTAGTAACGGACATCACTGCGGTGTGTGATTATGAGCGGGTACAAATGGTGCGGGGTATCACGATCTTGTCGAGTAGATAGTGTGAGAATCTACACTAGTCGATGTTCCGGTGCGGATACTTGAAAGGGTCTATTGTGGACAAGGCATGTACATTTCCATTTTTTGTGTCGTGGGTTGGAATCGCCTCCCTTTTTGGTGGGTGGCGGCTGTGCGTTGCTGGATGCTCCCCTAGTGGAGTCGCCAATCTTGTTGTGGTGGATTCGACACACGGGTGTACAAATCACACGCATCTAGAAGATACAGTCTTTCCTCTAAACCATAATGCTTCCTACGATGCTCCGGGGGAGCTCGGAGAGTATAAGACTTAAAATGAAGTAATACACTTAAGTATGCTGCAGTAAAAAGTAAAACTAAAAACACAAAAGAAGCTAAATAGAGTTCCAAACAATAACGAAATTATGATAATTTAGATGGCCTTCTTCTCATTGAATGCTTGAATGAATACAAATCTTCACAGAGCTTTCCGAAGGGCCCTGGGAAGAGGCTCTAGGACCCGACGCAAGGATGTTTGTCCTTCAAGTTACGCCTTCGAAGTAGTTCAACTCTCTCTCTCTGCTTTATGATGGTGAAATTGTTGGGTGGAGAAAAAAATTCGAGTCCTCTTCTTAGGCTCCTGCTCCTTGGTTCACACAAACATTTGGTTTTGCTTGAAGCTTTGTGACCTTAACCTTGTTCTCACACATTGTTCATCTCTTTGAGGGTTTATATGATTGAGCTTTCAAACCTCCTTCCCTCCCTTGGTACATGGTGGATAGTGACCCAAGGAGGGCAATATTCCATTGTGGGCTGAAATATGCTTTTGTGTGCTCACACAAGGCTAAGGAGGCAGTGCTATCTGAGGCGGCACCACCTGGAGAAGCGCTCATTTGCTTGCTTGTGGTCCCGGAAAGGGACTTTTTTCCATTTCCACGAATGCGAGCTTATTGGGCTCCGGTGCGCGCAGAAGGAGCTCTTCTCGAAGGAAAAAGCGCGCATTCAGACATTTATGACTAGTTCAATATTGAATTGCTCCAAACCTTAGAGATTCTTAATATTTTTTATTCCATAATGTATCCCTGTCCTGTAAATCCTTGGGCTCGACATTAACTTGATGTCTCGTTTTCTCTTTTAATGATTTTCCGGTATGTTAACACCCACTAGTGGTTTAATTGCAAGGAGCCACAGCGTTGGGTGATAGTCAAACAACCGATCAAAGATTAATGGACCAAATTTCGGCGGGAACTCCTCCACCTTTACCACCAAACTAATTTAAAGTCCGAAAAACCATAAGAGGGAAATGGTTTAACTTGAGTGAGGTGCATTGAAAGTACATTGATTGATAGGAGCCAAGTTATATTAAGGTTTCTATCCAAGAATAAAAAATCTCCAAAATAAACTCCTCAACAATTTTCTCGAAGACACCTTGAGTTATCGCTAAGAATTGTAGAGGGGAGTTAGCATCGAGATCTTCCTGAGACCCTCCTTTTACCGATGGTGATGTGTAATTGAAAACATGGAAGACGCATGGCACAATTTCATTAGCTCATAGAGAAGATGTAGGAGACACGATAGCATGATAATGACAAAATAATGTGGCACCTGATGAGAAGGCAACACATGGCATGCACATTCAACCTTTTTGGGTGGTCAAATGGGCCAAAAATGGGTGACACACAACACCATTCAACGGTGACATGTGGCATCCTTCTAGATGTGGAAGACAATGACAATGCACGATCGTAGGATGTTGTAACCTTAGAAGAAACTCATACCCCAAAAGAAACCTACTTGGAAGAAACAAGAAGTGCATAGGCGGAAAGTTCTTGAGAAATAAGCTGCGGGACATGGTGGCACTAAGGCGACACTTCTGTCATCTCGAAAAATATGATTGGTCCCGAGTGTCGGTGGGTATTGGTCCTCGGGAAACATCATCCCAAAAAGAAACTTCACCAAAGCAGAAGTAAATCTCCAAAAGTTATTAAAGGTGCCACTGAAAGTAAAGTTCGAGGAATAAATTCTTAGATGATGTGGCGGACGAGGAAATATTGGTTCGAAATTTTATTGGTCGCGGTGTTGGGTAGTTGGAAATTCAGGAGACACGACCTCGAAGGAAACAATATCGGTGATAATAAAGGATGCTCTTGCTAAGGTTTTCCAAGAAGTGTTTACGGTGACATTTATGACCACAAGCGCGCAAGTTTTTGAGAAAAGATGGATAAGTGCTCGGAGCTTTGAGCAATTTTTCCCAACAAGTGGGGTTATGTTTGGTTTTTGTGTTAAAGAGATAGGCAGAAAAAAAAAAAATATATAATATTTATTAAAGCCCTTTGGGGCTCGAACAAAGCACTTTGGGCGCATGGGTTGACAAATTGGAAATTTGGTTAAGGCCTGAGGCTTATGGATGAATGAGTCGACATCATGTAAATTTGGAATTTTATGCAAAAGGAAGTGCACTAAAGTTTGAAATCCGCATGAATGAAGTTGAAACTAAGATAACATAATGGACAAATTTGGAGGCGGTTATTAAATTTCTAAATTTGAAGTTAGCCATTAGAAAATCTTTGCTAAATTACGTAAAAATTCCCATATTGCGAAATTGAAAAATTTAACTCGAGTTTTCTTGCAGGGAATAAGAGTTATAAGACTTAATGAACACATTAGGAAGACATGTTTGAAGTGGAACAAAGTAAAAATAAAATATTTATGCATGATATTGAGCAAAATTAACTACAAGTTCAATAACTAAAATTATCGGCTCAAATTTCTTTATAAGCAAAGTGTGAATTTGCGGAAACAAGGTTGTTGTTTGAGTTGGTTTTCTAGTTGTGGTCCTTGAGGGGATAATGGTGGTTTGATGTTGATCAAGAGATTGTTGAAGGTGATTTCATGGTGTTTATGGTGAGTTATTAGAAAAAATATTTTGTTTTGTGTAAGGAAGTGGCCTTTGTGATTTGAGTTTGAAAATGGAATGAAAGATAAATCAAGGAGGTCAAGCAAGTAGCATCTTGCGGTGGGGGTTACATGTAGATCCCTTCCGGCATTTCTTTGGTAAACTGGTTTTCATAGATTTGGAGCTCCTTTCAAGTAGTTGATAAACTAAGGGTTGTAGCTCCTTTTAGTTGTAGTTGATAAATCGAGGGATTAGTAGCTTCCTTTTGGTTGTAACTAAGTGCACCCTAACAAAGTATTAAAACTCTCTGGTGATTTAAATGAAGAAAACACGTGAATATCCATATGATATTTTAATGCATTTTGTATTTTCTCTATATATGATCCTTTTTGAATTGTTACTAAAATCATTTATTGTTGTCCTAGTATATTTAATTAGTAATAGAAAATTTTAAAATTCTACAACAATTCTCTACTTTGTTCTCCATATGTTCTTGGTTTCTAACAATTGTGCTTCCCAATTGGCTATGAATATTGATCTAATAATTAAATGTATATTATTGTTATGTGTTAATACATTTCTCTTTAAAAATTCTATGAATAATGAATATATCATACTTCTTTATGAATTATATGAAAGTTTGACATTGTAAGCTTGTGATCCATATCAATATTTCAAATAATTTTACGAAAAATCACATCATAATTAAATATGATTTCCGGAATTTTTTTTGAAATATATAGAAAGTTGTTTTTCACTGACCACTTTGTGATAAAGTGTAGACACATAGCCAAGCTGTATGAGTTTACAAGGGAAATTTGTTGTTGTTTCACTTTTTCTAAATTTTTCATATTGACAAAAGTCCACTTGTTTTTATATTTAAAAAATTTAACTTTTAATAAATAAAAAATATATTAATTTGATAAAATTGTTATCAAATCATTTAATAACTATATATGTTAAAAAGCCCCGAGGTTAGCTCAAGTCGTAGTGAGCCAATACGTGGTCCTTTAGTTTTGTGGTAGGTCATGGGTTTGATCCTTGAGTCTTTAGGGTCGAGGCGCCGCTTATTGCATCGAACGGTTTGCCACGCGTACCATCCAAAAATTTTGGGGAAATATGCCGGGTTTCCGTGAACTTTGTTCGTAAAGAAAAAAAAATGAAAAAAAAAACTATATATATTAAATAATAGATTGAAATTAGATTTTATCATTCAGTATTACGAAGTATTATATTAATTTTATTTTAATAACGACTTTAGTTAGTCCATGCGGTCTTGGGTAGATGGTGATAAGGTGCTTTGTTAAAATTCCTTGATGTGAAGTCACTTAGGTTCAATTCTCTACCTTTTAGATCGGGGTGATATTTTGGACATAATGAAGATGTAGTCACAAGCTTACAAAAAAAAATAATGGCTTTAGTCAAATTTTTATTTATTATTTTATTCTTAAAGCCACAAGATTATGCATGTTTGTTTTTATTTTTATTTTTTATTAAATCTGTTCATAAAAAACATGAAACTTTTGTATTTTTATTTTAATGAATGTGTATATCACTTACTTATTTGTTTAAAGCCTGGTGGTTAGCTCAATTGGTTGGGTTCCCATTATTTAAAAGCACCTTACTAATGAAGTCATGGGGTCAATTATCCTCGACGCTCTCAAGGTTAGGATTTGCTAATGATTACGATGGGAAGTGACCCCCTCGAGTGGATTTGCCTAGATATTTATGTGGACATAGCGACCACCAATCTCTCGAGTCGTGAACAAAAAAACAAAACTTATTGTTTAATTGTTTTTAAAACAACCAAATCTACATTTTTTGTTAAAATAATTGACTTGTTTTATAAATTCAATTTAAATTTAAATATGTCTAAATCTACAATTTGATACATAGGGTAGAAATTGAAAACACTCACATGGTTTTCACGTTAATCAAACTTCAAAATCACATAAAAATCTTAATTATAAGGGGTATCAAGACTTTTTATTTTATTAGTATCAATTGTTTCATGCACCAGTGCTACTTATACTCTTACCAACACACAATAAAGTTCCTCACTCTCCAAATATCTCAATGTCTCAAGACCAAGCAATGCTTCTATTTTGTTACACTTGTTGATGTCCGATAGTCAAAGTTTTGCAAGACCAAAAATGCCCTTACTTCCTTCCAATAGGAACATTCATGAAGTGCAATTATGTTAGTATTGTTTTCCATTGTTCCAACTTCTACCCATTCATTTTTAAGAATTAAAGATAAACAAAAAAACTTGTGAAAATAGTCATTCCTTCAATCCTCTTCCCATGAAAGGTCCACATATTTGAATAAAAACATACAAATGCAATTGTCAAGAAAAATATGGCACTTTTGTCTTCTCAATTATGTTAAAGATACGTGGAATGACATTTCAATTAGAACATAATATCTTACACTCAAAATTTCAAGATTGGTCGACTTTGTGGCCTTTATTTTTGCATAATGTACCATCAACTTTTCAACTACAATTTCTTAACTAACGTTACAAATCATTTCAAATTGTTATAGTGATGAAATTGGAAATTCTGCTTATGTTCATTTGTGGTTATTAAGCAAAGATAAATTTTTTTCAAATCAAACTTCTCACTTAAGTGTAATTTGGGGAGAAAATACCTCTAAATTTTCATAAGCTTTCAAACATATTTAAATATCTTCAAATGTTTCTCTTGATATTGTCAGAGGTTACGAAAACTAGGTCTTTTTTTTTGCTTTTTTGTTTTTTATTTTTTAATTCGGGAATGATGGATAAGATTCTTCAGGATCTTGAAAAAGCATAAGAGTTGATTTGAATTTTAAGCCCCTTAACACTATTAGTAGCTCTCTTAGATCGAGGGTTAAAGAATGCTGTGAACCCCGGATATGGAAAATGAGACACCTCATTCCTCTGTGGAACTGCGTTACATTGGTGAGGCTGGTAGGATCCAATAAGATAAGGATATGTGAGCACGCCACTCCGAAATTAAGCATGGAAGATCACTCCTTTGCCACCTTGGAAACATGCAAAGACTAGCCACCATTACATTTGCATTGAAAAGGCTAAGGTTATTGTTAGGATTGCCCATTTTCCATCACTGCAAAGAAATTTGAAAGTTAAAGGAAGCTTTCAAAGAAATTGAGAAAAAGACTTGTCAATCTTAATAGAGATGATGGTTGGAGTATTAGTACGTGTTGGATCCACGCCTATCATATTCCATGATGCTGGAATTTATTATTATTTATTAAATTTCGGCCCCAGATTCGATCTTTTCATCCCTATTTGATTTTGTTGGCAGTACTTGTTTATATTAACTTTCATTTTAAGAATTTGATTAAGTTACAAATTTATTGACATTATATACAAAGACAAATATAATCTAATTATAATCCCTAAGAATAATTAATTAAATATTTTACTATCTCACAGGACCATAGACTTTGACCTCTTGTTATTATTAATAAATAAATTATTTTTTAAAATAAAATCATTTTAATTAAGATTATAATAAAATGTAAATATTAAATTAAAAATAAAGAAACATAGTTAAATGGGAGTATTAAAATTAAGTAATAAAATTTGAATAAAAATATAATAAAATTTGAATAAAAATATAATAAAATTAAATTTAAAAAATTAAAAAAAGATAAAAATATAATGAAATTAATTGATAACCATTATTTTCCTTTCGTAGTCAAATTAATTGTTATGTTAGAATGGCTAGATTGTGAGTCTGCATATATTTAAGTTTAATGCCACTGATCCGATCTCTCATCTGGAAGTCACGAAGATGAACCACATTTGTTGGTTTGAAACCATCGACAAAATATTTTCTCATGTTATTATGGCTGAAAGATCTCTATAAAAATTATGGATCCCGAAGGCTTGACTTCAAATTAAATTATCAAGTGAGTAATTCAAATTAAATTCTCAAGTGAGAATCAAATCATTTACAACTTTTTACACATTTAAATTAATATGTTGAAATTTGCTTCAATTTCCTAACAAAACCAACACTTGCAAATACATACGGCTAGAGAAATCAACATACTACACACTCTCCAATCTATATTATGAAATAACATAGTCTAAGGAAAAAGAAAAGTTGCCGAAAATATTATGGAAAAACACATTAAATTGTGGAAATGACTTCTATTATGTGTATTTGATCATAACATGAACTCCATATAAGACTATACGATCACTCAAATATCTCGCAACATATTTTATACTTTTTTCTAGTATTTTTTTTGTGACTTTATCACACCATTATATCCACTTGGAAATATATAAAATACTTACTTTCACACAATTTAAGAAATTAACAATTAAAATATTATAAGCTCTACCATCTTAAAATACCTTTACATTTTTATTATTTTATATAATAAAATAATTAATAAAATATAATAAATTAAACTGATTTTATCTCATAAAACATAGTATAGAATGGTAGATTTGAGTGAGGGGTGGTAGGAGGGGGATGGATTTTCACTAATCTTAGTGGAATCCTTGAAATTAAGCATCCATGGGGATTGGGCAAGAAAACAAACAATCACGTAGAGATGTATGACCTCTTCCAAGGGCTTTGTATTGCAAAGGACGGAGGGATCGCTGATATTGTCATTATTGGAGACTCTCTAATCCTAATCCAATACCTTATGAAGAAAGTCAGACCAAAAAACAATTATTTAGCTCAAATTCTCCATAATATTATAAGTTTGCTTGATTCCTTCCAATCAACAATTTTTTACAATATTCTTAGAATTCACGATACTGATGCTGACTTGCAAACAAAAAAAGCTTGTGCCCTGGATAAGGCCAAGCTTGCTATTAATGAAATTCAAGGTTACTACCATATTCCGTAAGAATTCATGGTTTATCTCAAGAATTTGGGTTTCTTTTGCACCCTTCCCCTTCTCCCTTCCCTCTATTTTCCCTCCTTCCCTAACCCTTATTTAACCCCCTCCCTCTCATTGCATCCCACTTCCCTTGCGGGTTGTCCCCAACCTCCCTCTTCTTCATAATACCCTCTAGATCTTTGAAATTGTGGCGTACTCCAAGTACGGTGTACGTACCTTTCCTTGCTGTGAGATGCCATGCGTTGCATGTCTCTACCGTTTAGCATGTGTGTTATATCTACTCAAACCTCCTTAGCGTAGTGCTTTTTTATCCACTTGGGGTAAAGCTGAGGTTCATTGGTCAAATTACTAGGTTAAATAATGATTACAGGTCTAAAAGCGTGTGTTCGAGCGAGGGAACGAAGGAATATGATCGCTTCTACCTTAATCATTCTCCTTTTTTTTTTTTTCAGAAGAAAAAAAACGCTGTATATTAGGTGAAAATATAGCAGTACATAATCAATCATCACATCGTTGCTGTGGAAACAGCAAGGATATCCAGATTTCCATTCAACATGAACGAACATCCTGGAGATGGATGTTCGATGGAAGTGGCAAGCATCATTACGGGCGGTATACCAGCCCCAATAACATATAAGAAGATCATCCCTGTAATCATTATAATACATGCATGAGAGGAAAAGGCATCAAATAAGTAGCATCTAGGCATGTATGTACAGGAAATAATCGAAACCAGGGATGTGAAAAACCAAATACAACACCCGGCCATGAGAGATCAACAAGTGACCGCTAACTTCCACCCGAAACAAAAAGAAAGCCAGGGAAGTGGCGAAGGCCGTAGATAGTAAAACAAAAAGACAAAATTACAGAGTGATGCAGATAAAAATACAGGCTCGCCTGCAATATTGCAGAAAACAGCATCCAGATCCCGCTCGCCTGTGCGTGGTAGGTACTGGGCAGTGGGCACGAAAGTGTGAGAGACACCAGATAACTAGACCCGCTCGCTTGAAGAAGATAATTCCAAATGCCACAGCCAGAAAACACAATAGAAAAAAAAATGTAGCACCACTCCAGAGAATGGCACATACATAAACGATACCCCTGCCAAATATACTCCATAGTGATCGGGGAAGAAACATCCACGCCAGGGAGGAAACTTCGCCATACAGTAGTACAGGATCCGCTAACAGAGATCACGATCAGAGCCAAAAATAGGAAAGCCGAGAGCGCAGATAAAAGATCATAATAGGCAAGAACAATATATAAGTAGTAAAACTATGATAAGATAGTAAGAAAATAGGGAGATAATAACAAGCACCAACATCCAGCAACAAAAATCACGGCAAAGGAATAATGGAAGACCATATCACGCCCCCATCTTTGTAGCCCGAGAAATACATCTGTCCAAACTCAGCAGAGATGCCCTTCTTAGATAGGGCATCTGCCCTGGTGTTGATTTCTCTGAAAATGTGACATATAGGGGGCTGATTTAAGTTCTGCCAGAGATAAAGAATCCTCTGCATCCAGCTGCGCAAACTGGGGATATTGAGGTCACCTCTACCATTTATCCATTCAATGATCAGCTTTGAGTCACCATAGTAATGTGGGTTTTGTATATTGAGCATATTTTCCACCATAAGGCCACCCCACAGTGCCATGATTTCCGCCTTGTTATTTGTTCCGGTACCCCCATTCCAGTAGATATGAACCCTCTCACTTTGGGATAATTTAGCCCATACTCCAAATCCTGTGTTACCCTCCGCAGAGGCACCATCAAAGTATATAGCGGGGAGATGAATCTCATGGGGTCTGTTCCTAACGGACTTATCCACCAGCTGCATGGGAGGAACACTCCAATCTACAAACCAGCTCATGATATTGGAAATGATAATATGAGGAGAGAAAGTCCTATTTTCAAAAATGAGATTATTTCTCCCAATCCAGACTTCCCAACAGAGATAGAAAGGCAGTGACCTAAATTTACCTTTCATTCTGTCCCAATCCTCCACTGTAGAAATAAAGTCTGAAGCCATCCAGTTATGATCCATAATGTGATGAGAGACAATCCTCCATATATCCTTAACAATTGTACAGTTGAAAAAAAGGTGTGAGATAGTTTCAGCCTCCCTGCAGCATAAAGCGCATCTGTTTGGCCCTTGAATACCTCTTTTAATCAAGTTATCCCATGTAAGAATTTTGTCTCTCCATATCATCCAGCCTAATAAAGTGATCTTGGTGGGTATCCGGCGTTTCCAATACTTATAGAAGATCTTGGTAATATTACCCTCCGCAGCATCGGCAATGATGTGCCTGTAGGTGTCTCTCACAATAATGGCGCTATGCTTCAATGGACCATTCCAAATGATTTTGTCTCCTTCCTCCGAATGGCAGAAACCGGCAGATTTGAAAGCAGTCAACATATTCTCCCATTCTGAAGCTTCATCCCTCGACAACCCCAAGTGAGTTGCATTCTTGAAGGTAGGCATCCCATAAGCCCATCCGGATATGGCCTGCGCTAATACCATGTAGCCACGTTGTGTTAGACAGTGTAGCAGTCGCGGGGAGATGTATCTGATATTAGTGAGGTCCGTGATGCTTCGGAAAGCCATGGGAATCCTCCCTCCATCACCAAATACCCATATCATCCGGTCCAAAATAAAAGAAAATATATTTTTGAACCCGCCCCATATGACTGAAACATTAAGTGGGCATATGATCTCCCTGCCTAATAACTGATGTAAAATATCCCCGCTGATATACTTATTTTTAATGATGGCGCTCCAAATATTGTCTCCAGTAATCGCGCGCCAGAAAGATTTTATCAGCAAGGCAATATTGAAGGCTCTTGTGTCCAGAATACCGCATCCACCAAAGTCCGTGGGTCTACAAATGATATCCATTTTGTAGAGGTGAAATTTATGATCCATGTCAGTGCCTCCCCACAAAAACTTGGAAATAATCCCATTTATCAGTCTCACAATCTTGGCTGGTAAATAAAATAAGTGACCCCAATACACCATCAATTGAGATAAAACCGCCTGGATAAGGATGAGCCTCCCGCCCATGGATAGCCATTTATGGGTCCATCTGTAAATGCGTGATCTGAATCGATCAACAAGCCACATCCAGTCTTTGCATTGATATCCACAAGGCTTTAAGAAGTACCCCAAATATCTGAAGCCTTCTGTAATGGGCTGCGAAATAACCCCCAATAATTCCGCCACATATTGTATCTCCTATATATCACCTTTTGCAAATAGAAGAATTGAATTTCCATTGTTCATCCCTAAACCTGTGGCAGATTTAAAACATGTCAGAAGCATGTGAATATGGAGCCACTGGTATCTATTAAGATATTCAAAGAGCAGCATATCGTCTACAAAGAGCAAGTGGTTAGTGGAGATAGAGTCAGAAAAAGAGAAACCATTAATATAACCCAGTTGCTCCGCATAGTGCAGGCTCTTGCTAAAACCGTCGAGAACAAGGATGAAGATGAGGGGAGATAGGGCGCAGCCCTGACGAAGACCTCTGGCAGCATGAAAGAATAGCGTGGGAACACCATTGATCAGCACAGCATATCTGAAAGTGGATATACAAGACATAACCCACCTAATAATACCAAGAGGCAGCCCAATCTTAAGCAATAGAAACCGGATATATGACCAATCAACCGAGTCGTATGCTTTGTGTAAATCAACCTTCAGAATCAGAGCTTCCTTGTTTCCAGCATGGGCAGAATGAAGTACCTCTTGTGCGATGGAAATCGCATCATGGATCGATCGTCTAGGAAGGAAACCATATTGTTCCATACAAATGTGTTCAGAGAGGATGGATCTTATACGGTTTGAAATGATTTTAGAAGTGATCTTATAAATAATGTTGCATAAAGCAATCGGCCTAAAATCCCTGAAAACCTGTGGATCCGCCACCTTTGGGATGAGAGCAATGAAAGTAGAGTTTAAGTTTGTAGGCATGTGCCCTCGTAACCTAATCTCCTCGATCACAGTCGTGAGCTCTCCCCCGATAAGTTCATAAAAGAAAATGAAGAATTCAGCCGGCCACCCATCCGGCCCCGGGCACTTGTCATGAGCGAAAGATTTCAGGACCCCTAGCACTTCATCCCCCTTGATTTCCTGTTGAAGGAGCTTGATAGCTGCCACATCAAATATTTTCGGAACATGATCCAGAAACCACATTTGATTCTCCAGCTCAATAGACAGTTCTGTTTGATAGAACTTCGAATAATGAGAGTACGCCTCCTGTTGTATCTCCTCAGCCGATATGGAAAATGATCCATCCGGTCTCTTTATCTTCCATATCGCATTTCTATTTCTTCTGTCAGAATCACATTTATGAAAAAACTTCATGTTGAGGTCCCCCTCCCTCAACCAATTAATCTGGCTCTTTAGCTTCCAGGTGGTCTCCTCGATCTCTAAGATTTCTCTTTTCCTCTTCCCGAGTTGTTGAAAGAGTGTGTACGTTGCTTCCTCCGGAGCCTTACTAACAAAGCCCTTATATAATATCTCCATCTGCTGTTTAATGTGCATGAGCTCAGTCTTGAGTGCACTTTTTTTCTGGATTTCCCATTGTTTAGTTACGGCCTTTATTCTTGATAGTTTGTAATGGAAATTGTCTGCAATAAGACATTCATCCGCATTTACTTCCTCCTCCATGTTGCTCTTATCATATTGGTGTACTCAACATCGTCGAGCCAGGCTCGATTAAACTTGAACGGTGCTCCACTCGTGATGTGCCAAGCATGCCATGAAATTGAGATGGGCATGTGGTCCGATATATCGGAGACGAGTACCGCAGTTCTCGGATAACCCCATCTGTCAATGAGCTGATTTTTAATGAGAGCCCAATCCAAGCGTTTTCCAATATACTTATCCCCTCTTCTCTTATTGGTCCACGTGGGTATCATCGGGCAGGGTCTAATATCCGTGAACTGAAGATTATAAAACATATCACTTAAATAAACAGACAGTGGATCACCGCGTGCCTCCTTACCCCATATCTCATCCATCTGTAAGGTGAAGTTTAAGTCTCCCATCAGTATCAAATTCGGCAGTCTCAAAATGCCGGAGTCTCTTATCCTGGTCCAGAAAGATAGTCTTCCCGTATATGGTGCATATATATTTATGATGTTAAGAGTCTCCTCCATTCCTCTCATATGACCCGAGAGAAGAATCCCACCGGAGAATCTGTAGGCTTTGAAATTAAACCACCCCGGGTCCCAAAATGCCACTAAACCACGAGAGTGACCAGAAGAGTCAATGGCCGCTGCATTCCACCCTTCATGAAAGCTCAAAAAAGTATTAACCGCTTTTTCTCTTCGACTCAGAGTCTCCTGACCCAAAAAAATTCGGCACTTACAGTCAGCAATCAACTCCCGCAGGCAATGTATCTTGGGGCCATCGCCTATACCCCGGAGATTGAGAGAAAGGATGTGATTCATGGCGTACCCAAGTCCGGGTGGCCTGCTCTAAGCGCCCGCTTGTTATCCAAATTTACCTCCCCCATCGAGATAGGAATCTCAGAGAGGTTGTCTTCACCATCAGAGAACAGAGCTAAGGACTTGAACTTCCCCTTACCCAGATTTTTGGAGCCCTTTGCTTTTTTCCTAATGGTGACGTTCCCCTTCTTAGAAAAAGCATCGTGGGATTCCGAATCCTTGGGCAGTCTGTCAAAGACCGTCAGGGCAGCAAGATCAAAATTTGGGTTGCGCAGCAAGGATTCTAAATCACACCCAACTGAGTTTCGAGGGGATTCAGGGGGAGTCTCAGGATCAGAGGGTTCATAAGAAGGTAGCTCCAAGGAAGGGCGAGACAAAGTGGAGATAGCAAGACCAGATGGTTCGCCAACCATATAGGTCGAAGGTTGGTGTACCGGCGGATTGGATTCCAAGATATCATCGCAGGTAGGATCCGAGAGGACATTAGCATTCACATGCAGGGTAACCTGGGGGAAAGAGTTAAAAGCCGAGGGAGTGAAAGGAGGGGCATGTTCAACAGGGGGACCGGACAATGTAACCGCGGGTGATATATGGTTAGAAGGGGACCGAGTTCGGTTTTGTACAGGAGGGGAGATATGAAAACGTTGCCCAATATCCTCATCCACCGTCGAGACATGCCGCTCGACATTTTCATTGGCAGAAACAAAAGCGTCATCCTCCAAAAGAGAGTGAGAAAAAATACCTGGAATTACATCACTCGGGGAGCCTGTAGTAGTCTGATGCTGTCTGGTCCCATCATGATCATGGACGTCTTCAGTGTTGCGCGCCTTTCTGATGCGGTAGGGACATTGTTCCCGAAGATGACCCGTTTTATGACAGATCAGGCATCGGAAAGGGATGCCCCAAAAATCAATTCTCTGTCTATGACGTCGATTTCCCCATAGGAGGTCTACATCCCCAGGCAATCCCCCCACAAATTCAACCTCCACCAACATCCATGCAATTCTTTTGTCAGCCGCTCCAATGATGCTAGGATCAATAAATTTGGTGGTGCTAATCGAATCACCAATTTGCTTCAAAGCTTTCAGGGTCCAGAACTCCAATGGCAAACCCGGCAATTTAACCCATATAATCCTGCTAAGTGGGGCTTCCATAACAGGATTGAAGCCCAGGTACCATGGGATCAACTGCATGAAACTCCGTCCTCTTACCCACATTCTGTTTATGATTTTATACACATCAGCCTGATCCATAAAGTGGAAGGAGAACCAGCCATTAATCAATAAACTGACCTTCGGAGCATATCCAATAATCGGGCTCCAGTGATGTTTGATCCATGCTGCAGTGTCGATTTCATTGTTGTCTGGAAACATCCAGTGCCCTATAACAGCTCTTTTCTGTAAGCTCGCCACCCTGGTAAGCATATCTTCGGGATCCAAATAGATTTCGCTGATCTCCATTCTATGCTTATAAAAGTTCTTCTTATACTTACGGCGTCGTCTGCGCGGATTCTTCTTACAATTCTCCAGGGATTCACAGGACACAGGAAGATTGCATCCCAACGCACTCTGTATGATAAACTCCTCTATCGCATGATCAGAAGACGTATTAGCTTCTGCTGGTGAGGATATTAGGTTATCCTTGACGTTGCTTCCTAGCGATGACATCGAAGCACAATAAATGATCAGCAGATGATGATATGTGAAAGGTACAGCTGTATCAGAATACCGCCATGCATCTCCCGATGTGATCATAAAATATCGTCATATTACCCAACTCGCCGAGCAGTGAGGGGAAAAGACCCCCATTAATCTAGTCATGCAAACATTCCCTGACAAGAAACTGAATCCCAATATGAGAAGTCCGGTGGCAGATAATAGCAATCACAATTCCAGGTGGCCTCCAAATCAGCTATTGGAAATAAAGGTCTATTCCGACACCCCTGGGGATTGACAACTGTGTCTTCATTTCAACGTCCATAGTGACTTCCTTCCGGCCATTTAGTAGAAAGATCTTGAAAGAGCTTCTCTATCTTAGAATTTTGGTTACTATTCATTTCAAAACTTTCAGTGACTTCGACATTTTTGTTTGTGGGGAGTTTGGCGCCATGCCCTTGTGGATTCTCAAATCAACTTGCAACAACTGTTAAAGATGGAGGATGAAATGGATGCTCTTCGAGCTCTTGTTGTGGACCTCAAGCTTAGGATTGAAGAAAATTCTTCCAATTCCAAGATTCAGGTGTTATCCAAGAAGAAATGTTTTTATCTAAACACGCCTGCTCCCAATGATGACTGATTTGCGATGCATGAGTTTTGGTTTTGAAAATAGTAGTTGTCTTTTGGTATCTCAGTTTCGTAGTGCTTATACTAATTTAAACTTTGTTCTGTAATGCTTTCTGTAATGAGTTTTGTAACAGGTTCCAGGGATTTTTTATTATTATCATGGATTAAGGATGAAATATGGAATGTAATATCCCAGGTACTTGCTACGACTGGGCGCATAATTAATGCAAATTCTACTCATTTTTGTTTAAAATATATATATATATATATATATATATATATATATATATATATATAGATATATATAATACAAGAGTATAACTAAATATCAATAAAAACAATTTATAAAATATAAAATCATATAATATGAATGCATAAAATGGAAGCAAATTAAAATCATCTTCGTTGTATGTTATTGTGTTTTTACTCTTGCACTTTCACTCTTTTCTCTGCTTCAAGAGGGTACATCAACACATTGTTCATAAGATGAAGAGGTTGCGAAATCACAATCATCTCACTTTTTACTTCCACCCACAACCGAACAACTATAGGCTTGATTGAGAATTACGCCAATGCTAGTATCCTCGATGTAACCACCTCCTCCCACATTTACCCAATTTCATCGGTCTGCCAGGGTAAACATGAGACAAAGAGTTAATATGACATCACCCTACCTCAAAGCTTCAGTTATGAAAGTGGGATGACAGCTGAAACTTACTGACCACAAAATGACATCCTACAGGGCTTATAGGAAACACAGGGGCCAAAGAACCATACCAGATGACCAAATCCCGAGCTAAATTTATTTTCAGTGACTTAGACTCCCAACCACATGCCTACACGAGTGAGGTTGTGACCCTCCAACTACATGCACAAGCTTGCCCGAGTGCGGTTGTGACCCAAAATCCTCAGTTCAGTGCTTGCGGTTCTGAGATCTGAGCCACAATTCCAGACCAACCTCCAAACCCTTTCCTAAAATTTCCTGAGACTTTCAAGAATGATAAAATACCTGAAGACAATGCTAATCATACAAAAATTGATCAATGAATTGACCTAACCATGCCTAACCATGACCGTCATTTCATCAAACATATGGTGAATATGTAATCTACAGGTCATGAATGCATACCTAAACATAGGGGTCTGAAACTTATTTGAGAATCACCAAGAAGGTCTAGATGCTCTCATAATAGCTGCAATAACATTTTTTAGCCCATGAGTTCATTAACCATCAAATACTTATCAAATTGTGAACAATTTATATCTACATTACATTGAAAATCCATGCTTATAACCAACACATAACCATATTATTAACCATTACATAACAACCATGAAATCACCATAATAAAAAGTACAAGTTCTCTTATATTACAATAGGGAAAGAGATCTTATTAACTTATGCAGTAGCCAACCAAGTCGAGGAATTCCACGTACCACTCGACCATAGATTAGGTTGAACCAAATTTTTATTTTTATTATTATTATTATTATTATTTATTTTCAGCCAATCACCCCCATGCCATATTCCAAGCATGAATGTGGGATCTCAAGACATAAATAATCAGGGATTCCTGGAGATTAAATCACCTCCACCCTAAGGCTACCGCGATCTCTCCAAAACCGGTCAAGATATCACAATGCCCAAAACAAGCTTGGATGCCTCAGAGTTTCTTCACCAATACCTTGAGGAATTTTTTTGTCTCCACCCACATGTCGAAGGATTCCCAGATATTCTCAGGGAGCCTTGGATTATTATCAAGGATTCCCATGTAGCTTCATCGGGCCCAAAGTGATTCCACTACACTTTAACTTACTCAATTGCTCTGTTCCGGAGCTGTTATACACTAAATTTTCCCCTTCCTAAACCCTCTAAGGTAATAATGTTGAACTCAACCTAAATGACCTTTAAATTTGGTATGATCAGGGAAAATGATATCGAGTTCATAGATGTGGTCGTTTAGTTTACACCCTTTTGATATCAACGACCATAAATAATTCATCGGGTTAGATTATGTACGGGGTTTTGTCTTTCCTCAATACCCAATGGACATAAGTTCAAATTAATTTTCTGGCTCCTTAGCCATTTGATGTGAAATCAACGCCTTGATTCACCCTATCGCATTTGAATATGGGCCGAAGATAAGAGTTGGCTTCCCTCCCAAAGGATCATAACTGTTAAAATTGAGTCAATCTTACTGCTGTTGATTTACATCACTCCTGAACATGTGAGGGAGATAACATCTCCCTCAGACTCGATGTGATCTCATCCGTCCCACTTATCTATCATCCATGGTTGTTGGGTTCGTACTTGCTCAAGTTTTAATCATATGCTTACTCCCGATGGGAGGGACCCATCTTTTCAGTCGCCGAGCCCACCGACTATTGTGTGACAGGTGTTGTTGGGCATTAATTAACCTCGTAACTCAATTTAATCTTAATGCAACCAACCTTCCACTATTCATTCACTTTTTCCTTTTTGCTTCTACATGTCATTCAAAGATCCCATTAATGGTGAAAGTCAACCTTTGAACAAGCTTGGTGCATGGACTTTGCTTCCATTAATCTGGTAAGTTCCCTTAGCTTGGTTTTCTTGTCACCTGACTGGTAATTTTTTCGTCAAGTTTTATAATGTTTGAGTCATCGCTTAAAGAAGCTCTGATTAATGAGTTAGTTGGAGTCCAAGATACTAAAGTTTGTTTGACGAATGTTATTACACTTAAGAGAACCTTAAACTCCTCCTCAAGCGTGTTAGACAATTTATGTCTAATAAGGTATGGGATCATAGACACTACACTTCCTCTAATCCATTTTGAACCCGACTCCATCTTATTGCTTTTCGAGCACTTCCAGCTAGATAAACAAGATATTTTCTCTCAGTCCAACCGTAAGATTTTCTTGAGATTATACGAAGAAATAATTTCCAAAATATTCAGCATTTATACCCAAGGAATCGATATAAAGGATAAAGGGTTAGACCAAGAGTTATCACTTGGGATGAGGAGGATAAATTAGAATTCTTGAAAGCCCTAACCCAAAGTTAAAATTGCAATTTCCCATACCGGTCCATTTGTTGAACCCCTTTTATCAGATTCTGACCTCTCTTTTTGCTATTATTTTTGGGTTGGTGGATGACTTGAAAATGGATGAATTTGTTTTCTTGGCCATTCGACTCATCACTCTTCAACCAAACCATTAGGTGATTAATTTTCCAAAATATCTAATCTGAGCCATCACAGTTGACCTTTCTATGACCATTCCATTTATCTCATGTTGTCATTGCATGTATTTGATTCATTTATTCTTGTTAAATTACCCTTCTTACTTTCTATCTACCAAACTATTTTTGGGTATTATCGACGTAAAAAATAAAGAAAAAGAAGTTTATAAGTGGACATCTGTAATCTATCCACAATGTCTCCCTCATTTATATGCTCAATATATGGATTCCTTCGCATATCATTTGAAAATTAAACTAACTGAAGCAAACCTAGACAAAATTTCAGAGGAACGCTCAAACTTACCAAAGAAGAAAGTATAGGAAGTTGCTTCCTATACCCTAAATTCAATTTAATTTGTCTATATGGATTTGAAAAGCAACCCTTTCGATTACCAAAATATGCTTCACCCTTGTTGTTTGTTTTTGAAGTACTTAGAAAAACAAATGTAGAAAATGAGTTGCATTTCGTCTCTAAGGAAAAGGGAGCGCTGTTCAATTATCACTATGCTATTCCACCCTTAATTTCTAAAATTAAGAATGCTATAGACACCCTCGAAAGGGAAATGGTATCGTTTGGATTATTACAGGAAAAATTTGGCATTATGGTCCTTTGGGAATTATATGAAGATTGAAGAAACAAGCAAGACTATCAGCCTATATACATGAAAGTAATCCTGAAGCAGAAAACATGACAAATTTTTTTATTACCTATGGACGATATTGCACAAACAATGTTACCTATACCTACAAAGAATGAAGGAATGACTTGCTGTACTGAAATACAAATGCAAGAAATTAGTATGGAGCTATCGACTCCTGCCCCATCGGTCTCTGCAACGAAAAGGAGTTGGATATTTTAGCTGCGGCTGAAGTATCAAGATGGGTGAAAGCAAAAGAGGATGATGTTGATGCTGAGACATTTGTGTGAGAAATAAAATAATTAAGTAGAGAAATGCATCAAGCTATCAATGTGTTGTAGCTCCTACAACACCCTCCAAAAATACATAAAATCATAACACGCACTTCGAAAGTTTTGGAGCCCCTTTGAAATTAAAGAAGGAAAAAAGCCAAGTAAAGTTTTTAAGAGCAAGTCGCTAAGTCGCGGATCCATGATTTGCGACCCATGCGACCTATGCGACTTTGCGACCTTAAGGTCGCAGAGGTCGCCAGGTCGCAAGAGTCGGAAGTCAAGCAATTTGCGACCTTGCGACCAAGCGACCTTAAGGTCGCAAGGTCGCAAGGTCGCAAAATGAAGTATTAAGGGAATTAGCGACTCAGCGACCTTTGCGACCCAGCGACCTTAAGGTCGTGAGGTCGCGAGGTCGCAAACTTACAACTTGCGACCTCATTTAGTACTCGCATGTGCGACCTTTTATATAAGGTCAGGTCGCTAGGTCGCATTTGTAGCTCGCAACGAAAACCGTGGAATTACTCTGACAGGTCGACTGGCGCGTTTTCTTCCAGGTAAGTTTCCTTTTCCTCCCTATGTTTCCTTCTTAAGCATTTCTTGCCATTATTGAGCCTCCCCACGGTCTTATTTACTTGTTGGAGAGGATGTAGGTTTTCAGGTTGAGTTTATTTTTTGTTTTGGTTCCCACAAACCCCAGGGTCACCCGTCTCTTGCCCAATTCCTCATGGCTATGCCTTATTGTCAGTTTAGACCCTTTCAAGCCACGTACTTTTCCATGTAGCGAAAGTTTATCCGCAAAACTGCGCGCGCGCGAAACCCCCCAGCAGGCTCAAGTGCGACCTGTGACCTAGCGACCCGGTCGCAAGGTCGCAAGGTCGCAAAACTCCCTGTTAGCGACTCTGCGACCCTGCGACCTAGTCGCAAGGTCGCGAGGTCGCATGTGAGTCCTTTTTTTGGATCAGCGACCCAGCGACTCCCAGAGAACAGTCAATTAAAATTTGCATGTGTAGACTTTATTTAGCCATTATCATCATGTCTTTCTCATCCTGGGATTCTTTCTTGAATGCAACAGGTGAATTTAGAGCAGATACGGTACCGGTCCTCTCCGACTCTAGCGATATGGAACCCCGGGTATCCCGAAGGAGAACTAAGCAGGTAGTGGAGGAAGAGTCAGACACAGACATACAAACATCTCCTCCACCAATATACAGAGACACCCTTTGCACCTTCGCAAAGGAGGACAGCCTTAGGTGGTATGAAGTATACCGCGAGTTCGCCATACCAGAAGATGAGTTTCCAGAAGATCTCCCGGACCGGGAGGTATATCTGAAGGTTAATAAATCCAAATTGCACCTAGCAGGGTCACATCCCGCCATCTTTCCGTGCCCAGAAATGTTAGACTAGATCATACAGAAGACGGATCCTAAGAATTTCACAATCCGAGATAGTGGAGGTAAAGCTTTTGCAACGTTGGAGAGCTCAAAAGCACAGGTCTACTACTCGCTCCCCAAACCAGAGGTAAACTTCACTCCGAGATGGTTTTCTGCAAATGAAGTGCCGATGGTTGATACAATCAGAAAATGGTGGGCAGAACCAGATAAATTTAAAATCAAAAAGGACCAGGAGTACCCGGTGGCCAGTCTGAGGAAGGTGTATAAGTGAGTGGCCGCCATGCTGTGCAGAGTATACGGGCGTTCGGACGCCACCACTTTCAACGGAACATGGGCAACCATTATGGAACACGTAACAGTACACGGCACTCGGTTCAATTGGGCTGGTATATTAATGGGCTCCATGCACACAAATTTGGCTTCAGCTTTAGCCCCAGATGAGGGAACGCCATCAGAATTCTATATGGCTTCGTATCTATTAGATGCTGTATGTGCCCAGCTGCATGTTGAGGGATGGCCACATAACTGGGACTCCAAATAGACCCAGGCAATACATTTGCAGACCAAGGTATTCTGGGAATCCAGGTACAAGTCAGACATCGAGCAAATCTCTCATATTTTCATTCCCGCCCTTTACGGGAAACTATTTGGTCAAGACACCCCCTACATGTCTTGGCGAGCAATGGAGACACTAGGTCAGGTGGCACACTGGTTTCCATTCGCTGAATTCACAATCATCCGAGTATTTGGCTCATTTAAAGCACCACATGCTCTGCCTAAGTTTATTACTGATAAGGTGCTCATGCAGGAGGTATGTTTCCAGATGACCTCGGGCTTCTCTAACGTCCTTTCCAAAGGGAAGAAGAAACCTTGGCCCGCTCTACCTCTCACCATTGGTGCTTACACAGTAAAGGACTCCAGAGAAGTAGGGCGTGAAGGGGAAGAGGTAAAAAGTTATCACTTCAGAAATCTGGATTGCCGAACTTATGACCCAGTCAGGATAGTTCCTGAGCATTGTAAAAGGGCCAATTTTAGATGGAGTTATCAGCATGTCGAGCGCCCGGCAGAGGACAAAAAAATAAACTGGTACAACGCAGACAGGCATCTAGCTCCAGGGATCAACTCTGACCGAGAAGAAGAGGATCACCAGAACTTAGGAGATAGAAGCCAGAAGCTTGGAGGCTCTTCTTCCTCCAAAGATAAGAGAACACAAACCGGTACGGGGCCTGACACCTCGGATCAGCAAAGGGAAGCAGAAGCCCAAGCCAAGAAGGAAGAGGAAAAGAAAATGAAGGAAGATGAAGAGAAACGTAAGAAAGATGCCAGGACAGAGCGAAAAAAGAAAAAGGAAGAGGAAAAGGAAAGACAGGAAAAGGAGGCACAGGCGGCGGCAGAAAAAGCACTTAAGGAAGAACTCGACAAAGTCGATCGTCAAAAGAAGGCAGAACAAGCCGCCGCGGCAGAGCGAAAGAGAAAAGCTAAAAAGGAAGCAGAGGCAGAGGCAGAACGCATGAAGAAGGAGGAACACGACAAGGCAGAAGCCGAGCGCCGGCAAAAGGAGAAAGAAAAGGATCAAACACAGGATGAGGAGGACGAGCTAATAGACGACATTGACATATCTCCCCTGGATATCCCTTCAGGTGGCGCGAAAAGTACCCTCAATGTTGATGATTTTCCCGAGGAGCAAGAAGAAGAAGTCTTCGACCTGACCAGATTGACATTTGACCAATTCTCTTTCAAAATACGGCAAGAGAAAAGGAAATCCTTGGCGCAAAGCCATCCCGCCTTATCTACGGTCGCCACTGGAAAGGACATAGTCCCAGATACAAGGACTAACCCTGTTATGATAGCGTCAGCAGGCACCGCTTTTGTCGCGGCCACGGAGGAAAATGTCACTAGAATGAGCAGGGAGATTATTTCCCTACAGAACAGGCTAAAAGCAGCGGAGCAGGAGAAATCAAGACTAGAGAGTGAGATGCTACAGCTCCAAAGTAAGCCCGCCCAAGTGAATGAGGTCCCACTGGCGGTCAGGAAAGAGTGTGATGTGTTGGAAATGACCATGAGGCAAGTATATAAGGAAATGCTCACCCTAAAACAAACAGTGGCCCCGTTGGCAGAGGCACGAGAGGAAACCAAACAGAAGCATGAGCAGCTCAGGGAAGCCTCGGCAGCTTTGGACAAAATGATGAACTAGACTGCGCAGTATCAGCAAGCTCCCGAACATGTGCCTAGGAAGGATTGGAGTCATACACAAGAAGCCAAAGTACAAATTCGGATGAATATGCAGTCCAAAGACAAGCTGGCCAAAGATTTGGACAAAGTGATGTCTGCATATAATCATCTGATCAGTGGCATTGACTCCATGAACGCTCTTCATCACATTCCATCATTAGGGGCACTGGATGAAACTAAAGACTGGGAGCAGGTAGAGCAGGAAATTCAGTCGTTTCTGCAACCCGTGAGACAAGCTGCTGCCGCACCAGAATTCGAGGCATCACAAGAGAACCTAAATCGGTTGCTTGTCACTCCAGTGCAAATCTATACCAAGCTTGCCTCCCTCTCAATGCTGATCTCTCAGAAGAAGGAGACTCTGGTACCGAATTCCCTAGAATGTATGCATCGAATAAAAGAGGAAAGCCCTCTTGTCGCTCCTATAACAGCAGATTACCAGACTTGGCGAGATTTCCTCAAGGGCAAGAAAGTTGACGTTCCAGAAACCTCAGTTACGCGACCACCTCCATAGTTTAACCGCTGGGTCGCAGGTCGTTTTTTGTCCCCCAGGTCGCAGGTCTTACCTGCGACCAAGTCGCAGGTCGCAAATTTTCTGGTCGTAGGTCGCAAGTGTGGCAAAGGTCGTAGGGAAGCTGAACCGTCGGGAAGTTGAAGCGTCGGAAGGCCATAAGGGCGTCTCTTGAATCTATAAATACCCCTGTGGGGCACATAGTAAAGGGCTCCTCTTTTGTGGACTGAAAGGAAACATTGCATTGTAATTGAAGAATCATACTCTTGACATATGTAATACAAATACTTGTTAAAATCCCTTTGATTGGATGATGTGTCTAGCTGTGACAACACTGCGTGTATTCTGCGTATAGTTTCAGAATATCTTTTGATTAATGAATCTGTGTTATTAATAGTATCATTCATGCTCCATAGCTATCTATGATTGTGTTGATGATGCTCAAGTTTGCTATTTACTCTTATGATGAATGTTAATGAACTGTTTTATTAGCATTTCGTTATATCTTTCAGAAAGTTAAGAGATATTCTCGCCATTAAAGAACTGTTTCTTTGGTGGTCAGATTATCTTGTATGCATTACCCCATAGATGTGTTGCTAACGACATTTCCTGGGCGCATGCATTTTGTTTATTACCTTGCTACGCACAGTGTCATATATCAGTTTTGATATATCAGTCATGTATTCTGTATCATGTGAATGAGTGTATGTTTGCAGATTCAATCAGGTTGTTCGAGACCGAAGAGGAAGTCATTTAAGTGGTAGCCGGACCCACACCCTGGACGGGATCCCTACTCCAAACGGTTCAAAGTCTAATTGGGACTTTCTACCGGGGAGATCCCCTACTGTTGGCCGGACATATTTTCCCGTCAACAGATTTGGCGCTAGAAGGAGGGCCATGGCATCCTCCCAGCATACGACCGATATTCCGTCACAAACTCCCCGCCGGGAGGTCACAAATAACGAACCTCCTCTTCCCCCCTTAGAGGATATTCCAACGGAGGCGGCTCGATACTTTGAAATCACTAATGAACAGTTGAGATCCTTACGCCCAGTCGCCTGTAATCTCGTCAGGGATTTACGATATGCCCCCATCATGGAATTTCTGGCTCACACTAGGACCCCTGCTGAGAACATCACTCGTAATGGTGTGCTTGTCAACACCATACCTGAACTTGTAAACTCCATGATTGAAGACCTCGGGTGGGCAGTCCAGGAAAATGACCCCATCCTCCAAGATAGTGAAGGTTTCCCTGATACTGAACCTTTCCCCGAACCTCAGCCTGACTTACATCAGTGGAACGACAACCAAGTGTACGACCTGCAAGAAGAAGGAGAGGGGGGTCGAAGGAACGAGAGAGAAGTTAACACTGCCCGAAGAAATGTAAGAGAAGTAAATAGGCCCCGAAGAAATGAGGGTGGGGTTAATAGGGGTCACGGACGTGGAGGTAGAGGAGATATGGTCCACGGCCGGAGACATCACAACAACCATCATCACCACCAAAACCAAAATAGACCCCCTCTCCACAACTGGGAGTACCTTAGAAATATGAATAACCGTGGAAGACACCGAGATGAGCACTCTCACCATCAGGAGGGAGCATCAGTGTCAGGGACGGGAAGTGAATTCGAGGCCGAAACTCGATATCATCAGCGCCCCAGGAGGGTGCAGCCCCTAGCCTGGATGGCTCAATCCCCATTGGCTCTTTTAGGTCCTCTCCATGATATGCCTAGACACCCGGAGAAGCATCTTCCTAAATTTGATCCTGAGAAAGGTACCTCAGCGGAAGATCATATTAGTAGTTTCTATCTGGCCCTACAAATCATGAGAGTTCACTCCGATGATGTCACTTGTCGACTGTTCCCACACACTCTTGTAAACCTTGCAGCCACCTGGTACCGTTCCCTACCCAGTGCTTCTATTACTTCATGGGACCAGTTCCGTCGCGTGTTCCTGCAAAAGTTTGCAGAGGATGAAACACCCTCTATGCTCCTCACAGAGTTAAGCACCATCAAGTGTCACAGAAAAGAGAAGGTTAAAGACTTTAACCAACGCTTCGCCACAATATTGCAAAAATTTCCTCCAAACTTAGCATTGGACGATTTTATCACCATCGACTATTACACTAAGGCTCTCCCTAGGGATATTGCCGTTTTCGTCAAACGTGAGGCCCGCGCTACCCTTACAGCAAATTACGCTGCTGCTCTCACGGTAGAGAAGGACATGTTGTCGATAGGAGTCATGGACCATGAAGGAAAAGATGATCACAAACCAACCACTAAAAAGGGTCAGTCTTCCACCCCTAATAGAGAGAGAGAAACTTTTGATTTCGAGAGTATGGCCAAGACCCTCAAACTTCTGATGAATGAGGTCTCTGACTTAAAGAGAAAGGGCGTTGAAACCTCAACTACAAGTAAAACCCCAAAACCCTTTTTCAAGAAGAGTAATCCAAACACCAGCAGACCTCCGTCAAACTCCAGCGCCGCTCTCAATGTGGAAGAAATAGGGAAAGACAATTTTTGCTCGTTTCACCAAGCTGCCCATTCCGAAAAAATGTGCCCGCAATGGATTGGCAGCATGACCGCGGTGGTTAACCAACTTTTGGATGACCAAACTCCGGGAAACCAGACAGAGGATGATGTTTCTGATCGAGATGAAGGTTCGCTCCTAGATGGGGAATCAGGAGCCTCTGTCCTAACTTTTGATATAATCCGCGGGGGGGAGAGTCTTGCCCCCATTGATATCAACATGGCAGGCAGTCCCAAGGCTCAGCCCCCTCGAAATTATAGTCTCAGAAGCAAAGGATCTGTCCCCGAAAAATCATATGAAGACAAGAAAAGGGCCTTCCTGAGGAAAATTCTTCCCCCTAACAACGAAGGACAAGCTACGCCGGAGAAACCTACAAATGGTAACAACAAAGCAAGTCACAAGACCAAGCTCCCGGTGGAACCCTCGAAGACCACTACTGAACCTAGTCCCCAAACCGATACTAGCTACAACATAGTGGAGGACATGAAAAAGACCAGAGCTAATATCTCACTATACGAACTGGTCCGCATCACAAATCAAAAGGAACTTATTTTAAAAGCTTTCGCCAACAACCAAAATATGAAAATTGTGAGCAACACATCTGCACGAACCAGTCCAGATATCCAATCTATAGTGAAAGCTGTCAACGCGAATTCGAGAGGATCCACCCCTCCATTCCTCTTGTCTTTTGAGATGTTTAATTTCAACGTTCATAATTGTCTCGTTGACTCTGGCGCATCCACGAATGTCATGCCTCTATCTGTGTGCAAGAAACTCAACATCCTCCCAGAGAAAACTGACGCAAAAATCATTCAACTGGACAGATCACAAGTACCAGCCGTTGGAGAATTAAACAATGTCATCATTCGCCTCTCATCCGACTCTAGGGTCCATCAATGTATCGATATTGTGGTTGTTGACATCCCTGAAGCCTATGGTGTACTGCTTAGCAGGGACTGGTCTAGCAAGTTGCAAGGATACTTTGCCACAGATTGGTCCCACTTATGGCTACCTTACAAGGGGAGAAATAACCAAATCAGAGTCGAAAGCGAACCATACATGAAACACACTGTAACTGATTTGGATGCCACAAATGAACCCATCAGCTTTGCCCAGGAGGAACTTGGTATGTGTTTCCTAGATTCCATTTTTGGATGTTACCGATCTCCTCAGTCCGCAGTAGGCCCTGAGGTCCTTTCTGAAATGACGCTCGTCGCAGAGGAACAAACCCAAACTGTCTCACACCAAGCCGAAAGTCCTCCGCAATCCACTACCCCCAAGGACCCCGAAAATGATATATGGACATTATATTACGACGGCTCCAAAAACCTTGATGGTTCTGGCGCTGGCTGCGTTTTTCTTGATCCGCATAAGAAAAAATTCTTAGTCTCTTGTCGACTTGAGTTCCAATGCACTAACAACACTTCCGAGTATGAAGCTTTGATCCTTGGGCTTAAAAAGGCGCTGGATTTGAAGGTAAAATGCTTACGAGTCATTGGAGACTCCGAGATTATCACTCGGCAGGTACGCAATACTATTCACTGTCTGTCTCCACATTTGAAGGCGTATCAGCAAGAGGTATGGCGGTTAATTTCTGCTTTTGACGCTTTTGGAATCAAATCTGTTCTAAGAATGCACAACGCAGCAGCAGATACTCTAGCTAATGCTGCCGCCAGGTTTACCCCTTTGAGGGACGGTTTTTCTATTGAAGTTATGTATAAACCATCCGTGCCAGACAATATCACTAATTTGCGTGTTTTTGATGATGATCAACAGGTGATGGAATTTATGTGCAACTCAGAGATATTCAAAGATGCTGCTATAGATGAAGATGAGCATGACCAAGCTATGTAAAAGGAGTACGAGCAAGTCAAAGGAAACCCCATGCCTAAAGGGGTGGTATCACTGGAGAAGCTTTTCAATCTGCAAAATCGGTTCCGTGGGCCCCCAAATGAAAAAGTGAAGAGCTCGATCTTGGCTCATCGACAAGTGAACTTGGGATCAGAAGATAATCCTAAGTTCGTCAACCTGGGGAAAGACTGCACCCCCCAAGAGGCTCAAGATTTCACTAATCTATTTCGCAAGTATCGTGACGTATTCGCTTGGACATATGAGGACTTACGCACATACAATACTCGAATCATACAACATGTGATACCCATTAAAGAAAATGTAAAACCATTCCAACAAAAGCTTAGGAAAGTACATCCTACGATGGAGCCATTGATTCTGAAAGAACTCAAAAAACTTTTGGATGCCCTCATTATCTTCAAAGTTCGCCATTCCACATGGGTATCCAATTTGGTGCCGGTACGGAAGAAGTCAGGTGAAATTCGCTTATGTGTAGATTTCCGAAACTTAAACCGGGCCTCGAGTAAAGATAATTACCCAGTGCCCCCTATGGAGCAGATACTACAAGCGGTGTCCGGCTCAGAAATGTTCTCCTTGCTGGACGGATTCTCTGGTTACAATCAAGTACTAGTGGCCGAACCAGACAGGTTAAAGACTACCTTTCGGACTAAGTGGGGAACCTTCGCGTACAGGCGTATGCCCTTTGGATTAATCAATGCAGGGGCAACTTTCCAAAGAGCTATGGATATAGCATTCAGGGGTCTGATAGGCCAAAGTGTGGTGGTCTACTTGGATGACGTTACTGTGTTTTCTAAACATCGGGGGGATCATATGCGTCACCTCAGACAGATCTTCGAAAGGTGCAGAAAATATGGTATCTCGCTCAACCCAAAGAAGAGCATTTTCGCCGTGGCAGAAGGAAATCTACTGGGTCATATCATAACCAAGCAAGGCATTGTCGTTGATCCAGAACGTGCGAAAGCCATTGCTCAGATTCCTCCCCCCAGCAGTAAGAAAGCAATGCAGTCCTTTTTGGGTAAGATCAATTTTGTACGTAAATTTATATCAGATTTCGCCCAGATAGTTAAGCCACTACAGGGAATGATAAAGAAAAATGCTACCTTCAAATGGAATCAGCCCGAAAAGGAAGCTTTCGACCAGATCAAGAAATATATAGCCGAAGCGCCTTCCCTCCAGAGCCCAGATTTCTACAGAGATTTCAGCTTGTATACGTTCGCTTCGGATTCGTCCCTGGCAGCCGTACTCACACAAAAGGACAGAAATAATGACGAGCGTCCCATTTCATTCATGAGCACCGGTCTGCAGGGAGCTGAATTAAATTATCCCGAAATCGAGAAACAGGCCTATGCGGTATATAAAGCGATCAAACATTTCCGACCATACATTTTGAAAAACCATGTCACAATTTATGTTCCCCACCCAGCTGTTCGCTCACTGTTCATGCAGCAGGAGCTGGGCGAGAGACGAGGGAACTGGGTTGCGTGTATGCAAGAATACGACTTAGAGTTTAAGCCAACACGCACAGTTAAAGGACAAGGTTTATGCCAGATGGCTGCAGAGGCCGCAAGTTCCCAACAGATTGAAGAAGATAATTGGGAACAAGAAATTGATATGTACCAAACTGACGTCTTGCCTCAGGTAAAGGACCCTTCTTGGTACTCGGATATTTCAGGATATTTAGCACACGGTACATTGGACCCTGCTCTAAATGCCCGGCAGAAACGTGCAATCAGACTCAAAGCTGCTCCTTACCAGTTAATCCAAGGGAAGCTTTTCAGGAAACATTCCGATGGGGTCATGTTACGCTGCCTGGAATATGATGAAGCTCAGAAGATCTTAATCGAGCTGCATGATGGACCAGCAGGAGGTCATTTTGCCGGGGATACTACAGCCCATAAAATAATGCGAGAAGGTTATTATTGGCCAACTCTTTTCAGAGATGCCCACGCATATGTTCGGAAGTGTGTTCAATGCCAGAAATTCGCAAACCGAGAAGCGCGCCCCGCCGCCCCTTTGTTGTTAGTAGCAGTGGAAGAGCCTTTTCAACAATGGGGTCTAGACGTCATTGGCGAGATCCTACCCCACTCTTCTAAGCAACACCGGTACATCCTAACAGCCACTGATTACTTCACCAGGTGGGTTGAAGCAGTACCATTACGCCAAGTCAACGATCAGGAGGTAATGCAATTTGTCATTCATTCCATCATCACCAGGTTTGGCGTTCCGACTTCCTTGGTATTTGATAATGCAACATACTTTTCATCTTTTAAATTATATGATTTTGCTTTAGAAAATGGTATCGTTCTTAAACACTCTGCAAAATACTATCCCCAAGGAAATGGTCTAGTGGAATCAACCAATAAAAATCTGATTCGCATCATTAAAAAGACCTTACTGTCTCACCAACGCAACTGGCATAATGCACTCCAAAATGCACTGTGGGCTGATCGCGTCACCCCTAAGTCCTCAATAGGCACCTCACCATATTTTCTCGTGTATGGGAAAGAAGCTGTCCTCCCTCCCAATTTGTCTCTTCCTGCTCTGCAGTTGTCTCAAGAATGTCATGGTACCCCTTGCCCCACCTTGCAAACCCGCATTGACACCCTGCTAAAATTAGAAGAGGAAAGGCAGAAAACCCGGGAGAAATTCGCCATCCACCAGAGTCGGATCAAGAAATGGTTCGATAAAAAGTCTGCAGGAGATAAAAAATTTGAAGTAGGAGACCTTGTCCTAAAGTGGGATAAAGCACACGAAGAAAAAGGAAAACATGCCAAATTTCAAGCACTATGGATAGGTCCCTTTCAGGTTAAAGAAAAAGTGGGTCCCCATACTTTCCGATTGCAAACTCTGGAAGGAAAAGTCGAGGTCCTCCCGGTAAACGGGCATGACCTCAAACACTATTTTACTTAAACTGTTAAAAAAAAAAAAAAAAAAAAAAAAAAAACTCTGTCTCTAACTCTTCGAGGAAAACCTTGTCTAAGATGCCCGCAACTGGCTCACTCCTTGAAGAGGTTCTATGCTGATAAAAGGCCCTTCCCGTAAAACACGGGGCAGTCGAAACTCACTTGTGATGGGCACCTAAGGATAGTACACGGCCTTACTAGAGTCTTCAAGCATATGGAACCACCTAGCGGCTTCGAAGGGTGCAGGCAGAGAAGGTCTTGCATAGCAGCAACCAAATCGTGAGGGAACAGGGCTAACTCAAGAGAATTGCAGGTCATCCGGGAAAAACCCGAGTCCTCATATGAGACCAGGAGCAACCTCTCTGCAAGCAAAATAAGTCGGGATCCCTCATCCGCCCAGGCAAAATATGCCCATCTAAATAAGTGCTACAGGCACATTCTCTAATAAGTGCAATCGCACACAAATAAAGGGTAAAGGATTGAGAAAGGCTTCCTGCGTAGAGAGGTGTTGTAACGACTCCGCCGGGGTACTGACCAGGCTCGCTGGCAGCGGAGCAACGTTCACGACTCCTTAGGCAGTGACTCCGCCGGAGCCGAGAGGTTCGCTGGCAGTGGAGCAACACCATGAGGACGAAATAATTGTACCGGACCCTGCAGTTGTCAAAGGTTTCCCCGACCCTCTCGATCCTGGAGCGTGAGGAATTAAAATTCGGTTGATCTGCACCCAATAAGCCAAAAGGGCAGGCAACTATGCGGGGTGGCAAAGGAAGGAAGGTGTAAACTCTGAGGTAAAAGAACAAGCTAGTATTAGACCCCTCCCTCCTCCCTCATCGACCCTTCGTCAGCAGAGACTCTGAATTCATCCAGTGAATCTCCATTTGTTGTAGCTCCTACAACACCCTCCAAAAATACATAAAATCATAACACGCACTTCGAAATTTTTGGAGCCCCTTTGAAATTAAAAAAGGAAAAAAGCCAAGTAAAGTTTTTAAGAGCAAGTCGCTAAGTCGCGGATCCATGATTTGCGACCCATGCGACCTATGCGAACCCATGCGACCTATGCGACCTATGCGACCCTAAGGTCGCTAGGTCGCAAGAGTCGGAAGTCAGGAAATTTGCGACCTTGCGACCCAGCGACCTTAAGGTCGCGAGGTCGCAAGGTCACAAAATTAAGTGATTAAGGGAATTAGCGACTCAGCGACCTTGCGACCCAGCGACCTTAAGGTCGCGAGGTCGCAAGGTCGCAAAGTATCAACTTGCGACCTCATTTAGTGCTCGCACGTGCGACTCCTTTTTATAAGGGCGGGTCGCTAGGTCGCATTTGTGACTCGCGGCGAAAATCGTGGAATTGCTCTGACAGGTCGACTGGCGCGTTTTCTTCCGGGTAAGTTTCCATTTCCTCGCTGTGTTTCCTTCCCCAGCAGTTCTTGCTAAAATCTAGCCACCCCATGGTCTTAATTGCTCGCTGGTGAGGAGGTAGGGTTTCCGGTTGAGTTTTATTTTTGTTTTGATTCTCATAAACCCCAAGGTCACCTGTGTCTTGCCCAGATCCTCATGGCTGTGTCCTATCTCCAGTTTAAACCCTTTCCAGCCGCGCATGTTTCCCGTTAGGGAGAGATTATCCGCAAAATCGCGCGCGCTCGAAACCCCCCGGAAGGCCCAAGTGCAACCTGCGACCCAGCGACCCGGTCGCAAGGTCGCAAGGTCGCCTGACTCTCTGTTAGCGACTCTGCGACCCTGCGACCTAGTCGCAAGGTCGCGAGGTCGCATGTGAGGGATTTTGTAGATCAGCGACCCTGCGACCCCAAGAGAACAGTCAATTAAACTCTGCATGCGTAAACTGTATTTAGCCGTTATCATCATGTCTTTCTCATCCTGGGATTCTTTCCTGAATGAAACAGGTGAATTTGGAGCAGACACGATACCGGTCCTCTCCGACTCTAGCAACATGGCACCCCGGGTGTCCCGAAAGAAGAGTAGGCAGGTGGTGGAAGAAGATTCAGACACAGACATACAAACATCCCCTCCACCAATATACAGAGACACTCTTTGCACCTTCGCAAAGGGGGACAGCCTTAGGTGGTATGAAGTATACCGCGAGTTCGCCATACCATAAGATGAGTTTCCAGAAGATCTCCCGGACCGGGAAGTATACCTGAAGGTCAAGAAATCCAAATTGCACCTAGCAGGGTCACATCCCGCCATCTTTCCGTGCCCCGAAATGTTAGACTGGATCATACAGAAGACGGATCCTAAGAATTTCGCAATCCGAGATAGTGGAGGTAAAGCTTTTGCAACGTTGGAAAGCTCAAAAGCACAGGTCTACTACTCGCTACCCCAACCAGAGGTAAATTTTACCCCGAGATGGTTTTCCGCAAATGAAGTACCGATGGTTGATACAATCAGAAAATGGTGGGTGGAACCAGATAAATTTAAAGTCAAGAAAGACCAGGAGTACCCGGTGGCCAATCTAAGGAAAGTGTATAAGTTAGTGGCCGCCATGTTGTGCAGAGTATACGGACGTTCGGACGCCACCACTTTCAACGAAGCATGGGCAACCATTATGGAACACGTAACGGCGCACGGCACTCGATTCAATTGGGCTGGCATATTAGTGGGCTCAATGCAAACAAATTTGGCTTCGGCTTTAGCTCCAGATGAGGGAACGTCGTCAGAATTTTATATGGCTTCGTATTTACTAGATGTTGTCTGTGCCCAACTGCATGTTGAGGGATGGCCACATAATTGGGACTCCGAACAGACCCAGGCAATCCATTTGCAGACCAAGGTATTCTGGGAGTCCAGGTACAAGTCATATATTGAGCAAATCTCTCAGATATTCATCCCCGCCCTTTACGGGAAACTATTTGGTCAAGACACCCCCTGCATGTCTTGGCGAGCAATGGAGACACTAGGTCAGGTGGCACACTGGTTTCCATTCGCTAAATTTACAATCATCCGAGTATTTGGCTCATTCAAAGCACCACATGCTCTGCCCAAGTTTATCACCGATAAGGTGCTCATACAGGAGGTATGTTTCCAGATGACCTCGGGCTTCTCCAATGTCCTTTCCAAAGGGAAGAAGAAACCTTGGCCCGCTCTACCCCTCACCATTGGTGCTTATACAATCAAAGACTTCAGAGAAGTAGTGCGTGAAGGGGAAGAGATAAAAGGTTACCACTTTAGAAATCTGGATTGTCGAACTTATGACCCAGTCAAGATAGTTCCTGAGCATTGTAAAAGGGCCAATTTTAAATGGAGTTACCAGCATGTCGAGCGCCCGGCAGAGGACGAAAAAAGAAACTGGTACAACGCAGACAGGCATCTAGCTCCGGGGATCGACTCGGACCAAGAAGAAGAGGATCACCAGAATTTAGAAGATAGGAGCCATAAACTAGGAGGCTCTTCTTCCTCCAAAGATAAGAGAATACGGACCAGTACAGGGCCTGACACCTCGGATCAGCAAAGGGCAGCAGAAGCCCAAGCCAAGAAGGAAGAGGAAAAGAAAATGAAGGAGGATGAAGAGAAACGTAAGAAAGATGCCAGGACAGAACGGAAAAAGAAACAGGCTGAGGAAAAGGAAAGACAGGAAAAGGAAGCACAGGCAGTGGCAGAACAAGCACTTAAAGAAGAACTTGACAAAGTCGATCGTCAAAAGAAGGCATAACAAGCCGCCGCAGCAGAGCGAAAGAGAAAAGCAGAAAAGGAAGCAGAAGCAGAGTCAGAACGCAGGAAGAAGGAGGAACATGACAAGGCAGAAGCCGAGCGCCGGCAAAAGGAGAAAGAAAAAGGACAAACACAGGATAGAGAGGATGAATTGATAGATGATATCGACATATCTCCCCTGGACATTCCTCCGAGTGGCAAGAAAAGTATCCTCCCTGATGACGATTTTCCCGGGGAACAAGAGGAAGAGGTCTTCGACCTGACTAGATTGACATTTGACCAATTCTCTTTCAAAATACGGCAAGAGAGAAGAAAAGCCTTGGCGCAAAGCCATTCCGCCATATCTACGGTCGCCACTAGAAAGGACATAGTCCCAGATACAAGGACTAACCCTGTAATGATAGCATCAGCAGGTACCGCTTTTGCTGCAGCTACGGAGGAAAATGTCACTAGAATGAGCAGGGAGATTATCTCACTACAAAACAGGCTAAAAGCAACGGAACAGGAGAAAGCAGTACTGGAGAGTGAAGTGCGACAGCTCCAAAGTAAGCCTTCCCAAGTCAATGAAGTCCCACTAGCAGTCATAAAAGAATGTGACGTATTGGAAACGACCATGCAGCAAGTATACAGAGAAATGCTCGCCCTAAAACAAACAGTGGCCCCATTAGCAGAGGCACGAGCGAAAGCCAAAGTGAAGCATGAGCAGCTCAAGGAGGCCTCGGCAGCTTTAGACAAAATGATAAACTGGACAGCGCAGTACCAGCAAACTCCCGAAAATGTGCCTAAGAAGGATTGGGGTCACACACAAGACGCCAAAGTACAAATCCGGATGAAGATGCAATCCAAAGACAAGCTGGTCAAAGACTTGGACAAGGTGGTGTCTGCATATAATCACCTGATCAGTGGTATAGACTCCATGAACGCTCTTCATCACATTCCGTCGTTGGGGGCACTGGTCGAAACTAAAGACTGGGAGCAAGTAGATCAGGAAATTCAGTCGTTTCTGCAACCCTTGAGACAAGTTGCCGCCGCACCAGAATTTGAGGCATCACAAGAGAACCTAAACCGGCTGCTTGTCACTCCAGTACAAATTTATACCAAGCTTGCCTCCCTATCCATCCAGATTTCCCAGAAGAAGGAGACTCTGATACCAAATGCTTTGGAATGTACGCATCGGTTAAAAGAAGAAACCTCTCTAGTCTCCCCTATAGCAGCGGATTACCAGGCCTGGCGAGACTTCCTCAAGGAGAAGAAGATAGACGCTCCAGACCTCTCAATTACGCGACCACCTCCATAGCTTAACTGCTGGGTCGCAGGTCGCATTTGGTCCCCCCAGGTCGCAAGTCGCACCGGCGCCTAAGTCGCAAGTCGCAAATCTTCAGGTCGCAATCTTCTGGTCGCAGGTCGCATGTTCGGCAAAGGTCACAGGGAAGCTGAACCGTCGGGAAGTTGAAGCGTCGGAAGGCCTAGAGGGCGTTTCTTGAATCTATAAATACCCCTGTGGGGCACATAGTTAAAGGCTTCTCTTTTGTGGATTGAAGAGCAATATTGCATTGTAATTGAAGGATCATACTCTTGACATATGTAATACAAATACTTGTTAAAACCCCTTTGATTGGATGATGTGTTAGCTGTGACAACACTGTGTGTATTCTGCGTACAATTTCAGAATATCGTTTGATTAATGAACCTGTGTTATTGATAGTATCATTCATGCCTCATAGCTATCTGTGATTGTGTTGATGATGCTCAAGTTTACTATCTACTCTTATGATGAATGTTAATGAACTGTTTTATTAGCATTTCGTTATATCTTTCGGAAAGTTAAGGGATATTCTTGCCATAAAGAACTGTTTCTTTGGTGGTCAGATTATCTTGCATGCATACCCCATAGATGTGTTGCTAACGACACTTCCTGGGTGTATGCATTTTGTTTATTACCTTGCTACGCATAGTGTCATATATTGGTTTGATACATCAGTCATGTATTCTGTATCACGTAAATAAGTGTATGTTTGCAGATTCAATCAGGTTGCTCGAGACCGAAGAGAAAGTCATTTAAGCGGTAGCCGGACCCACACCCCGGACGGGATCCCTACTCCAAATGGTTCAAAGTCTAATTGGGACTTTCTACCGGGGAGATCCCCTACTGTTGGCCGGACATATTTTCCCGTCAACAGATTTGGCGCTAGAAGGAGGGCCATGGCATCCTCCTAGCATACAACTGACATTCCGTTACAAACTCCCCACCGGGAGGTCATAAATAACGAACCTCATCTTCCCCCCTTGGAAGATATTCCAAGGGAGGAGGCTCGATATTTTGAAATCACAAACGAACAGTTGAGATCCTTACGCCCAGTCGCCCGCAATCTCGTCAGGGATTTACGGTATGCTCCAATCATGGAATTCCTAGCCCACACTAGGACCCCAGCCGAAAACGTCACCCGTAATGGCGTGCTAGTCAGCACCATACCTGAACTTGTGAATTCCATGATTGAAGACCTCGGGCGGGCTGTCCAAGAAAATGACCCCATTCTCCAAGATAGTGAAGGTTTCCCTGATACAGAACCTTTCCCCGAACCTCAGCCTAACTTACATCAGTGGAACAACAACCAAGTGTATTCTCCACCAGAAGAAGGAGAAGGGGGTCGAAGAATTGAAAGAGAAGGTAACACAGCCCGAAGAAATGCGGGGGAAGGAAATAGGCCTCGAAGAAATGAGGGTGGGGTCAACAGGGGTCACGGACGTGGAGGTAGAGGAGATATAGTCCGTGGCCAGAGACACCAACCCAACCATCATCACCACCAAAACCAAAATAGGCCCTCTCCCCACAACTGGGAGTATTTTAGAAACATGAATAACCATGAAAGACACCGGGATGAACACTCTCGCCATCATGAAGGAGCATCAGTGTCAGGGACGAGAAGTGAGTCCGAGGCAGAAACTCGATACCATCAGCACCCCAGGAGGGTGCAGCCTCTAGTCTGGATGGCTCAATCTCCATTGGCTCTTTTAGGTCCTCTCCATGATATGCCTAGACACCCAGAGAAGCATCTTCCTAAGTTCGATCCTGAGAAAGGCACATCAGCGGAAGACCATATTAGTAGTTTCTATCTGTCTCTACAAATCATGAGAGTTCAGTCCGATGATGTCGCATGTCGACTCTTCCCACACACTCTTGTAAACCTTGCAGCCACTTGGTACCGTTCCCTACCCAGTGCTTCTATTACTTCATGGGACCAGTTCCGTCGTGTGTTCCTGCAAAAGTTTGTAGAAGATAAAACACCCTCTATGCTCCTCACAGAACTAAGCACCATCAAGTGTCATAGAAAAGAGAAAGTTAAAGACTTTAACCAACGCTTCGCCACAATATTGCAAAAATTTCCTCCAAACTTAGCATTGGACGATTCTATCACCATCGACTACTATACTAAAGCTCTCCCTAGGGATATTGCCGTTTTCGTCAAACGTGAGGCCCGCGCTACTCTTACAGCAAATTACGCAGCTTCTCTCGCGGTAGAGAAGGACATGTTGTCGATAGGAGTCATGGACCATGAGGGAAAGGATGATCACAAACCAATCAATAAAAAAGGTCACTCCTCCACCCCTAACAGAGAGAAAGAAACTTTTGATTTCGAGAGTATGGCCAAGACCCTCAAACTACTAACGAATGAGGTCTCTGACTTGAAGAGAAAAGGCATTGAGACATCAACTACTACTAAACCCCCAAAACCCTTTTTCAAGAAAAGTAACCCCAACACCAGCAGACCTCCGTCAAACTCCGGTGCCGCTCTCAACGTGGAAGAGATAGGGAAAGACAATTTTTGCTCTTTTCACCAAGCTGCCCATTCTGAGAAAACGTGCCCGCAATGGATTGGCAGCATGACCGCGGTGGTTAACCAACTTTTGGATGACCAAACTCCAGGAAACCTGACAGAGGATGATGTTTCTGATCGAGATGAAGGTTCGCTCTTAGATGGGGAACCAGGAGCCTCTGTCCTCACTTTTGATATAATCCGCGGGGGGGAGATTCTTGCTCCCATTGATATCAACATGGCAGGCAGTCCCAAGGCTCAGCCCACTCGAAATTATAGTCTTAGAAGCAAAGGAACTGTCCCCGAACAATCATATGAGGACAAGAAAAGGGCTTTCCTGAGGAAAATTCTTCCTCCTGGAAACGAAGGACAAGCTACGCCAGAAAAGCCCATAAATAGTAATGGCAAAGCAAGTCAAAAGACCAAGCTCCCGGTGGAACCCTCGAAAATCACTACCGAACCTAGTCCCCAAACCGATACTAGCTACAACATAGTGGAAGACATGAAAAAGACCAGAGCTAATATCTCACTCTACGAGTTGGCCCGCATCACGAATCAAAAGGAACTTATTCTAAAAGCTTTCGCCAACAACCAAAATACGAAAATTGTCAGCAACACGTCTGCACAAACCAGTCCAGATATCTAGTCTATAGTGAACGCTGTCAACACGAATTTGAGAGGATCCACCCCTCCCTTCCTTTTGTCTTTCGAGATGTTTAACTTCAACGTTCACAATTGTCTCGTTGACTCCGGTGCATCCACGAATGTCATGCCTCTATCTGTGTGCAAGAAACTCAACATTCTCCCAGAGAAAACCGACGCAAAAATCATTCAACTTGACAGATCACAAGTACCAGCCGTTGGAGAATTAAACAATGTCATCATCCGCCTCTCATCCGACTCTAGGGTCCATCAATGTATTGATATTGTGGTTGTTGACATCCCTGAAGCCTATGGTGTACTACTTAGCAGGGATTGGTCTAGCAAGTTGCAAGGATACTTTGCCACGGATTGGTCCCACTTATGGCTACCTTACAAGGGGAGAAACAACCAAATCAGAGTTGAAAGTGAACCATACATGAAACACACTGTAACTGATTTGGATGCCACAAATGAACCCATCAGCTTTGCCCAGGAGGAACTTGGTATGTGTTTTCTAGATTCCATTTTTGGATGTTACCGACCTCCTCAGTCTGCAGTAGGCCCCGAGGTCCTTTCTGAAATGACACTCGTCGCAGAGGAACAAGCCCAAACTGTCTCACACCAAGCCGAAATTCCTCCGCAATCCACTGCCCCCAAGGACCCGGAAAATGACATATGGACATTGTATTACGACGGTTCCAAAAATCTCGATGGTTCTGGCGCTGGCTGCGTTTTTCTTGATCCGCATAAGAAAAAATTCTTAGTCTCTTGTCGGCTGGAGTTCCAATGCACTAACAACACTGCTGAGTATGAAGCTTTGATCCTTGGGCTTAAAAAGGCGCTGGATTTGAAGGTAAAATGCTTACAGGTCATTGGAGACTCCGAGATTATCACTCGGCAGGTACGCAATACTATTCATTGTTTGTCTCCACATTTAAAGGCGTATCAGCAAGAGGTATGGCGGCTCATTTCTGCTTTTGACGCTTTTGGAATTAAATCTGTTCTAAGAATGCATAATGCGGCGGCAGATACTCTAGCTAATGCTGCCGCCAGATTTACCCCTTTGAGGGACGGTTTTTCTATTGAAATTATGTATAAACCCTCCGTGCCAGACAATATCACTAACTTGCGTGTTTTCGATGATGATCAACAGGTGCTGGAATTTATGTGTAACTCAGAGATATTCAAAGACGCTGCTATAGATGAAGATGAGCATGACCAAGCTATGCAAAAGGAGTACGAGCAAGTCAAAGGAAACCCCATGCCTAAAGGGGTGGTATCACTTGAGAAGCTTTTTGATCTGCAAAATCGTTTCCGTGGGCCCCCAAATGCCAAAGTACAGAGCTCTATCTTAGCTCATCGACAAGTGAACTTGGGATCAGAGGATAATCCTAAATTCGTCAACCTTGGGAAGGACTGCACCCCCCAAGAGGCTCAAGATTTCACTCAGCTATTTCGCAAATATCGCGACGTGTTCGCTTGGACATATGAGGAATTACGCACATACGATACTCGAATCATACAACATGTGATACCCATCAAAGAAAATGTAAAACCTTTCCAACAAAAGCTCAGGAAAGTACACCCTACGATGGAACCATTGATTCTGAAGGAACTCAAAAAAATTTTAGATGCACGCATTATCTTTAAAGTGCGCCATTCCACATGGGTGTCCAATTTGGTTCCGGTACGGAAGAAGTCAGGTGAAATTCGCTTATGCGTGGATTTCCGAAACTTAAACCGGGCCTCGAATAAAGATAATTACCCGGTACCCCCTATGGAGCAAATATTACAAGCAGTGTCCGGGTCAGAGATGTTCTCTCTATTGGACGGATTCTCTGGTTACAATCAGGTACTGGTGGCTGAACCAGATAGGTTAAAGACTACCTTTCGGACTAAGTGGGGAACTTTCGCTTACAGGCGCATGCCTTTTGGATTAATCAACGCAGGAGCAACGTTCCAAAGAGCTATGGATATAGCATTCAGGGGTCTGATAGGCCAAAGTGTGGTGGTCTACTTGGATGATGTTACCGTGTTCTCTAAACGTCGGAGGGATCATTTGCGTCACCTCAGGCAGATCTTCGAAAGGTGCAGAAAATACGGTATCTCGCTCAACCCAAAGAAGAGCATTTTCGCCGTAGCGGAAGGAAATCTGCTGGGTCATATCATAACTAAGCAAGGCATTGTCGTTGATCCAGAACGTGCGAAAGCCATTGCTCAGATTCCTCCCTCCAGCAGTAAGAAAGCAATGCAGTCCTTTTTGGGAAAGATCAATTTTGTACGTAAGTTTATATCATATTTCGCCCAGATAGTTAAACCACTACAGGGAATGATAAAGAAAAATGCTACCTTCAAATGGAATCAGCCCGAAAAGGAAGCTTTCGACCAGATCAAGAAAGCTATAGCCGAAGCACCTTCCCTCCAGAGCCCAGATTTCGGCAGAGATTTTAGCTTGTATACTTTCGCTTCGGATTCGTCCCTAGCAGCTGTACTCACGCAAAAGGACAGAAATAATGACGAGCGCCCCATTTCATTCATGAGCACTGGTTTGCAAGGGGCTGAATTGAATTATCCCGAAATCGAAAAACAGGCCTATGCGGTATATAAAGCGGTCAAACATTTCAGACCATACATCCTAAAAAACCATGTCACGGTTTACGTTCCTCACCCAGCTGTTCGCTCACTGTTCATGCAGCAAGAGCTGGGCGAGAGACGAGGGAACCGGGTTGCGTGTATGCAAGAATACGACTTAGAGTTTAAGCCAGCACGCACAGTTAAAGGGCAAGGTCTATGCCAAATGGCTGCAGAGGCCGCAAGTTCCCACCAGGTTGAAGAAGATAATTGGGAACAAGAAATTGATATGTACCAAACCGACGTCGTACCTCAGATAAGGAACCCTTCTTGGTACTCGGATATTTCAGAATATTTAGCACATGGTACATTGGACCCCGCTCTGAATGCCCGGCAGAAACGTGCAATTAGACTCAAAGCTGCATCTTACCAGATAATCCAAGGGAAGCTCTTCAGGAAACATTCCGATGGGGTCATGTTACGCTGCTTGGAATATGATGAAGCTCAGAAAATCTTAATCGAGCTGCATGATGGACCAGCAGGAGGTCATTTTGCCGGGGATACTACAGCCCATAAAATAATGCGAGCAGGTTATTATTGGCCAACTCTTTTCAGAGATGCCCACGCATATGTTCGGAAGTGCATTCAATGCCAGAAATTCGCAAGCCGAGAAGCGCGTCCCGCTGCCCCTTTGTTGTCAGTAGTAGTAGAAGAACCTTTTCAACAATGGGGTCTGGACGTCATTGGTGAGATCTTACCCCACTCTTCTAAGCAACACAGGTACATTCTGACGGCCACTGATTATTTCACCAGGTGGGTTGAAGCAGTACCATTACGCCAAATCAACGATCAGGAGGTAATGCAATTTGTCACTCATTCCATCATTACCAGGTTTGGCGTTCCAACTTCCTTGGTGTTTGATAATGCAACGTATTTTTCATCTTTTAAATTATATGATTTTGTGTTGGAAAATGGCATTGTTCTTAAACACTCTGCAAAGTACTATCCCCAAGGAAATGGTCTAGCAGAATCAACAAATAAAAATCTGATTCGCATCATTAAAAAGACCCTTCTGTCTCACCAACGCAACTGGCATAATGCTCTCCAAAATGCACTTTGGGCTGATCGTGTCACCCCTAAGTCCTCAATAGGCACCTCACCATATTTTCTCGTGTATGGGAAAGAAGCTGTCCTCCCTCCCAATTTGTCTCTTCCTGCTCTGCAGTTGTCTCAAGAGTGTCATGGTACCCTTTGCCCCACCTTGCAAACCCGCATTGACACCCTGCTAAAATTAGAAGAGGAAAGGCAGAAAACCCGGGAGAAATTCGCCATCCACCAGAGTCGGATCAAGAAATGGTTCGATAAAAAGTCTGCGGGAGATAAGAAATTTGAAATAGGAGATCTTGTCCTAAAGTGGGATAAAGCTCACGAAGAAAAAGGAAAACATGCTAAATTTCAAGCACTATGGATAGGTCCCTTTCAGGTTAAAGAAAAGGTGGGTCCCCATACCTTCCGATTGCAAACTCTGGAAGGAAAGGTCGAGGTCCTCCCGGTAAACGGGCATGACCTCAAACACTATTTTACTTGAGTAGCCCTCAAAGGGCTGTTTCCCCCCCTGTATTATAAAAGTCGCATTTTTGTTTTCCAAGTAAAAAAAAAAAAAAAAAAAAAAGAGAGAGAAAAAGAAAGAAAAAGAAAAGAAAACTCTGTCTCTAAAAGAAAACCTTGTCTAAGCTGCCCGCAACTGGCTCACTCCTTGAAGAGGTTCTATGCTGATGAAAGGCCCTTCCCGCAAAACACGGAGCAATCAAAACCCGCTTGTAATGGGCACCAAGGGGTAGTACACGACCCTGCTGAAGTCTTCAAGCATAAGGAACCACCCAACGGCTTTGAAAGGTGCAGGCAGAAAAGGTCTTATATAGCAGCAACCGGATCGTGAGGGAACAGGGTTAACTCAAGAGAATTGCAGATCATCCGGGAAAAACCCAAGTCCTCATATTGAGACCAGGAGCAACCTCTCTGCAAGAAAAATAAGTCGGGATCCCTCATCCGCCCAGGCAAAATATGCCCATCTAAATAAGTGCTACAAGCACATTCTCAAATAAGTGCAATCGCACACAAATAAAGGGTAAAGGATTGAGAAAGGCTTCCTGCGCAGAGAGGTGATGTAACGACTCCGCCGGGGTACTGACCAGGCTCGTTGGCAGCAGAGCAACGTTCATGACTCCTTAGGCAGTGACTCCGTCGGAGCCGAGAGGTTCGGTGGTAGCGGAGCAACACCATGAGGACAAAATAATTGTACCGGGCCCGGCAGTTCTCCAAGGTTTCTCCAACCCTTCCGATCCTGGAGCGTGAAAAGTTCAATTCGGTTGATCTGCACCCAATAAGTCAAAAGGCCAGGCAACTTTGCGGGGTGACAAAGGAAGGAAGGTGTAAACCCTGAGGTAAAAGAAAAAGCTAGTATTGGACCCCTCCCTCCTCCCTCATCGACCCTTCATCAGCAGAGACTCTGAATTCATCCAGTGAATCGCCATTTGTTGTAGCCCCTACAACACCCTCCAAAAATACAAAAAAATAATAACACACACTTCAAAATTTTTGGAGCCCCCTTTGAAACTAAAGGAGAAAAAGCCAAGTAAAGTTTTAAGAGCAAGTCGCTAAGTCGCGAATCCGTGATTTGCGACCCATGCGACCTATGCGACTCTGCGACCCTAAGGTCGCCAGGTCGCCAGGTCGCAAGAGTCGGAAGTCAGGAAATTCGCGACCTTGCGACCCAGCGACCTTAAGGTCGCAAGGTCGCAAAATTAAGTAATTAGGGAATTAGCGACTAATGACTCACACCCCAGCTACCCAGGCTCAGTGTCGCAAGGTCGCAAACTATCAACTTGCGACCTCATTTAGTGCTCGCACGTGCGACTCTTTTTTTATAAGGGTGGGTCGCTAGGTCGCATTTGTAACTCGCGGCGAAGATCGTGGAATTGCTCTGACAGGTCGACTGGCACGTTTTCTTCCGGGTAAGTTGCCATTTCCTCCCTGTGTTTCCTTCCCCAACATTTCTTGCTAAAATCTAGCCACCCCATGGTCTTAATTGCTTGCTGGTGAGGAGGTAGGGTTTCCGGTTGAGTTTTATTTTTGTTTTGATTCTCATAAACCCCAAGGTCACCTATGTCTTGCCCAGATCCTCATGGTTGTGTCCTATCTCCAGTTTAAACCCTTTCCAGCCGCGCATGTTTCCCGTTAGGGAGAGATTATCCGCAAAATCGCACGCGCTCGAAACCCCCCGGCAGGCCCAAGTGCAACCTGCGACCCAGCGACCCGGTCGCAAGGTCGCAAGGTCGCGCGACCCTCTGTTAGTGACTCTGCGACCCTGCGACCTAGTCGCAAGGTCGCGAGGTCGCATGTGAGGTATTTTTTAGATCAGCGACCCTGCGACCCCAAGAGAACAGTCAATTAGACTCTGCATGCGTAAACTGTATTTAGCCGTTATCATCATGTCTTTCTCATCCTGGGATTCTTTCCTGAATGAAACAGGTGAATTTGGAGCAGACACGATACCGGTCCTCTCCGACTCTAGCAACATGGCACCCCGGGTGTCCCGAAAGAAGATTAGGCAGGTGGTGGAAGAAGAGTCAGACACAGACATACAAACATCCCCTCCACCAATATACAGAGACACTCTTTGCACCTTCGCAAAGGGGGACAGCCTTAGGTGGTATGAAGTATACCGCGAGTTCGCCATACCAGAAGATGAGTTTCCTGAAGATCTCCCGAACCGGGAAGTATACCTGAAGGTCAAGAAATCCAAATTGCACCTAGCAGGGTCACATCCCGCCATCTTTCCGTGCCCAGAAATGTTAGACTGGATCATACAGAAGACGGATCCTAAGAATTTCGCAATCCGAGATAGTGGAGGTAAAGCTTTTGCAACGTTGGAGAGCTCAAAAGCACAGGTCTACTACTCGCTACCCCAACCAGAGGTAAATTTTACCACGAGATGGTTTTCCGCAAATGAAGTACCGATGGTTGATACAATCAGAAAATGGTGGGCGGAACCAGATAAATTTAAAGTCAAGAAAGACCAGGAGTACCCGGTGGCCAATCTGAGGAAAGTGTATAAGTTAGTGGCCGCCATGCTGTGCAGAGTATACGGACGTTCGGACGCCACCACTTTCAACGGAGCATGGGCAACCATTATGGAACACGTAACGGCGCACGACACTCGATTCAATTGGGCTGGCATATTAGTGAGCTCAATGCAAACAAATTTGGCTTCGGCTTTAGCTCCAGATGAGGGAACGTCGTCAGAATTTTATATGGCTTCGTATTTATTAGACGCTGTCTGTGCCCAACTGCATGTTGAGGGATGGCCACATAATTGGGACTCCGAACAGACCCAGGCAATCCATTTGCAGACCAAGGTTTTCTGGGAGTCTAGGTACAAGTCAGATATTGAGCAAATCTCTCAGATATTCATTCCCGCTCTTTACGGGAAACTATTTGGTCAAGACACCCCCTGCATGTCTTGGCGAGCAATGGAGACACTAGGTCAGGTGGCACACTGGTTTCCATTCGCTGAATTTACAATCATCCGAGTATTTGGCACATTCAAAGCACCACATGCTCTGCCTAAGTTTATTACCGATAAGGTGCTCATGCAGGAGGTATGTTTCCAGATGACCTCGGGCTTCTCCAATGTCCTTTCCAAAGGGAAGAAGAAACCTTGGCCCGCTTTACCCCTCACCATTGGTGCTTATACAGTCAAGGACTTCAGAGAAGTAGGGCGTGAAGGGGAAGAGATAAAAGGTTACCACCTTAGAAATCTGGATTGCCGAACTTATGACCCAGTCAGGATAGTTCCTGAGCATTGTAAAAGGGCCAATTTTAAATGGATTTATCAGCATGTCGAGCGCCCGGCAGAGGACGAAAAAAGAAACTGGTACAACGCAGACAGGCATCTAGCTCCGGGGATCGACTCTGACCAAGAAGAAGAGGATCACCAGAATTTAGAAGATAGGAGCCATAAACTAGGAGGCGCTTCTTCCTCCAAAGATAAAAGAACACGGACCAGTACAGGGCCTGAAACCTCGGATCAGCAAAGGGCAGCAGAAGCCCAAGCCAAGAAGGAAGAAGAAAAGAAAAGGAAGCACAGGCGGCGGCAGAACAAGCACTTAAGGAAGAACTTGACAAAGTCGATCGTCAAAAGAAGGCAGAACAAGCCGCCACAGCAGAGAGAAAGAGAAAAGCAGAAAAAGAAGCAGAGGCAGAGTCAGAACGCAGGAAGAAGGAGGAACATGACAAGGCAGAAGCCGAGTGCCGGCAAAAGGAGAAAGGAATAGGACAAACACAGGATAAATAGGATGAATTAATAGATGATATCGACATATCTCCCCTGGACATTCCTCCGAGTGGCAAGAAAAGTATCCTCCCTGATGACGATTTTCCCGGGGAACAAGAGGAAGAGGTCTTCGACCTGACTAGATTGACATTTGACCAATTCTCTTTCAAAATACGGCAAGAGAGAAGAAAAGCCTTGGCGCAAAGCCATTCCGCCATATCTACGGTCGCCACTAGAAAGGACATAGTCCCAGATACAAGGACTAACCCTGTAATGATAGCATCAGCAGGTATCGCCTTTGCCGCAGCTACGGAGGAAAATGTCACTAGAATGAGCAGGGAGATTATCTCCCTACAAAATAGGCTAAAAGCAACGGAACAGGAGAAAGCAGTACTGGAGAGTGAAGTGCGACAGCTCCAAGGTAAGCCTTCCCAAGTCAATGAAGTCCCACTAGCAGTCATGAAAGAATGTGACGTATTGGAAACGACCATGCAGCAAGTATACAGAGAAATGCTCACCCTAAAACAAACAGTGGCCCCATTAGCAGAGGCACGAGCGGAAACCAAAGTGAAGCATGAGCAGCTCAAGGAGGCCTCGGCAGCTTTAGACAAAATGATAAACTGGACAGCGCAGTACCAGCAAGCTCCCGAAAATGTGCCTAGGAAGGATTGGGGTCACACACAAGACACCAAAGTACAAATCCGGATGAAGATGCAGTCCAAAGACAAGCTGGTCAAAGACTTGGACAAGGTGGTGTCTGCATATAATCACCTGATCAGTGGTATAGACTCCATGAACGCTCTTCATCACATTTCGTCGTTGGGGGCACTGGACGAAAATAAAGACTGGGAGCAAGTAGATCAGAAAATTCAGTCTTTTCTGCAACCCTTGAGACAAGCTGCTGCTGCACCAGAATTTGAGGCATCACAAGAGAACCTAAACCGGCTGCTTGTCACTCCAGTACAAATTTATACCAAGCTTGCCTCCCTCTCCATCCAGATTTCCCAGAAGAAGGAGACTCTGATACCGAATGCTTTGGAATGTACGCATCGGTTAAAAGAAGAAATCTCTCTATTCTCCCCTATAGCAGCGGATTACCAGGCCTGGCAAGACTTCCTCAAGGAGAAGAAGATAGACGCTCCAGACCTCTCAATTACGCGACCACCTCCATAGCTTAACTGCTGGGTCGCAGGTCGCATTTGTCCCCCAGGTCGCAAGTCGCACCGGCGCCTAAGTCGCAGGTCGCAATCTTCTGGGTCGCAGGTCGCATGTTCGGCAAAGGTCGCAGGGAAGTTGAACCGTCGGGAAGTTGAAGCGTCGGAAAGCCTAAGGGCGTTTCTTGAATCTATAAATACCCCTGTGGGGCACATAGTTGAGAGTCCTCTTTTTTGGACTGAAGGGAAATATTGCATTGTAATCGAAGAATCATACTCTTGGCATATGTAATACAATACATGTTAAAACCCCTTTGATTGGATGATGTGTTTAGCTGTGACAACACTGTGTGTATTCTGCGTGCAGTTTCAGAATATCTTTTGATTAATGAATCTGTGTTATTAATAGTATCATTCATGCACCATAGCTATCTGTGATTGTGTTGATGATGCTCAAGTTTATTATTTACTCTTATGATGAATGTTAATGAACTGTTTTATTAGCATTTCGTTATATCTTTCAGAAATTTAAGGGATATTCTTGCCATAAAGAACTGTTTCTTTGGTGGTCAGATCATCCTGCATGCATATCCCATAGATGTGTTGCTAACGACACTTCTTGGGTGTATGCATTTTGTCTATTACCTTGCTACGCACAGTGTCATATATTGGTTTGATACATCAGTCATGTATTCTGTATCATGTGAATAAGTGTATGTTTGCAGTTTCAATCAGGTTGCTCGAGACCGAAGAGAAAGTCATTTAAGTGGTAGCCAGACCCACACCCCGGACGGGATCCCTACTCCAAACGGTTCAAAGTCTAATTGGGAATTTCTACCGGGGAGATCCCCTACTGTTGGCCGCACATATTTTCCCGTCAACAGATTTGGCGCTAGAAGGAGGGCCATGGCATCCTCCCAGCATACGACCGATATTCCATCACAAACTCCCCACCGGGAGGTCATAAATAACGAACCTCCTCTTCCCCCCTTGGAGGATATTCCAAGGGAGGAGGCTCGGTACTTTGAAATCACTAACGAACAGTTGAGATCCTTACGCCCAGTTGCCCGTAATCTCGTCAGGGATTTACGATATGCCCCCATCATGGAGTTTCTAGCTCACACTAGGACTCCTACTGAGAACATCACCCGTAATGGTGTGCTTGTCAGCACCATACCTGAACTTGTGAACTCCATGATTGAAGACCTCGGGCGGGCTGTCCAGGAAAATGACCCCGTTCTCCAAGATAGTGAAGGTTTCCCTGATACTGAACCTTTCCCCGAACCTCAGCCTGACTTACATCAGTGGAACAACAACCAAGTGTATTCCCCGCTAGAAGAAAGAGGAGGGGGTCGAAGAAATGAAAGAGAAGGTAACACAGCCCAAAGAAATGTAGGGGAAGGAAACAGGCCTCGAAGAAACGAGGGTGGAGTCAACAGAGGTCACAGACGTGGAGGCAGAGGAGATATAGTTCGCGGCCAAAGACACCACGTCAACCATCATCACCACCAAAACCAAAATAGGCCCCTTCCCCACAACTGGGAGTATTTTAGAAACATGAATAACCGTGAAAGACACCAAGATGAACACTCTCGCCATCATGACGGAGCATCAGTGTCAGGGACGGGAAGTGAGTCCGAGGCAGAAACCCGATATCGTCAGCACCCCAGGAGGGTGCAGCCCCTAGCCTGGATGGCTCAATCCCCATTGGCTCTTTTAGGTCCTCTCCATGATATGCCTAGACACCCGGAGAAGCATCTTCCTAAGTTTGATCCTGAGAAAGGTACCTCCGCGGAAGATCATATTAGTAGTTTCTATCTGTCCCTACAAATCATGAGAGTTCAGTCCGATGATGTCGCATGTCAACTGTTCCCACACACTCTTGTAAACCTTGCAGCCACTTGGTACCGTTCCCTACCCAGTGCTTCTATTACTTCATGGGACCAGTTCCGTCGTGTGTTCTTGCAAAAGTTTGCAGAAGATAAAACACCCTCTATGCTCCTCACAGAGCTAAGCACCATCAAGTGTCATAGAAAAGAGAAAGTTAAAGACTTTAACCAACGCTTCGCCACAATATTGCAAAAATTTCCTCCAAACTTAGCATTGGACGATTCTATCACCATCGACTACTATACTAAAGCTCTCCCTAGGGAAATTGCCGTTTTCGTCAAACGTGAGGCCCGCGCTACTCTTACAGCAAATTACGCTGCTGCTCTCGCAGTAGAAAAGGACATGTTGTCGATAGGAGTCATGGACCACGAGGGAAAGGATGATCACAAACCAATCAATAAAAAAGGTCACTCCTCCACCCCTAACAGAGAGAAAGAAACTTTTGATTTCGAGAGTATGGCCAAGACCCTCAAACTACTAACGAATGAGGTCTCTGACTTAAAGAGAAAGGGCATTGAAACCTCAACTACTACTAAACCCCCAAAACCCTTTTTCAAGAAAAGTAATCCCAACCCCAACAGACCTTCGTCAAACTCCAGTGCCGTTCTCAACGTGGAAGAGATAGGGAAAGACAATTTTTGCTCTTTTCACCAAGCTGCCCATTCTGAAAAAACGTGCCCGCAATGGATTGGCAGCATGACCGCGGTGGTTAACCAACTTTTGGATGACCAAACTCCAGGAAACCAGACAGAGGATGATGTTTCTGATCGAGATGAAGGTTCTCTCTTAGATGGGGAACCAGGAGCCTCTGTCCTCACTTTTGATATAATCCGCGGGGGGGAGAGTCTTGCTCCCATTGATATCAACATGGTAGGCAGTCCCAAGGCTCAGCCCACTCAAAATTATAGTCTTAGAAGCAAAGGAACTGTCCCCGAACAATCATATGAGGACAAGAAAAGGGCTTTCCTGAGGAAAATCCTTCCTCCTGGAAAACGAAGGACAAGCTACGCCAGAAAAGCCCACAAATAGTAATGGCAAAGCAAGTCAAAAGACCAAGCTCCCGGTGGAACCCTCGAAAACCACTACCGAACCTAGTCCCCAAACCGATACTAGCTACAACATAGTGGAGGACATGAAAAAGACCAGAGCTAATATCTCACTCTACGAGTTGGCCCGCATCACGAATCAAAAGGAACTTATTCTAAAAGCTTTCACCAACAACCAAAATACGAAAACTGTCAGCAACACATCTGCACAAACCAGTCCAGATATCCAGTCTATAGTGAACGCTGTCAACACGAATTCGAGAGGATCCACCCCTCCCTTCCTTTTGTCTTTTGAGATGTTTAACTTCAACGTTCACAATTGTCTCGTTGACTTCGGTGCATCCACAAATGTCATGCCTCTATCTGTGTGCAAGAAACTCAACATTCTCCCAGAGAAAACTGACGCAAAAATCATTCAACTTGACAGATCACAAGTACCAGCCGTTGGAGAATTAAACAATGTCATCATCCGCCTCTCATCCGACTCTAGGGTCCATCAATGTATTGATATTTTGGTTGTTGACATCCCTGAAGCCTATGGTGTACTGCTTAGCAGGGATTGGTCTAGCAAGTTGCAAGGATACTTTGCCACGGATTGGTCCCACTTGTGGCTACCTTACAAGGGGAGAAACAACCAAATCAGAGTCGAAAGTGAACCATACATGAAACACACTGTAACTGATTTGGATGCCACAAATGAACCCATCAGCTTTGCCCAGGAGGAACTTGGTATGTGTTTTCTAGATTCCATTTTTGGATGTTACCGACTTCCTCAGTCTTCAGTAGGCCCTGAAGTCCAATCTGAAATGGCACTCGTTGCAGAGGAACAAGCCCAAACTATCCCACACCAAGCCGAAATTCCTCCGAAATCCACTACCCCCAAGGGCCTGGAAAGTGACATATGGACCTTGTATTACGACGGTTCCAAAAATCTCGATGGTTCTGGCGCTGGCTGCGTTTTGCTTGATCCCCGTAAGAAAAAATTCTTAGTCTCTTGTCGGCTGGAGTTCCAATGCACTAACAACACTGCTGAGTATGAAGCTTTGATCCTTGGGCTTAAAAAGGCGCTGGATTTGAAGGTAAAATGCTTACGGGTCATTGGAGACTCTGAGATTATCACTCGGCAGGTACGCAATACTATTCATTGTTTGTCTCCACATTTGAAGGCGTATCAGCAAGAGGTATGGCGGCTCATTTCTGCTTTTGACGCTTTTGGAATTAAATCTGTTCTAAGAATGCATAATGCAACGGCGGATACTCTAGCTAATGCTGCCGCTAGATTTACCCCTTTGAGGGATGGTTTTTCTATTGAAGTTATGTATAAACCCTCCGTGCCAGACAATATCACTAACTTGCGTGTTTTCGATGATGATCAACAGGTGCTGGATTTTATGTGTAACTCAGAGATATTCAAAGACGCTGCTATAGATGAAGATGAGCACGACCAAGCTATACAAAAGGAGTATGAGCAAGTCAAAGGAAACCCCATGCCTAAAGGGGTGGTATCACTTGAGAAGATTTTCGATCTGCAAAATCGTTTCCGTGGGCCCCCCAATGCCAAAGTACAGAGCTCTATCTTAGCCCATCGACAAGTGAACTTGGGATCAGAGGATAATCCTAAATTCGTCAACCTGGGTAAAGACTGCACCCCCCAAGAGGCTCAAGATTTCACTCAGCTATTTCGCAAGTATCGTGACGTATTCGCTTGGACATATGAGGACTTACGCACATACGATACTCGAATCATACAACATGTGATACCCATCAAAGAAAATGTAAAACCTTTCCAACAAAAGCTCAGGAAAGTACATCCTACGATGGAACCATTGATTCTGAAGGAACTCAAAAAATTTTTAGATGCACGCATTATCTTCAAAGTTCGCCATTCCACATGGGTGTCCAATTTGGTTCCAGTGCGGAAAAAGTCAGGTGAAATTCGCTTGTGTGTGGACTTCCGAAACTTAAACAGGGCCTCGAATAAAGATAATTACCCGGTGCCCCCTATGGAGCAAATATTACAAGCAGTGTCCGGGTCAGAAATGTTCTCTTTGTTGGACGGTTTCTCCGGCTACAATCAAGTACTGGTGGCTGAACCAGATAGGTTAAAGACTACCTTTCGGACTAAGTGGGGAACCTTCGCATTCAGGCGTATGCCCTTTGGATTAATCAACGCAGGAGCAACTTTCCAAAGAGCTATGGATATAGCATTCAGAGGTCTGATAGGCCAAAGTGTGGTGGTCTACTTGGATGACGTTACTGTGTTTTCTAAACATCAGGGGGATCATTTGCGTCACCTCAGACAGATCTTCGAAAGGTGCAGAAAATACGGTATCTCGCTCAACCCAAAGAAGAGTATTTTCGCCGTAGCAGAAGGAAATCTGCTAGGTCATATCATAACGAAGCAAGGCATTGTCGTTGATCCAGAACGTGCGAAAGCCATTGCTCAAATCCCTCCCCCCAGTGGTAAGAAAGCAATGCAATCCTTTTTGGGCAAGATCAATTTTGTACATAAGTTTATATCAGATTTCGCCCAGATAGTGAAGCCACTGCAAGGAATGATAAAGAAAAATGCTACCTTCAAATGGAATCAACCCGAAAAGGAAGCTTTCGACCAGATCAAGAAAGCGATAGCCGAAGCACCTTCCCTCCAGAGCCCAGATTTCGGCAGAGATTTCAGCTTGTATACTTTCGCTTCGGATTCGTCCCTGGCAGCCGTACTCACACAAAAGGACAGAAATAATGACGAGCGTCCCATTTCATTCATGAGCACCGGTTTGCAGGGAGCTGAATTAAATTATCCGGAAATCGAGAAACAGGCCTATGCGGTATATAAAGCGGTCAAACATTTCAGACCGTACATCTTGAAAAACCATGTCACAGTTTACGTTCCCCACCCAGCTGTTCGCTCACTGTTCATGCAGCAGGAGTTGGGCGAGAGACAAGGGAACTGGGTTGCGTGTATGCAAGAGTACGACTTAGAGTTTAAGCCAGCACGCACAGTTAAAGGGCAAGGTCTATGCCAAATGGCTGCAGAGGCCGCAAGTTCCCAACAGAGAGAAGAAGACAATTGGGAACAAGAAATTGATATGTACCAAACTGACGTCATGCCTCAGGTAAGGAACCCTTCTTGGTACTTGGATATTTCGGGATATTTGGCACACGGTGTGTTGGACTCATATCTAGATGCCCGGCAGAAACGTGAAATCAGACTCAAAGCTGCGTCTTATCAGATAATCCAAGGGAATCTTTTCAAGAAACATTCCGATGGGGTCATGTTACGCTACCTGGAACATGATGAAGCTCAGAAAGTCTTAACCGAGCTGCACGATGGACCAGCAGGAGGTCATTTCGCTGGGGATACCACTGCCCATAAAATTATGCGTGCAGGTTATTATTGGCCAACCCTTTTCAGAGATGCCCATGCATATGTTCGGAAATGCATTCAATGCCAGAAATTCGCAAGCCGAGAAGCGCGTCCCGCTGCCCCTTTGTTGTCAGTAGCAGTAGAAGAACCTTTTCAACAATGGGGTCTGGACGTCATTGGTGAGATCTTACCCCACTCTTCTAAGCAACACAGGTACATTCTGACGGCCACTGATTATTTCACTAGGTGGGTTGAAGCAGTACCATTACGCCAAATCAACGATCAGGAGGTAATGCAATTTGTCACTCATTCCATCATTACCAGGTTTGGCATTCCAAACTCCTTGGTATTTGATAATGCAACGTATTTTTCATCTTTTAAATTATATGATTTTGCGTTGGAAAATGGCATTGTTCTTAAACACTCTGCAAAGTACTATCCCCAAGGAAATGGTCTAGCAGAATCAAAAAATAAAAATCTGATTCGCATCATTAAAAAGACCCTTCTGTCTCACCAACGAAATTGGCATAATGCGCTCCAAAATGCACTTTGGGCTGATCGCGTCACCCCTAAGTCCTCAATAGGCACCTCACCATATTTTCTCGTATATGGGAAAGAAGCTGTCCTCCCACCCAATTTGTCTCTTCCCGCTCTACAGTTGTCTCAAGAGTGTCATGGTACCCCTTGCCCCGCCTTGCAAACCCGCATTGACACCCTGCTGAAATTAGAAGAGGAAAGGCAGAAAACCCGGGAGAAATTCGCCATCCACCAAAGTCGGATCAAGAAATGGTTCGATAAAAAGTCTGCAGGAGATAAAAAAATTGAAATAGGAGATCTTGTCCTAAAGTGGGATAAAGCTCACGAAGAAAAGGGAAAACATGCCAAATTTCAAGCACTATGGATAGGCCCCTTTCAGGTTAAAGAAAAGGTAGGTCCCCATACATTCCGATTGCAAACTCTGGAAGGAAGAGTCGAGGTCCTCCCGGTAAACGGGCATGACCTCAAACACTATTTTACTTGAGTAGCCCTCAGTGGGCTGTTTCTGCCCGTGTACTATAAAGGTCGGTTTTGTTCTACTTTTCAAAAAAAAAAAAAAAAAAAAAAAAAATTAAAATAAAATAAAATAAAATAAAAAAAATTTCTTTCTCTAAAATCTATGAGGAGGACCTTGTATAAGCTATCACAACTGGCCCACTCTTTGATAGGTTCTATGCTGATGAAAGGCCCTTCCCGCAAAACACGGAGCAGTCAAAACTCGCTTGTAATGGGCACCAAGGGATAGTACACGGCCCTGCTGAAGTCTTCAAGCATAAGGAGCCACCTAACGGCTTTGAAAGGTGCAGGCAGAAAAGGTCTTATATAGCAGCAACCGGATCGTGAGGGAACAGGGCTAACTCAAGAGAATTGCAGATCATCCGGGAAAAACCCAAGTCCTCATATTAAGACCAGGAGCAACCTCTCTGCAAGCAAAATAAGTCGGGATCCCTCATCCGCCCAGGCAAAAATATGCCCATCTAAATAAGTGCCACAGGCACATTCTCAAATAAGTGCAATCGCACACAAATAAAGGGTGAAGGATTGAGAAAGGCTTCCTGCGCAGAGAGGTGATGTAACGACTCCGCCGGGGTACTGACCAGGCTCGCTGGCAGCAGAGCAACGTCCATGACTCCTTAGGCAGTGACTCCGTCGGAGCCGAGAGGTTCGTTGGCAGCGGAGCAACACCATGACGACGAAATAATTGTACCGGACCCTGCAGTTGTCCAAGGTTTCTCCAACCCTTCCAATCCTGGAGCACGAAAAGTTAGAATTCGGTTGGACTGCACCCAATAAGCCAGAAGGCCAGGCAATGATGCGAGGTGACAAAGGAAGGAAGGTGTAAACTCTGAGGTAAAAGAACAAGCTGGTATTAGGCCCCTCCCTCCTCCCTCATCGACCTTTCATCGGCAGAGACTCTGTATTCATCCAGTGAATCGCCATTTGTTGTAGCCCCTACAACACCCTCCAAAAATTACAAAAAAAGATAATAACACACACTTCTAAATTTTTTGGAGCCCCCTTTGAAACCAGAAGAAGAAGCTAAGTAAAGTTTTTAAGAGCAAGTCGCTAAGTCGCGAATCCATGATTTGCGACCCATGCGACCTATGCGACTCTGCGACCCTAAGGTCGCCAGGTCGCCAGGTCGCAAGAGTCGGAAGTCAGGAAATTCGCGACCTTGCGACCCAGCGACCTTAAGGTCGCAAGGTCGCAAAATTAAGTAATTAGGGAATTAGCAACTCAGCGACCTTGCGACCCAGCGACCTTAAGGTCGCGAGGTCGCAAGGTCGCAAACTATCAACTTGCGACCTCATTTAGTGCTCGCACGTGCGACTCCTTTTTATAAGGGCGGGTCGCTAGGTCGCATTTGTGACTCGCGGTGAAAATCGTGGAATCACTCTGACAGGTCGAGTGGCGCGTTTTCTTCCGGGTAAGTTGCCATTTCCTCCCTGTGTTTCCTTCCCCAGCATTTCTTGCTAAAATCTAGCCACCCCATGGTCTTAATTACTTGTTGGTGAGGAGGTAGGGTTTCCGGTTGAGTTTTATTTTTGTTTTGATTCTCATAAACCCCAAGGTCACCTTTGTCTTGCCCAGATCCTCATGGCTGTGTCCTATCTCCAGTTTCGACCCTTTCCAGCTGCGCATTTTTCCCGTTAGGGAGAGATTATCCGCAAAACCGCGCGCGCGCGAAACCCCCCGGCAGGCCCAAGTGCGACCTGCGACCCAGCGACCCGGTCGCAAGGTCGCAAGGTCGCGCGACTCTCTGTTAGCGACTCTGCGACCCTGCGACCTAGTCGCAAGGTCGCAAGGTCGCATGTGAGGTATTTTGTAGATCAGCGACCCTGCGACCCCAAGAGAACAGTCAATTAAACTCTGCATGCGTAAACTGTGTTTAGCCATTATCATCATGTCTTTCTCATCCTGGGATTCTTTCCTGAATGAAACAGGTGAATTTGGAGCAGACACGATACCGGTCCTCTCCGACTCTAGCAACATGGCACCCCGGGTGTCCCGAAAGAAGAGTAGGCAGGTGGTGGAAGAAGAGTCAGACACAGACATACAAACATCCCCTCCACCAATATACAGAGACACTCTTTGCACCTTCGCAAAGGGGGACATCCTTAGGTGGTATGAAGTATACTGCGAGTTCGCCATACCAGAAGACGAGTTTCCAAAAGATCTCCCGGACCGGGAAGTATACTTGAAGGTCAAGAGATCCAAATTGCACCTAGCACGGTCACATCCCGCCATCTTTCCATGCCCAGAAATGTTAGACTGGATCATACAGAAGACGAATCCTAAGAATTTCGCAATCCGAGATAGTGGAGGTAAAGCTTTTGCAACGTTGGAGAGCTCAAAAGCACAGGTCTACTACTCGCTACCCCAACCAGAGGTAAATTTTACCCCGAGATGGTTTTCCGCAAATGAAGTACCGATGGTTGATACAATCAGAAAATGGTGGGCGGAACCAAATAAATTTAAAGTCAAGAAAGACCAGGAGTACCCGGTGGCCAATCTGAGGAAAGTGTATAAGTTAGTGGCCGCCATGCTGTGCAGAGTATACGGACGTTCAGACGCCACCACTTTCAACGGAGCATGGGCAACCATTATGGAACACGTAACGGCGCACGGCACTCGATTCAATTGGGCTGGCATATTAGTGGGCTCAATGCAAACAAATTTGGCTTTGGCTTTAGCTCCAGATGAGGGAACGTCGTCAGAATTTTATATGGCTTCGTATTTATTAGATGTTGTCTGTGCCCAACTGCATGTTGAGGGATGGCCACATAATTGGGACTCCGAACAGACCCAGGCAATCCATCTGCAAACCAAGGTGTTCTGGGAGTCCAGGTACAAGTCAGATATTGAGCAAATCTCTCAGATATTCATTCCCGCCCTTTACGGGAAACTATTTGGTCAAGACACCCCCTGCATGTCTTGGCGAGCAATGGAGACACTAGGTCAGGTGGCGCACTGGTTTCCATTCGCTGAATTTACAATCATCCGAGTATTTGGCACATTCAAAGCACCACATGCTCTGCCTAAGTTTATTACCGATAAGGTGCTCATGCAGGAGGTATGTTTCCAGATGACCTCGGGCTTCTCCAATGTCCTTTCCAAAGGGAAGAAGAAACCTTGGCCCGCTTTACCCCTCACCATTGGTGCTTATACAGTCAAGGACTTCAGAGAAGTAGGGCATGAAGGGGAAGAGATAAAAGGTTACCACTTTAGAAATCTGGATTGCCGAACTTATGACCCAGTCAGGATAGTTCCGGAGCATTGTAAAAGGGCCAATTTTAAATGGAGTTATCAGCATGTCGAGCGTCCGGCAGAGGACGAAAAAAGAAACTGGTACAACGCAGACAGGCATCTAGCTCCGGGGATCGACTCTGACCAAGAAGAAGAGGATCACCAGAATTTAGAAGATAGGAGCCATAAACTAGGAGGCGCTTCTTCCTCCAAAGATAAAAGAACACGGACCAGTACAGGGCCTGAAACCTCGGATCAGCAAAGGGCAGCAGAAGCCCAAGCCAAGAAGGAAGAAGAAAAGAAAAGGAAGCACAGCATGTAACAAGCATCAAGGAAGAACTTGACAAAGTCGATCGTCAAAAGAAGGCGTAACAAGCCGCTGCAACAGTGAGCTTGCAGAGAAAAGTGCAAAAGAAGGTAGAGGCATAATGTAACGCAGAAGAAAGGAGGAACATGATGGGCAGGCTTTCTAGCCACTTAAAAGGAGAAAGGAATAGGACAAACACAGGATAAATAGGATGAATTAATAGATGATATCGACATATCTCCCCTGGACATTCCTCCGAGTGGCAAGAAAAGTATCCTCCCTGATGACGATTTTCCCGGGGAACAAGAGGAAGAGGTCTTCGACCTGACTAGATTGACATTTGACCAATTCTCTTTCAAAATACGGCAAGAGAGAAGAAAAGCCTTGGCGCGAAGCCATTCCGCCATATCTACGGTCGCCACCGGAAAGGACATAGTCCCAGATACAAGGACTAACCCTGTAATGATAGCATCAGCAGGTACCGCTTTTGCCGCAGCTACGGAGGAAAATGTCACTAGAATGAGCAGGGAGATTATCTCCCTGCAAAACAGGCTAAAAGCAATGGAACAGGAGAAAGCAGTACTGGAGAGTGAGGTGCGACAGCTCCAAAGAAAGCCTTCCCAAGTCAATGAAGTCCCACTAGCAGTCATGAAATAATGTGACGTATTGGAAACGACCATGCAGCAAGTATACAGAGAAATGCTCACCCTAAAACAAACAGTGGCCCCATTAGCAGAGGCACGAGCGGAAACCAAAGTGAAGCATGAGCAGCTCAAGGAGGCCTCGGCAGCTTTAGAAAAAATGATAAACTGGACAGCGCAGTACCAGCAAGCTCCCGAAAATGTGCCTAGGAAGGATTGGGGTCACACACAAGACGCCAAAGTACAAATCCGGATGAAGATGCAGTCCAAAGACAAGCTGGTCAAAGACTTGGACAAGGTGGTGTCTGCATATAATCACCTGATCAGTGGTATAGACTCCATGAACGCTCTTCATCACATTCCGTCGTTGGGGGCACTAGACGAAACTAAAGACTGGGAGCAAGTAGATCAGGAAATTCAGTCTTTTCTGCAACCCTTGAGACAAGCTGCTGCCGCACCAGAATTTGAGGCATCACAAGAGAACCTAAACCGGCTGCTTGTCACTCCAGTACAAATTTATACCAAGCTTGCCTCCCTCTCCATCCAGATTTCCCAGAAGAAGGAGACTCTGATACCGAATGTTTTGGAATGTACGCATCGGTTAAAAGAAGAAATCTCTCTAGTCTCCCCTATAGCAGCGGATTACCAGGCCTGGCAAGACTTCCTCAAGGAGAAGAAGATAGACGCTCCAGACCTCTCAATTACACAACCACCTCCATAGCTTAAGTGCTGGGTCGCAGGTCGCATTTGTTCCCCAGGTCGCAAGTCGCACCGGCGCCTAAGTCGCAGGTCGCAATCTTCTGGGTCGCAGGTCGCATGTTCGGCAAAGGTCGCAAGGAAGCTGAACCGTCGGGAAGTTGAAGCGTCGGAAAGCCTAAGGGCGTTTCTTGAATCTATAAATACCCCTGTGGGGCACATAGTTAAAGGCTGCTCTTTTTTGGACTGAAGGGCAATATTGCATTGTAATCGAAGAATCATACTCTTGGCATATGTAATACAATACATGTTAAAACCCCTTTGATTGGATGATGTGTTTAGCTGTGACAACACTGTGTGTATTCTGCGTGCAGTTTCAGAATATCTTTTGATTAATGAATCTGTGTTATTAATAGTATCATTCATGCACCATAGCTATCTGTGATTGTGTTGATGATGCTCAAGTTTATTATTTACTCTTATGATGAATGTTAATGAACTGTTTTATTAGCATTTCGTTATATCTTTCGGAAAGTTAAGGGATATTCTTGCCATAAAGAATTGTTTCTTTGGTGGTTAGATTATCCTGCATGCATACCCTATAGATGTGTTGCTAACGACATTTCCTGGGTGTGTGCATTTTGTCTATTACCTTGCTACGCACAGTGTCATATATTGGTTTGATACATCAGTCATGTATCCTGTATCATGTGAATAAGTGTATGTTTGCAGATTCAATCAGGTTGCTCAAGACCGAAGAGAAAGTCATTTAAGTGGTAGCCGGACCCACACCCCGGACGGGATCCCTACTCCAAACGGTTCAAAGTCTAATTGGGACTTTCTACCGAGATCGGAAAATCGCTATCGGACATACTTCCACAATGTATGTATTATATGTTATATGTTATGTTGTGGAAGTTTTTTTTGATATATTTTCTTTTTTCTCGATTTGTGAGTTTGACAAAGATCTAGAATCACAAATTTAATTATTAACTTCACAATTGATCATCTGTATAATTTCCATGTTAAATATATATATATATATATATATATATATATATATATACATTAAAAACCTATTTAAAAAAAAAAACAAATTTAATTAAAAAATAAAATTCTAATGATTTCCATTAAAAAAAACCTTTAAAATTTATAATGATTAAATAACAGTGTAGTACTCTTCTTCAAAGTCATTGTCATTCACACAATCAAGATATAGAAGCATTCACGAAACTCAATAATAACAACTCCACACGCAAACCAACACTCTTTTTGTCAACTTTTCTTTATAGAAAAATGAAAATGGAAGGTGCTCGAAGTTGTTATATCCTTATTATAGGTTTAGTTGGGTTGTTTCCTGCTAGAAAAGCAATAGATAATGCTAAAATATATCACGCGAGAGTAAGGAAACGTGTTTATATACCATTATAACTGTATCATAACTTCAAACTTATTACGCATTGAGATGAATGCAGATTGAACACCGTGTTATATATATATTTCATGTGAGCGTTATTAACCCCTCATTAAAATGTTTTCCAAATTTAATTATATCGGATAGAAATTGAAATTATTTATTTAATGTAAAATGAAATATTTTATTTATAGCATAATATTTTATATATTGTTATTATTATTTTTAATTTTATATTAATAATTAAAAGGATCACATGGTAAATTAAAAATATTTACTATTGGAAGAGTCTTTTAATTTAATGAGCAGACTCTTTCCCTATAGGGAGTCAATATTGAAATAATTATTTAATATGACAATTAAAAATAATTATTAATGAAATAAAAAAATTATATTTTTAAGTAAATTATATTTTTTATTATTTTAGGAATATTGAAATATTTTATTTATAAGTAAGATTGTAATATATATAAAATAATAAATATTGTAGTTATAATATATTATAATATTATATATATATATATAAGATTTTATTTTTAATTTAATGAGAAATCTTTATATGAAAAGGTGATATTAAAATATTGATTTAATATGTAAATTAAAAGTAATTATTGATGAAATAAGAAATATGTTATTTTTATTAGATTGTATTTGTATTACTACATTGAAATATTTTCTTTATAATCAATATTGTAATATATATGTGTGTTAATTTCGTTTTAAACATAAATAAATTACATATTCTTTTTATATTAAGTTGTAAAAAACTTTGTCAAGTCTTACTAGCACAACTCATTGAGGACGAACCTCATCAGCAAGGTGACCCAGGATCAAACGTCACGGGGGGTGGTTGTGCCATGTGCTAGGGGGAGGTGACATGTTCAAAAATATAGTGACTTTGACAGCTTAGATGCCCCTGGGTCGCGGCTCCTCATGTCATAAGTCAAGCCTAGAGGATCACAAATAACTTGACAAAAAAAAACAAGTTGTAAATAACTCTACCCCTGATGGGAGTGATAATCACAATTAAATGGCGTCCTTGGAGGTTATCGGGAGAATTTTAGGGGCTAATATTCGTAGGTGGGCTAATTTTCCATGACTTTTCGAAAAAAAAGATTCACTAATTTTTGTTTTTTTCTAAAAACGATTTGCCCAAATTTTATAGTATAAAATTATTTTACCTTAAATATCACCAAAAAATTATAGAGACTATATAAAAAAACATTAGAAATTTGAATATTTTTAAAAATATATCACCAAATATTTTATAGTTTTCATATTAACAACTAGTAAGATTCGTCAAGGTTTCTAAACTTTGAGATAAATTTCCATCCTTGAAATTTTTCCCTCGAAGTTGCGCCCGCCACCCCATAGTTACATCGTGCTTTAATAAAGACAGGACATAACCTCAACCAACTGGAAACTGGCATCCTCATAATGGAAGGGAGAAATGGATTATTGATTGAAGGAAAGAGAGTTGGAGTTGAGGATTTGGCCTCGGCTGGCTCTCTCAGCATCTCGTTTTTTATTCTTGGAGAGTTGTTGTGGGAGTATATTATGGTAAGAGTGGTTGACGTGCATGTTTGTTGGCGAAAGCAGAGGCTAAAGGAGCCAGTAGTTAGGTTTGGTCACTCTTTTGCATGGTTAATAGAGGTTGGTTCTATAGGAGGATCGTGGATGGTGTTCATTGCCTTTTGTGGAGTGAATTATCAGGGGCTAATTAAGTTTTACCTCATTTCTTTATTTAGTTGGTTTTGGGAGTTTGATCCAAAAGTATTTACCCTTACAGCTTGGGGACATTGTTGGATCGATTGGGCTTGACCCAGGTTTAGAGTTAGCTGCACACCAACAAAACCCTCTATTATCGACCCTTTTAGCAATGACTTGCTACACAGATCACAGTCTCACCTGAGGCAATATTGGGGTGTTGGACCCTTAGTTAAACTGAGAGGGGCGGGGGGCAGGGGTGAATCAGTTTAACACATTCATGGACTTTTAAAACTTTTTCATTAACACTTGTTTACACATTCATTTCATGTTTAGCTTAACTTGTGAGTAATCTTAGAATGTGAGCAACAAGCATTAGTATAATGTAACAGTAGACTTAATATGAGAGCAGCAAGTATTAAGCAGATGAGATAAACCACATCAACACATAAACATCATGCACAGAGACACCAGATATAAGTGGAAACCCATAAAGGGAGAAAACCACATCTTATTATTATTGTGATGCAAAGGCAAGCTCCAACTCCCTCTCACCACTATTTTTCTGCAGACACCAACCTACAGGAGGCTCCTACCTCAATTCTGCAAGCTACAACTTGCAAGGAAGCTCCAACTCCCATTAATTTTCTGCAGGCACCAACCTACAGGAGGCTCCAACCTCAGTCAGCTACAACTGACAGCTATCAAGCTACAACTTGATGTGGAAGCACCAACTCCCATCTATTTTCTACAGGCACCAACCTAGAGGAGGCTCCAACCTCAGTCAGCTACTACTGACATCTATCAAGCTATAAATTGATAGGGAAGCTCCAATTTCCTTATTCTTTCAAAAGAAAACACTTGCTGATTTACCTTGGATATCAGCTCTGTTATGTAGCATCTCTTTTGCTGTCCATCAGTCCTCATATCAGCCCTACATCATCTCTGCTCAACTCCTCCTTATTCTTATCTCACTGCTTCATTTCTGCATTCTCTAACTTTTCACTGCTTCTCATTCTGCTCCTCCTTCTTCTTGTCTTTTCTGCCTCAATCTTCAGTACTCTGCATTCTTTTTTCTTACGCTCTCTAGCTCTCTAACCTCTTGCAACTTTCTTATTTTCTTAAACTCTCTTCAATTCTACTGCACACCCTTTTCTTCTCTCACTCTGCTTTCGTCAACCTTCTCCCCTTGGATATTACCCTGTTTTATACAAAATAGCTTCATGGCTATTTGTATTCTACTGGGAATTCGAAATGGACAGCCATGTCCCTTTTCCTTCTGCCTTCTCATCTCTTTTATCCGCTCATTCAGAAAATATAACTGTAGGTACCAATTTAACATTACAGTGGGATATTTTTTCTCTTCCAGAGACTTGCCAATGCATCACAACAATATAAATTAAAATTATTTACATTTAATTACAATGAGAACTCCAGCTCACTCATTCAGCCTCTTGGCTAGCTGCGCATTTGTCTTTTCTTTGAATGTGTTTGTCCCTTTCTATCCTCTGTATGCCTTTCTGTTTATGGCTGCTGCGTAACTCCTGAATGTATGTAACTGCACTTTAACTCCGGGCAAATTCCAATGCTTTACACACAGCAAGTGTCTTGTTGATGTGGTGAGTTCCACAAGCGGAACATGTATACACCACAAAAATCGTTTTATATTAACAATCGCCCTCCACCTTAAGCTGAGGCCCATGGGTCCACAAACCACACGACATAATTCAATACAATCGCACCCGTTACATAAAACAACTCTCGGCATTTTATAACACCTTTTTAATAACACAGTACTCACAATCTTTATCATGAACCATCAACAATAAAACCCTTTATAACCTTCTTAATAAACCCTGGAATTTATATTAATGAACAACTCTGAAAGATTTGGGCCCCACAGCTGTATAAACCTTCCGCTCTATTTTCCGAGTCAAGCGTTATAAACATTAGTAGAAGGGGTCGATTCCATTTAATCAATAGAATATCATATATCTGGGCCCATTTGCCATGCTTTCCAATGATATACACTACTTCTCGACTTCTTCCGTTTGCGATTGATCGCAATCACAATTTCCATTTGAATGTACCAACATTCCAATATTCTGAAGCTCCGATTGTGATTACTCTGATGCGATGCGATTAATCGCAATCGTAAATTCCATTTGCATGTTCCGATGCCCTGCTTTAACTCTGATTGCGATTGGTCACTGTTCATTTAAATGTGCCGATGCGATTAGTACTGGAACTCAAACCTGTTAGATCATAATTTATAGACCCATCGGGTCCGGGCTTCAATCGCAATCGCAATCTTTTAACATAGTGCTTTGAGGTTCTGCTTCTTTCCGATGCGATTGATGTATTGCTTCCGATTGCAATTGATCGCAATTGCAACTCTTAGTTGCATGTTCCGACACATATCAATTATGTTTTATAAACCCATCGGGTCCGGGTTTCATCGCAATTGCAAATATTTTTTAACATGTTCCGCTGCTTTCTCCGATGCGATTGGGAAAGGGTCCTGCCATATAAAACTTTGTATTATGCGCGCCATATAACTTAATAAATATGCTTTGGACCTTTGATTCTTTTAAATTAGGGCTCAATAATATGAAACTTATATATGTATTGTAGTTTTTATTCCCATCAGGTCTGGGCTTTCAATCGTAATAGCAATTTTCTGTTGTTTACATATTCCACTGCACGGTTTTTCTCCGATGCGATTGGGAAAGGGTCCCACCTTATGATACTTTGATTCTTTGTGAAATATGTAATGCGCTGCATATATATGTAAGTTTTATGTTTCATCTTTGGAGTATCCTCCAGCGGGTTAAGCAATTCTCGGAATTTATTTATATATATCCTTCCGCCTGGGTTACAGTTCCCAGAATTTATATTTAGTGTTTCTACTAGTTGGGTAGTGATTCTCGGAATAACAGCTCTGCCTCTGCCTCTGCCTTCGCGGCTTCTGTCGCTAGACCTCTGCCTCTACTGCTGTGATAATGGCTTTGTCTCTGCCTCTGCCTCTAATAATGACTCTCCTCTATTTTCATTGTTTCGCTTTCCGCTTAGCCGTTACCGCCGCTCGACCTCGAGATCTCGCCTTCATTGCATATATGACTTGTCGTTATTCTTTGCCTATCTTTGCATCTTCTACCTTCTTTACCCGTCTCTGCCTTCGCTGCTTCATTTCCATGGATAACGGTTCGCTCTACATTCGTAGGCCGTTCTCACCGTTCCGCGTCGTGCCTTTGCTCATTATTAGTTTCTTCGACCACTTCATGGTTTCCTTACCATTTAGGCAATGCTCCAACTCATCCCCAAGCAATTCAATTACCTTCATTTGATACTATTATCCTCACTACTCTGCAACACCACCTCATCTATCTCCTGCTGCCTTTGTTCCTTCTATGCTGCCTTGCTACCTCTCTGCTTCTTTGCTATCTCTGCTGCTCTCTTTACTACCTGTGCTACTTGTCTTATGCTCTCTCTGCTGCCTCTACTACTTCTTTGACTGATGATTCTCCTTACTTATCTTTTTGCTGTCTCTGCTACCTCTCTTTTTTCTTCCTCTGCTACTTGGCTGATGTTTCAGGTGCTCCTCCTTTGTCATCTACTTTTCCATCAATGACAACATTTCCAACAGTCTCCCCCTTTGGCATTGATGGCAACACATCCAACGATAATCCAATTCTTTTTCCAAGTCTTCCTCTGCCTAGCTTCTTTTAGAAGACCCTTTCTTCTATTACCTACTTTTCCTCCCTTTGACATCAATGGCAAAGGATTACACATTTCTCAGTGTAGATTCTATGTTTGCATTTCTTCTCTCTGATTTGTGTTTATATCTTCTTCTTCTGAATTTGTACCCTGCTGCTCCAAACTGGTGTAAAAGAGTTGTTGAGAGAACACTTTTGGGGATTATTTGAACTTGAATATAAATTGTTCAATTATGATAATGATGCCAATATATCTTTTATTTCCGTGGTACACCTTTCTTTCCTGTTGGTGATGATTTGAGCTAGGATGCTGATAATAATATTACACTAAATAGCTGCAGGTCCTTTTTATAGATGTGATCAATGAATTAACCAAAATTTGATCTAAGAGATCAAATGCCTTTACTTGCTTGGACAATGTACATTCAAAAACAACCCTTGAGACTAGATACATTCAATTTATTGTTTAGTCTTACTTATCAACCAAGCACTTTTCTTTATGACATAAGGGGGTATGTATGTCAGTGATCAAACTCTTTTCAATGGTGAAATACCTGCAAATCCTTTGTGCTGAAGTAGGATTTAAAAGAAAATTTTGAGATTTAGATGGTAATCGTAGCTAGTCCTTTATTCTTCAGATACTTTGACTGTTATATCAGGATGGTCTTCCACAATAACATATTCAAGATGTTTAATTGAAAACTCAGCAAACAGACTTCACAGAGTTTTGTAACTGATATTTAAAAAGAGACCTTGAAGATATACATGTACTAACTTCAGGAAGGCATAAAAATATATATAGAAAAAGATATTGCTTCGGTGCTCAATATACTACTTCAAGTGTAAATTAGATACTGATCTTTTAGCACTGCTACTGCCCTTTTCATGCTGAATGTGGATAACCCTGAAAATTTTACCTTGATGCATTCTTGCCATAGTCCTTTGATCTTGAGGACCTGTATCATACTACTTTTCTATGACAACACTTGATATTCTGTTGATAGGCATGCTGCTTGTACCTAAACACCAATTGATATTACTTTGATAAACCATGCAGAGATTTCAATTCAGCTTGCACATTAACCCATAATTGATGCATCCTTCATAAATTCTATTATTGATCTTTCCACTGTTCACACCAACAATCATCAATATATTGAATCTGATCTTGGCATTATTTACCACTCTTCTTTTTCTATCCTTCTGTTCCAAAGAAAGCCATTGCATGTTCCTTTCTAGGACTTCTCTAGAGTCATTGCTGCTTTATATTCAATTCAATTATTCTAACATAAAGATTTTCAGGAAGACATCTTCAATTTATTTTCTATGAATCTTCATGGGCTGATTACTCAAAGATTTATTACTCACTTAACTGCATTTCTCCAAGTGGACCTTTTGAAATATGTAATGAACTGATGATAGGTGCTTTTCTTACTCATCCTTCTTAATGTGATACATTGTTAATTCTAGCAGTAGGAGGCATAGTGTGATCATCACTTTAATGTGCTAAAGTCTTCTTAGCTTATATGTTCATTGCTAAGGTTTCCTCTATCATCATGGCTTCTTGCTCTCTTCTCTTCTTCCATCAATCTGTCAGCTACTTAATACTTCAGATGATCTTCTTTCTCTATAGTTCTCATTTAGAGGAAAATCCTTTCACTTCCTGATCTCATAGCTGTTCTCATTTCATGGAGCTCTTCTTATACTACTTTCATGGGGATTATTTATGAACTACTCTCCCCCTGGGATGTTGCTTCATATTTATCACTGGTTGGATATTTGCTATGTTTTCTAGAGAAGCTCCCCCTGATACTATGCCAGATTCATTATGTTATTGAGATGATAGGCTTCCCCTTTCTCTTTTCCTTCCATACTTTATTGGGGTTCTTCATAATGTCTGCACTTCTTTTAGATTCATAGTTTTGTTTGATTTTCTTTGTTTCTATCATCTGTCTAGAGTTATTTAATATATAAGGCAGTTTACAGTCCTTTGCTTTGTGGCCAAGCTTGAGGCATACATAACATTTTATTTTATCAAAGCACATTTGAGCTGATGTATAATACTTTGTTCCTCTTCTTGAATACATTTTACAATCAACAATTTTGTGTCCAAAATTATTGCATGCATAACAATAGCCATGGAAATGATTTGTGTACTTGGTGGAAGATTGTCTTTTCCCTTTGCTTGCTTGAGGTGTTCTTCTTGTTTGCTGCATCTTTTGCTGGTTGGACTGGGTTTGTTTTGTCTTACAATGTGCTGCATCATGTCCTGGTTTGTGGCAAGAGAAACATGTGATATTTTTCATAGGAGGAACGAACCTCCTTTGGCATCTTCCAAATTTATTCAATTCATATTCAGGAGTGTGAGGGCCCTTTCTAGTTGACTGCTTCATCCTTTTATTCTCTGTCCTACCATGTTGCTGCTTGATTCTATTTGTTTCTTCACAAATCTTGTTCTTGCTAGATTCTATTTTTGTAGGAATCTGCTGAGCTGCTACATTTTCCTTTACAGCTTTTACAAAGATTATTTTCTTGTTATCTTCTACCTTGGGCTTACTAGTTTCTCCTTCATATCCTATCCCAACCTTTATGAGAGGAGATCTTTGAGCATTGAGAATTTGGTCCAACTGTCCAGAGCTTTTCATTAGAGGTGTATTCATTAATAGTTCTCTTTGGGATTTTTCTAAATTCTTTCTTAGGCTCACTACTTCTTCTTCCAATTTTTCACATTCTAGATTTTTCTCTCTCATTTGTTGCAGCAGAGTGTCTTCTACTTTCTTTGCCTCTTCAAGCTGTGTCTTCAGGCCAATAATTTCTTTCCTATCTTCATATTCTCTCTCATCACATATTTGCACCACTGTCTTAAGGTCTTTGTTTTCATTTTTCTATTTTTCTATTTCAGTCAAAGCAGTGTCAAGCTTGGCTTTTTCTTCAGCTGTAATTTCTTCATGGTTCTTATCTCCATTCACACTAGTAGGTACTTCATTTGATTGAATATTTTCCTGTTGACATGAATTTTTCTTCTTCTTAATTCTCTTATCCTTCTTGTCAGTGCCGTCCTTAGTGTTTACTCCGTGCATGAAGTGCAATCTATCCCAAATTTCTTTTGCAGAGGTTAAATCCATTATCAACTCAAGGTCCTTGTTATGAAGACTGTTATATATTACACATTTTGCCTTGGCATTCCTCTGTTGTTCTTTCACCGTGGGGGAGTCTGTGCAGTAACCATCACATACAAGCTTCCATACTTCAGGTTCATAAGCCAATATTCCTGTTTTAACCTTATCTCTCCATTCAGGAAAGTTTATCGTACTTAACACATGTACATTTTGATAGTCCATGACTTAACCAGATCTCCTTCAAGCTATTAGGCTTGCACCAAAGGAACTTTCTTTGATACAAATTGTTGGACCCTTAGTTAAAATGAGAGGGGGAGGGGGGTGAATCAGTTTAACACATTCATGGACTTTTAAAACTTTTTCATTAACACTTGTTTACACCTTCATTTCATGTTTATCTTTACTTGTGAGTAATCTTAGAATGTGAGCAGCAAGCATTAGTATAATGTAACAGTAGACTTAATATGAGAGCAACAAGTATTAAGAAGATGATATAAACCACATCAACACATAAACATCATGCACAGAGACACTAGATATAAGTGGAAACCCATAAAGGGAGAAAACCACATCTTATTATTATTGTGAGGCAAAGGCAAGCTCCAACTCCCTCTCACCACTATTTTTCTGCAGGCACCAACCTATAGGAGGCTCCTACCTCAATTCTGTAAGCTACAACTTGCAAGGAAGCTCCAACTACCATTAATTTTCTGTAGGCACCAACCTACAGGAGGCTCCAACCTCAGTCAGCTACAACTGACAGCTATCAAGCTACAACTTGATGTGGAGGCACCAATTCCCATCTATTTTTTGCAGGCACCAACCTATAGGAGGCTCAAACCTCAGTCAACTACTACTGACATCTATCAAGCTACAACTTGATAGGGAAGCTTCAACTTCCTTACTCTTTCAAAGGAAAACACTTGCTGATTTACCTTGGATATCAGCTCTGTTCTGTAGCATCTCTTCTGCTGTCCATCAATCCTCATATCAGCCCTGCATCATCTCTGCTCAGCTCCTCCTTCTTCTTGTCTCACTGCTTCATTTCTGCATTCTCTAACTTTTCACTGCATCTCGTTCTGCTTCTCCTTCTTCTTATCTTTTCTGCCTCAATCTTCGGTACTCTGCATTCTCTTTTCTTACGCTCTCTAGCTCTCTAACCTCTTGCAGCTTTCTTATTTTCTTCAACTCTCTTCAATTCTGCTGCACACCCTCTTCTTCTCTCACTTTACTTTCGTCAACCTTCTCCCCTTGGATATTACCTTGTTTTATACAAAATAGCTTCATGGATGTTTGTATTCTACTAGGAATTCAAAATGGACAGCCATGTCTCTTTGCCTTCTACCTTCTCATCTCTTTTATCCGCTCATTCAAAAAATATAACTGTATGTACCAATTTAACATTACAGTGGGATATTTGTTCTCTTTCGGAGACTTTCCAATGCATCACAACAATATAAATTAAAATTATTTACATTTAATTACAATGAGAACTCCATCTCACTCATTCAGCCTTTTGGATCTCTGCGCATTTGTCTTTTCTTTGACTGTGTTTGTCCCTTTTTCTCCTCTGTATGCTTTTCTGTTTATCGTTGTTGTGTAACTCCTGTATGTATGTAACTGCACTTTAACTCTGGAAAAATTCCAATGCTTTACACACAAAAAGTGTCTTGTTGATGTGGTGAGTTCTGCAAGTGGAACATACATACACCACAACAATCATTTTATATTAACAATCGCCCTCCACCTTAAGCCGAGGCTCGTGGGTCCACAGACCACGCGATATATTTCAATACAATCGCACCTGTTACATAAAACAACTCTCGGTGTTTTATAACACCTTTTTAATAACACAGTACTCATAATATTTATCATGAACCATCAACAATAAAACCCTTTATAACCTTCTTAATAAACCCTGGAATTTATATTAATGAAAAACTCTGAAAAATTTGGGCCCCACAGCTGTATAAACCTTCCGCTCTATTTTCCGATTCAAGCGTTATAAACATTAGTATAAGGGGTCGATTCCATTTAATCAATAGACTATCATATATCTTGGCCCATTTTCCACGCTTTCCGATGCTATACACTACTTCTCGACTTCTTCCGATTACGATTGATCGCAATCGCAATTTCCATTTGAATGTACCAACATTCCAATATTCTGAAGCTCCGATTGCGATTACTCTGATGCGATGCGATTAATCGCAATCGCAAATTCCATTTGCATGTTCCGATGCCCCGCTTTAACTCCGATTTCGATTGGTCACTGTTCATTTAAATGTGCCGATGCGATTAGAACTGGAACTCAAACTTGTTAGATCATAATTTATAGACCCATCGAGTCCGGGCTTGAATCGCAATCGCAATCTTTTAACATAGTGCTCCGACGTTCTGCTTTTTTCCGATGCGATTGATGTATTGCTTCCGATTGCGATTGATCACAATCACAACTCTTAGTTGCATGTTCCGACACATATCAATTATGTTTTATAAACCCATTGGGTCTGGGTTTCATCGCAATCGCAAATATTTGTTAACATGTTCCGCTGCTTTCTCTGATGCGATTGGGAGAGGGTCCCGCCATATAAAACTTTGTATTATGTGCTCCATATAACTTAATAAATATTATTTGGACCTTTGATTCTTTTAAATTTGGGCTCAATAATATGAAACTTATATATGTATTGTAGTTTGTATTCCCATCAGGTCCGAGCTTTCAATCGCAATCGCAATTTTCTGTTGTTTACTTATTCCGCTGCACAGTTTTTCTCCGATGCGATTGGGAAAGGGTCCCACCTTATGATACTTTGATTCTTTGTGAAATATGTAATGCGCTGCATATATATGTAAGTTTTATGTTTCATATCTGGAGTATCCTCCAGCGGGGTAGGCGATTCTCAGAATTTATATATATATATATATATATATATATATATATATATATATATAATGCCCGGCTGGGTAATGATTCCCGGAATAAGGTTTTATATATACATACATTGCCGCTTGGGTTATGATTCCCGGAATTATATATATGTATCCTTTGCTACTCTAATCTTTAGTGTATCTTCCAGTGGGGTTTGGCGATTCTCGGAATTTGTTTGTATAAGTATATATACTTTCCACTTGGGTTGTACGATTCCCGGAATATTATGTATGTTTGCACATGGTTCCATTCCATAAAAAAACGTGTCTATGTTCGCTACCTCTGCCTCTGCCTCTGCCTTCGCTGTGCTTCTTTCTCTGTCTCTGCTGTTGCTTCTTTCGCTGCTTCTGCTGTTTTGACTGTTACATTTCAACAATCTTCTTCTTTGCTGCCTCCTTTGTCTGTCTCTGTCTTTTCTGCCTCCATTGCCATGATAACAGCTCTGCCTCTATATTCGCAGCCTCTGCCTCTGTTCTTCGCTGTGCCTTTGCTCATTATTAGTTTCTTCGACCACTTCATGGTTTCCTTACCATTTAGGCAATGCTCCAACTCATCCCCAAGCAATTCAATTACCTTCATTTGATACTAATATCCTCACTGCTCCGTAGCACCACCTCATCTGTCTCCTGCTGCCTTTGTTCCTTCTATGTTGCCTTGCTACCTCTCTGCTTCTTTGCTATCTCAGCTGCTCTCTTTACTGCCTCTGCTACTTGTCTTATGCTCTCTCTGCTGCCTCTGCTACTTCTTTGACTGATACTTCTCCTTACCTTTTTGCTGTCTTTGCTACCTCTCTTTTTTCTTCCTCTGCTCCTTGGCTGATGTTTTAGGTGCTCCTCCTTTGTCATCTACTTTGCCATCAATGACAACATTTAACATGGGGGATGTCAGAACCAGGTTTCTGCATCCAGAAGGACAATGGAGTGTGGATCTACTGCTAAACTTCTTCCTTATGCTTATTCTAAACTGTTCTGATGCAACTATCTACTTTAATAGTCTATACTTAATCCACCAATCAATACATGTATGCACTGCGCCTTTATTATTAAAACACAACATAAAGCATATAAATAAATCCGCAATGCAGATAATAAGAAAATTCACACATAAGCACTAAGATACCTTCAAAACTTCTTCTTCTTTATTATGATAAGTCTCTTCACTACATTCACTTCTCCAACCTGCCCACACAGCTGCAGATGGTATGTACACAAAGCTATAGATTCTTCAAGGCCTCTACGTACACAGCTGTAGAGCCTTCCTAAGACCCAAAAAGACTAAAATAGATATATCAAGTGCTTGTGATCATCAAATAATACATCATGATTCTTTATTCGACAAGCCTTACGTTGATTTATATAGAATTTGCATCATAAAAAACCATGGTCCACATATCATGGGTGGTACCATGGTGGACACAACAATAGACTAAAACCAAAATCGCGTTACAAAGTGTGGGGCTTCTACCTGCCCTTGAGCCCCTAAACACCGTGTGGTAGATTTATCTTTGCAGTATCGCGCACTCCTCTCCTCAAGTTGCAGAGTCTTTTCATAAAATTTGGACTGCGCCCAATACGCCCCCAACACTGACATGTGACTCATCTTGAGTCACTTAGCTCATATGCCACGAACCTTATCTGCAATACCTGTGTAGGAAATGTTATATTGTTGAATTATGTCTTCCATCTGTTGTTCCTCGTTATGCACTTGCTCCAGTAGTGCCTCTATTTTTGGTCTAGTTGTCTTCTACATCACTTCTTGTTTTCATTGTCCCATCTCCTTAAGATTTCCATCCACGGATTGTGAAAGCTGAAGGGCCTCATCCTACCATGGTTAATTCCTCATTGTGATCAGCTACTCTTTCCTTTGCAGATCCTCGATCTAACTCTGAATATGCTTGCCTTCTATGATCTGAGCGAGCCACTACATGGGCTCTAGGGTCCGCAAAGTTTCCCAGATTTTGTCCAAATTCCTCTTCTTTGTCTACATATCCTCTTCAATTATTTGAATTTTTGGATCCTCCTATAGTGAGGTCCAAATTTCCATAGTGTCATCCAACAATTTTCCACACACTTCCACTGAGTCGGCGATGCCTTTCAGTGCAGTTTTAAGGTTTTCTTCCCTCTTTGACTTCCGGCGGTGTGGCTGGCTATAACCTCATTCGCATCTCAACAATGTAGACCTCATATTCAAAATTTAGGTTTTCAATGTCTTCCTTGGAATCCTTGATTGTGAGAGTGAGCTTCGTAACCTTTGCTGCTGGTGGTTCCTTTGCATGGACCTAAAAGTTTGGAATTTCACTACAAGTTTGTTCGATGGCTTCTTTCAACTGCTGCTTTGTTGAAGTGCCTCAGCTCGTTCCTTGAGTACCCGATTGATCTACGTATTCATCGTGGTTCTTTCGTGTTGCACTTGTATATTTGACTGTTAGATACTTTTTTCCTGCCCCTTTAATTCATCTATGATCCCTTGGTGGAAATTGTGCAATGTTGGAGTGGGGGCCGCGTCGAGGTTCATGTTGATGCTTTCCCATCCTTTGGCGCATTCTCTATATTATGAAAATTCAAACTGCAGTGCTCCTCTGGGTACCTGTAAAATTCTTAAACAAAATTGGGTCTCTAGTCGGTGCTTTGGATGTGTTGATTAAGTTGTCTATGTTATTTGGCTAGATGGATGCTCCTGTTGTCTCACTATTTGTACTAGCACATTGAGTTCCTACATGCCTTCCTACACTTATGTTAATATGGCTTTCTATTGGTCCTCGATTATGTTCCTTGTTTCTTCTGTGACTTCTTGGACTTTATCCCCAATCTTGTCGATGTGCCCCTTAGTGAGGAAAATTGGTGTGGTTCCTCGAGACTCGATTGCTTTTGGCTTCTTCCTTGGGCTCATCATAGTTACTGTAGGTACTCTCTTTTGGACAATGAATGGTGAATTATCTAGCTGGGAGGGTCCTAGCCACCCTGATCTGGATTTTTTCCTTCTGTTTCTTCCCTGTCCTTCTCTATGTCTTGCTCTGTATCCTTCTCTGCCTTAGTGTCCTTTCCATTGGTTCCCACATGTTGCGTGGTGTATTTCTCTTCCTTAGTACCTCCAATGGGTGGACTCATCCAATCTTCCATCCATTTCTTTAGGACATTCAAAAGGTAAATCTTTGTGACAAAATATGGCAAAGGATGCCACGTCTCTGTCGGATCCTTCCGTGCCTTGATGTAATCTCTATGGAAATCCACCTTAAATTCTGCAATATTATGGTATGCTTTGAACAAAGTGGGTGACAACCTGGGATGCTGATTCACCACTCTATGTAAATACATCTCCATTAATACCCAAAAAGTCTTGTTTTCCATTGTGTGTGTCGACTCCTTGGAAAATGAGAGCTAGGCATACGTCACAACTTCGCAGACATCAAGATCAACTGTGAAAAAATATGACTATGATGGTTCCTTCCACACCAATAATGCTATGATCAACAACAACCACACTCAGTGGAATGTCTTGCCTTCCTCGTGCGCTTCTTCGCAATCCTCCAAAAATTCCTTGCACAAGTAGTTGGCCCAGCTAAACTGGACTGCCTTGCTACACTGCGTGACCAAAGAGACCACAACTACTGGGACTTCATTCACTCTGCCCTTGTGCATAATTTTCCCTACAAGAACATGTGCGGAAAAGTGCACTGCTTGGTCATTGATATAATTGATGTCATATCCCCTTGACTTCTTGACCAACTGATACTTCTTCTTGATTTCGTCATCGACTTCCTTATCCTGACTCTGGCCCACGAACTCCTCGACGGGGTTCTTTCCCTAGTATGGCAGTGTGGTGATTCGTTGAATCAACATTCATCTATTGGGATCCTCTCTCCCAACTAGAGGTATTCGTCATGCACTAAATCCAAAATATGTCGAACACATATTTTGTTGATGGCACTTTGACTAAAGTGTGGCACATTCAACATATTTAACAACCTTGCTCGGTAAAATCCTTCTGCCCACTGATGTGGCTCTAACCTGGTAACTTTAGCCTCTGGGTAATACACTTGGTGTAGGTATCTTCTTGGTTCAAATTGGGGATACTTTCTTCTATCGTTGAAGTCCCAATCATCCATCTTCAAATGTAGAAATTTTCCCAATGGTTCTCCTTCAAATAGTACCTATTTAGGCAGTAGCAGTGTGAAACCATCGAACTTCACATTATCATGGTCTTTGATGGGCTTAGCACCCAAATTTCTTGGTTGTACATATGGTGGTAGTACAGAGAGTTCTTCTACACCTTCTAACTCAATTTCTAGTATCTCTGTTTCTAAGATTGTAGTTTCTTCCTCATTGTCCTGAATCTACATTGGTTTCTTCTACTTCTTGTCTTGTCGTTGCTTTCTACATTTCTCCTTGGCTATTTTCTTTCTTGGAGATTGTCTAGCTCCAGGGGACATAGCTAGCCTCTTTACCTGTTTTTTCTTTGGTTGCACTTCTTTGGAGGTTGGTTGCTTCCGCAGTGACCTCAGGCCTATTACGCTTGGTGTTGTGACCCCCATGATTCCTCCTAGTCCTTTCCTTATAAATTCCTTGGAAATATCTTCAAAGCTCTTCTCAGACATACAATCAGATATTATATTCTCACTTAGGCGCAAATTCTCAATTTGAATTCTCATGAAGAAAATTGTCAAAATTTGGAGCCGGGCCTTGCTTTTATAACAAATTTGAATTTCGGACCTCAAATAATCCCCAAAATTGGCTTATTTAATGCAAATATGACACTATATTCGACTAGTTGTACCTAATAAATGCACTTCCCCCGCTCCTTTAAACATAAAATTTCCTTTCACGTCATCATTTTCCTTCCAATTGTAATATTTCTGGCTAACTTCGATTATCATTCCCTTGTGTCACAACAATTCATCCCTTGTCACAGTTCCTTTGGACTTCGACATACTCCTGAATATCGTGCAGTAAGATTCCTTTGCATGGTTCTTTCTGAATTCACCCTACTCCTGACTATCGCATAATAATATTCCTTCGGCGAAGCCTCATTCTGCCGAGTAGTCACATAGTTCAGTGCCCACTTTTAACTGCAGGTCACACTAAGAATTTCCTCTTTCATTTTTTAGTGCAAAATTCTAGGGACAAATTCGTCCCTGTATATCTTCAATCTGCTTCCATTCACTCGTCCAAGCATCAACTTACCATCCAACTTCACGAGCCTAATTGTGCCTCCATCAGAGACATTTTTGATGATATATGGTCCCAACCAATGTGTTTTAAACTTTCCAGGGAACTTCACAAATTTTTTATCATACAATAGGATAATATCTCCTTCCTTGAATGTCTTCTACTTGATGTGCCTATCATGCCAAGATTTCTCCCTTGATTTTTTCACTTGCTGATGAAACCTTCTATAAAATTGTCTTCTTCCAAAGAAATAAATTGCTCCATCCGTTCTTCCATTTGCCATGTTTGTGAATGTTGCAATTATTAAAATTGGCACAATGTACTCCATAGGCATGACTACTTCTTGTCCATATACCAACCTAAAAGGTGTTTTTCCTACTAGCTTCTTGCACGTTGTCCTGTATTCCCATAACACCGCAGGAATTATTACATCACACACATTTATGTTCACATTTCATACTTTTATGAGCACATTCTCTAGAATATTATTGAAAATTTTGATTGTCCCATTTGACTAAGGATGATACGGTGTACTTTTCTAATCATATACATGAAATTCTTCAATCATCACCTCAATAGTATTATGCAAGAAATGTGAACCCCTGTCACTCATAAAAATATTTGGACACCAAAATCTGGACAGATTATACTCAAATATGAACTTTGTAGCGGTATTTGTGCTACAATCCTTCACTGGTTGTGCTTCTGCCCAACTTGTCAAATAATCAGTTATAGTGATTATGTCTGTTGTGCTGGTCTTCTTCCGTGGTGGGTTAATAGGTCAAACAAATTCAATAGCCCACTTATAAAATTATTTCAATGTTACCTGCATATTCAATGGCATTTCATTCCTTCAATATGGCCTTTCTATTCTTTGACATGCATCACAAGCTCGAAAAAAATCCTTGGCATCCTTATGCATTGTGGCCCACCATAACCCAACTCTTAGAATCTTTTACATAGTGGCGTTTCCTACATAATGTCCTACTGCAACTCCTCTATGAGCTTCTACCAAAATACTCTTCCTCTCATGGTCAGGGACATATATACGAATTATTTCATCTCGTTTCATTTTATACAAATGTTCTACAATCAATGAGAAATCATCTTCTTTGAATACCATCTCGTTCTTCTGCTGTGTAGTGGTATACTGCGAGTGCCATTTCTATATCTAAAAACTGAATAATATTCATGAAGTGATCATCTACGACCCTTATTATGAATAAATTCCCATCCAATAGGGTATTCACAATAATGGTGAGTTCTTTACCTATTTCTATCCTTAACAGATGATCAAACCTAACATTCAAACTTCTTGGCTTAACTGCAACTTCGAAGTCGTATTCTTGTAACAAAAACAATCATCGACATAGTTTCTCTCTTAAAAAAATCTTATTCACCAAATAATTTAGCATTGAGTGATCAATAAACATATTGAAGTGCGCTACCAACAAATAATGCCTCAAATTATGCAATGCGTAGACCATAGCCAACCCTTCCGTCTCTGTCATGGAATAGTTCTTCTTCACCTTGGATAGTTTTATGTTTGCAAAAGATATGGGGTGATCAATTTCTCCTTCTCTAGGTTGTTGAATCAGATTTATGCAGGAGGAAATAGAATAAACACATAACCATAAATACAAATATGCTACCGAAATAACACTTCATTTCATTAGTATCAAAGAACTAAAATTTTCTTACAGACAGAATGGAAATAAACTAGCTAGGGCGCTCGTAGCTTATCTCTTAGAAGAGATGTGGCGGCTACAGGCCTATGAACTGTGTTACAATGAGGCTCAAGGGTCTATTTACTATAGAGAAACAAATGAAAACCATAAAATTCCAAGAACCTAACCCTAACAGATGAAGTGCCAAAACTATGGCCTCGTTTGGGTAAATTGGTGTTTCAACTTCCCGGGGTCATAAATTTGGCATACTATCTTCATTTGACACACATGATACATTGTTAGAAATATCTATCCAAGGACTAAAACTACTAATCATGAATATTGATTCTAGAATTTAATCCTCTTTGGCAGGGTTGTGATGCCCAAAAATATTCGTTTAGGGCCTCAAAACAGCTCCGGAAGTTCGAGACCCGAAAAACTGCTAAAAATAGTAAGTTGTGCCGAAACTAAAAAATTGAAAGAGACAATGGTGGGGCCCCAAGTGGAATAGGTCAGTGGCCAGCAATATCCACCTGGATCATTCCTCCCCCCTTAGGAAGAAATGGTCCCCATTGCGTTGAGTTCCTCCATGAGATGAGGAAAATTCTACTAAAATTGGTCCCTAGTGAACCACTTGCCTTGGTGCAGGAGCTGGCCAACTTTGACAACTCGATACAGTTGGATATTCTATTGGAAAGTGTTCTTGATTTTTATGTCCATGATATAATCTATGGTGGCCTATTCCATGCATTTTGGGTTTAACTCTGTTGGTGTGAGTTGTTCTGCAATGTTAGAGGTGTCCAGTAGAGGTAGGAAGTAAGGAGGAATGTGGTCCACATTGAATACTGGGTGAAGACCAAGGAATGGTGGAATACTGAGCTCGAATGCATTGTTCCCTATAGCCTTGGTGATGGTTTTCGGCCCATATCAGAGTGGGAAAATCTTGCGGTGGGGTCTAGTGAGGTGCTCCTACAAATGTAACCACACTTTGTCGCCCACCTGGAAGTTGTGTGGCACCCGATGTTGATCATGTCCTTGCTTGTACTTAGCATTGACTTTGTCCAATATGTCATGAACCTGTTGGCATATGTGCTGAATGTGCTCGATGAAGATGTTCTATTTGTCAGCTTCAGACTGGACATGAGCCGAATTGGCTTGAGTAGCCGCAAATGGCATGGTTATGTAAATGGGACATAGCGGCTGGAATCCCAAGCCCACCTGAAAGGGGCTATGGTTTATTGAGCGCCCAGTTATAATTGTGTTGTACATAGGGGAGGCTCTCATCCCATGTGCGTGGATTCTTTGAATTGTACATGCGCGGAATGTGTACAATCATCCTATTGACGACCTCAGTTTGGCCCTTAGTTTGGGGATGGAAAGTTGTGGACTTGGTGAGCTTGGTGTCCAGCACTAACCAGAGGTTGGAATAAAATGTGATGAGGAACCTGCTATCCTGATCTGATATGATAGACTATGGGATCCCAAAGTGCACCCATACTCGTTCAAAGAAGAGTTTAGCAATGTCTTATGTTGTGATATTCTTCTTGTAGGCCGCCATAATGGCCATCTTAGAGAATCTTTTGACGACCACAAAAACATAGTCATATCCATGCTTAGAAGAAGGAAGGCCCGACATGTAATCCATGGAGAGGGATTCCCAAGGTCAACTAGGGGTAGGTAGCGGAGTATAGAGGCCTTGCTTCTTGATGGTCAGTTTGGCAATGGCACAAGTAGTGTAGGATCTGATGTACTTCTCAAAATCCTGTTGAAGGTTCAACCAATAGAAATACTTCTGCAGTACTATCACTATTTTCTCGACCCTAAAATTCCCAGCGACTCGACTGTAGTGTGCTTCCCATATCATCTTGGTATGCTCACTTGAAGGAACTCAAAGGTGTCGCAGGTGACATAACATTGCATCTTGGAGGTACAAATTTGGAACTTGCATACCCCCCAAGAGTACCTTGTATGTGTGGCCAAATTCTAGCTCACCTTTTTAGAGAAGTAGCCAATCAGAAGTCTTGTGCCTACAAGAGTTGAGAACGGTAGCTAGCACCATGATCAGTGGTCGGCTGAGGCGGTCTACAACATTATTGGTGCTACCCTTCTTGTACTTGATGTTAAAATGAAACTGTTGCAGATATTTGGATCACTTCTGATGGTGATCATTCTGCAACTTCCCTTGTGTCTGTATGAACTGCAAGGGTTGGTGGTCTATGTGGATGATTGTTTCCTTCCCCAAAATGTAATTCTTCCATTGTCAACAAGCCTACACAATGGGATACATTTCTTTTTCATAAGTGGGATACTTGCGAACTGTGTCGGACAATGCCTCAATGTGATATGCCACTGCATGCCCCTGTTGAGTAAGAACTGCCCAATAGCATAGTCAGAGGCATCTGTATTGATCTCAAATGGTTGTTGCAAGTCTGGTAATGTGAGCACTTGGGCAGAATAGAGGCGATGTTTCAATTCTACGAATGCCTTCTATTGAGATTCTGACCAAAATCATTTTTCTTTTGCTCCTCCCTTGGTGACTTGACTCAAGGGCCAAGTGATATGAGAGAATCCCAACACGAACCCATGGTAGAAATTATCAAGACCCAGAAAGTTTCAAAGCTCTGTTAGAGTGGTTGGGGCTGGCCAATCTCGAATGACTTGGATCTTGGTTGGATCCACATGCACCCCCCTTTCATCAATAACATCCTAGATATTGAACCTGGGTCATGCCAAAAGTGCACTTCCCCAAATTGGCACACAAATTGTGTTGCTGTAGTGTTTGGAGGACTTGCCGGATGTGGTGGAGGTGCTCTTCACAAGTTTGGCTGAATATCAGAATGTCATCTAAGTACACCACTACAAATGAGTTGGTGAATGGCCGCAAAATGTCATCCATCAACCTCATGAAGGTTGTGGGAGCATTTGTCAACCCAAAAGGCATGAACAACTATTCGAAAAGGCCCTCCTTGGCTTTGAAGGTAGTCTTCCACACATCATAAGGTTTGATTGGTACCTAGTGATACCCAAACTTCAAGTCTATCTTTCTGAAATATTTTCCCCCTTTGAGTTGGTCCAGAAGGTCATCAATCCATGGGATCAGGTACCTATTCTCGACAGTGATATTTTTCAACTCCTGATAGTCAAAAAAGAGTCTCCAAGTCCCATCCTTCTTCTGTACCAATATGATCGGGCTCCCACAAGAATATGAACTTGGCCGGATGTGACCTTTCTATAGAAAATCTTGAATATGCCTCTTGATTTCATCATTCTCTAGAACAGAGCATCGATAGATCGGTCCATTGGGTAGCGGCACACCTGGGATCAGATCAATTGGGTGCTTGACCTAATAGTGCAGAGGAAGCTCTGCGAGTGAGGTGAAGATGTCCCCGTACTCCTCCAAAACCTTGTCCATTTTTTGTTGTCGTGCAGAGGAGCCCTATATAGAGGTTGTGGCCACAGTGTTCTTCCTACCCTCAGGGCGGATCATCGGGAAAACAAATTCTTGGTTTGGGAAATGAGCTTACTGCATTGTTTTGTAGTAACCAAATAGATAGAGACAGGCGGTGGTACCTCTAGTATCCTGTACATCTTATTTCCCAAAGTAACAATAACAACATGAGGTTGAGACTCATACACGGCATGTCACTTCCAAAGGTACGGTTGGCCTAATAATACATCAGAAACATCAATAGGAGCAATGTCACATAATGCCTCATCCGTGAAGGGCTTGATGCTATAGGGAAGGCAACACTGCCGGCTGACGCGGAGATCTCGTCCTTGGTGAAGCCACTCAATGGTGTATGGATGTGGGTGAGCTGTGGTCGGCAAGCCCAACCGCTTCACGACGTCTACTGAAATGAGGTTCTTTTGGCTCCCATTGTCGACAATGAACTGTACCGGGGAGCCCTTTACCCACATCTGGGAGTGGAAGAGACGTTCCTCCTCCTTTGGATCTTCCGGTTCCTCCTTTTGGATCTTTGCAGTGGCAACAATGGCGTTGGGCTCCGCATCAATAATCTGTTTCCCTTTTTCATTCGCCTTTTCAGGTTCTGATTCGGAGTCAGAGCATGCATCTGACTCAGAAGCCCTCATCTCGGCCACTAGCGACTGCTTGGCCCGACACTTACTTGTGTTGTGAGTGGAGCTCTTATGGAACTCACACCACTTTCCCGTGTCCTTCTTTGGCTTTGCGGTGCTGTTCTTTTCTTGTGGCTTCGATGAGTTGTCTTTAGCCGCCATGCCTTGGCTCGGTCCTTTGTTCTGCGGTTTGGAAGCACCTTTCCCTTGCTTTTGATTCGCAGATCCAAAGTCTCGCTTCTTCTGCTTGAATTTATGCTCAATCTTGGCAGCATACCGGTATGCCGTACCAAGTGAGGAGATGTCAAGGAACTCCATTTCCTCCTGAATGTATTTGTGCAGACAGCTGCGATACTTTATCACCAGATGTTTCTCTGAATCTTTGATACCCAACTTTGTGCGCAGGGTATGGAACAGATTCGTCAGCTCATGCACATCTTGATCCCTTTGTTGTCGCAGCGTGGTCCATTGTATGTACTTGTCCTCATAGCTTCCCACGGGATAGTACTGTTCCTTGACGGCGTCTCGGAAAGAATTCCAAGTTGGTACGGCCGAGAACAGAGAGGGTTCTGTCTGGTCCTTGTTCTCACAGTAGGTTTCCCACCAGTCCTTTACATGGGGGGTAGCTTTGAGGAGTGCAAAAATAATCTTCTCCCGGTCTGAAAAGTCATGAACAGAGAAATATACTTCTAATAGATTCAACCATCTATCTACGGCATCTGCGTCTATTTGACCCTCAAATATGGGAATGTCAAAATTTACTTGTACCTTAAAGGGGGTCGCAACTCCAGAGTGGCTACTGGATGCAGATGCGCCGCCGGTGGGCAGCCGTTGAAGGATCTGAGCAAAACTATCCATCATCGCTTTCCTTTGTTTTTCGAGGGCCTCCTCGAGCAATATTTTGATAGGATCTCCTGCTCCCTCATCTTTCTTTTCGTCCCCCATGGGCGTCCGTCGAGGTTTGCGAGGCTGATCTTGCAAAGGTTCCACCAGATCAAGCCCTAGCTCCTTATACCCCGACCTCGTTGGGGACATGCAAAGAAGGATCGAGAAAAACCAGACCGCTTTGATACCACTGATCCGGATTTATGCAGGAACGCAACAGAATAAACACATAACCATAAATACAGAGATGCAGCGGAAATAACACTTCATTTCATTAATATCAAAGAACTGAAATTTTCTTACAAACAGAATGGAAATAAAACTAGCTAGGGCGCTGGTAGCTATCTCTGAGGAGAGATGTGGCGGCTACAGGCCTCTGAACTAAGTTACAATGAGGCTCGAGGGCCTATTTATTATTGAGAAACAATGGAGAACCCTAAACATCCAAAAACCTAACCCTAGGAGATGAAGCGCCAAAACTATGGGCCCCGTTTGGGTAAATTGGTGTTTCAAATTCCCAGGGACGTAACTTTGGCATACTATCTCCGTTTGATGCACATGTTACATTGTTAGAAATATATATTCGAGGAATACAATCATAAATCCGTGAATATCAATTTTGGAATGGAAAAATATTCACCGGAGGCGCAATGCCCAAAAAACGTCGTTTAGGGCCTCAAAACAGCTCCGAAAGTTCAGGACCCGAAAAACTGCTAAAAATAGTAATTTGTGCCGAAACAGAAAAAATGAAAGAGAGAATGGTGGGGCCCCAAGTGGAATAGGCGAATGACCACCAATATCCACCCGGATCAATTGTGCTAGTATGTATCCAACACTATGCAAGATGCATCAACATGTACATGAAACTCTATTCCAATTTGGGAAAAATAGAATAGGCAGTAATCACCATCTTCCTTAGTATGTCAAAGCACATTTAATATTCTCTATCCCAAGAAAAGTAACATCTTCTCTTCAATTACTTCTCCATTGGTGCGCTTATTCACAGATACGCTTAAATTTTTTTTTTGTAGTAGTCTAGTACGTCCAAGTTTCGTGTGCAAATGCTTTATCGTTTTAGGCGTTGTTAGCCGGCTATAAAAATTTTTATACCAAATGTTGGCTAAAACTCTTTGGAGCCTTCAAGGAACAAATTTTATGACTAAAAAGTGTTGGCTCTTGAAGACTTTTGGAGGCCTCCTACCTCTATCCCAATCTTCACTACTGTGCCTTTTTTCCCCTTTAGAAATCCTGCTGATTCCCAAGGAAAAATACTGCTACAAACACCTTTTTCCTTTACCCCTTTTGCCAAAACTAACCTTAGTTTTATCCCTCCATTTCCCATGAAAATCCCTCATTTTCATATTTTTCCCTTTTCCCCTTCTTAGAATCCCCTTGACAAGGTTGAAAACTCCTTCTTTGCCTTATCGGAACCCCTCTAACCCTTTGAAAATCATTCAAAAACCATAAAAATCACATTTTTTATGGTGTGGACTTAAGCCCCCTCGGGCTAAGTCTTAAGCCCCTTCCTCCATAAACCCTAGTCGTATTATCCTCCATACACCCAAAGGTCCCGCAGTCGGGCACCAAGCCGCTTCGTAAATAATATTTTAAACCTTGGTTTATATTAAAAAATCGTCAGTTTTATTATTTTATAAAATTTCTGCCGGTTCCAAATTTAATTCATTCCGCACTGTTGATCTGATCTACAGATCGACGGTACGGAGTCCGTCTCCCCGGTGGTCCCCGCATTCCACTCACCTGTCCAAAAACCGCGTGGTATTCATCGCATTGCCTTTGGGCAGCGACAGTTTTTTCCCAATCGGCAGCGATTCCATACGCTGGCCGACACACGTCCTGTGCACTATTTGAAAATTGCCCCCCCATCGCGCATTAACTTTCGGCAACAAACCCGGCACGATATAGTTGTACACCGTCTGATCTGAGGTCGCCCATCCGACGGCTATCGCTCTCCGAAGATGCCCGACAGTTAACCGGGATACGGCGCGGCATTCAATTGATCTCCGCCGTCGATCTGAAGACCCACATTCCATCGCCCTGATTCGATCACCCAATCAACATTTCCCGTTTTGACTTTCCATTTTCCACTCCCGACCGTCGATCTCTGTGCGATCGACGGCCCTGATTCAAAATTTTCTTCCGCCTTCACTACGCCATTCTCCCGATCAATCCTAACCGTTGGATGATGCCATCCAATGGCCACACTTCCTCCACATGCCTTCTACAGAAATAAAACTATAAATGCATGGATTTTATAATACGTGTTTGTTTTTGCAAGGTTTAAATGGTTTTTTCGCCATTTCTGAAGAAAATTCAAAAACGAAGGCCGACGATCCTCCCGCCTTCGATTCACCAAGGGAAATCATTCACAGGTGTTAAATCCACGTTCTCATCAATCATTCATAAAGCATTGATGCCACATAACCCTGCGTAGCCCTGCATACCAGCAAAAACCATGAATCGGGCACAGTCAGAGAATATTAGTGACAAAGGCAAAAATTTATCAGAACAGAGGATTAAAGACAAATTTTGCGGGGTTCGCGGCTAATAATGTTTATCAAAAGCCTAATCCCCGATGTAAAACACAGTTTAAAGAAAATTTGAAGTGTTTTATCAATAGGGAAACCTCCACCACCACAATTGAGGCAAATTGATCCCTCTAGCTACCATGATGCCACCTGTGCCTCAAAGTATTCAATCAGAAGCCGAATTTATTGATCAGGATCAGATATTTGTCTCAAAACGCAGCCAAAGAGGAAAATCTACCAAGGAAATTAATGACAAACATCTGCAGAGTTACTTCGACGCCACACAGAACCTCAAAGGTCAACAAAAGCTCCCACCAAGCTTAAAATTTATGTAAAAACATTTAATACAGAGTACACCCATGTAAGTTTCTTCATTGAGCCCCTCAAAGGCCAAGAGGTCATTAAATCTGTATTAATTGTAATTGGAGATGTTTTATCAGATCTCACCTCCTCATTCTTCTATATATACTTCTGCAGAAGATGAGTGAGGGGTTGGTTGGTTGGTTGTTGGTTGATCACTAGTTGTAATATTGAAACTCTCTGAAATAAATACATAGTCTGTTGGAGTTGAAGAACAAATTGAAGTCTTGGAAGCCCTGATGATGTTGTTGCATGCTTGTGATTGAGAAGGCTCTATCATTGGATCCATGAGCTTGGCTGTTGGTGAAGTATTCTGAATCGTTAAATGTTTAATGCTTTTCCCCTATTTTCATTATGTTCAATCCAACCAAACAAACAAACAAACACCTGCACTTAATAACTAGTCTAAAACCAATATTCTAAGCACACAAGATAAACCTTTTCAAACAAACATTCGAGAGATCCCTCTTTGAGAACAGGAGGACTAGATCCTGGGACTCTAAAGATTGGTTCTGATGTTGCCTTGTCTTTTGATTTTCCAAACTATCAAAACACGGGACACCAACATAATGGCGATCACGGTGGGACATACTGAGAATATAATGGTTTGAAAACTTTTCTTCAAACTTTTTAGGCCCAGTATAACATAAGTAACCTTCTTCAAGCACTACCAAGCAATGGTAATCATGATAGGACTTAATTGAATCAGTGACAAACTAAGTACCCTTAGGATTCTCATTAAACCTTATCAAACCTTGAAGGAAGTAGTTACCAAGCCATAAGAGTGAACTCTGTATGTTTTGACACCCTAGCTAAGTGTTAAGTCAGATTTAGGACACTCTCATAACCTATAAGATCAATAAACTCAGAAAAAACCCAAAAAATTTCAGTTTGGCTTCATAATAAACATGGTGGTGGAACCATAAAATATTTTACCTTTACAAAAGCTAAAAATTTTCCACCTGGTGACTCCACTGGCCTCCAGTAGGCCTATTTATTCATTAGTCCTTGTAAGCTCTCTTGGGAATGCATTGAGCAAACCCAATCATGCTTTTGGTGGACAACAAGACTTCAAAATCTTCCACCTGGCGACTCCACAATTCCAAAAGACCTAATGACTCCACTGGTAGAAGACTCTGAACTGGTTGAATAGATGTAGTGACCTCTTTCTTGATTTATAAAATGATTCCAAGGATACAACGAAGGTATGCCCCAATGAGCAGGGAGCATATCCCTGGATTCCCACACAAAACTCCTGAAGTAGATTGGTTAGAAAACTTACCTACCTTTCAGGGCGAAAATGTTGATAACCTCTTGCTACATCTCATCAAGTTTCATATACATGTGTGGAAGTTCAAGGTTCAATGGCACGAAGACTGCCTAATGAAAATGTTCATGGCAACATTAGAAGGAAAATCTAAGAATTGGTATGAATGGTTAGAACCCAAAAATTTGTTTTCTTTAAAAAACATGCACCAAGTATTTTACAAGAACTATAAAGGAAACTCTCCATCCTTGTCATGGTATTGTTGTGATCAATATCAAAATATCATATAGTACCTGTTAGATATTGATGTGGATTTGGTTAATATGCATCCTAAATATCTCTTAACAACCATTCAAGAATTTCATATGCATCCTAGCTATCACAAGAACATGGATGAAATAGCTGAGGAAGAAAACATTCAAGAGACCGCAGATATTCCTCAAGATATTCCTGAAAACTTAGGTGCTGATACATCATCCCTTACAGCTGAGGCTCAAGAAGACATCCAGCCTCAAAATCAGTCTTCACAGGAGACAGAGAATTGTTGTACTCATTTTCAAAGGAACATAGAAACATCCTCCCCTTTGACAGAGAAAGAGATAGATCAGACTATTTATAAACAGTCAGTCTCTAAAACTTTTTGCAAAACAAACACTCTGGCCCATTCACATAGGGAACTTTGTTGTACAGATTTAGAAAGTTATTTTTTGGATCAGAATGAAGAATGACCTACTGATATCCCATTATCTTTGACTGATGAAAATGTTTATTCTAATAAATTTTCAAACTTCAATCAGTCTTATGATGATGATGATTTCCAAGCAGAAACTAATCATGCAGGGCAACCAGCATTTGATTGGTGTTATGAGTTTCACCATCATCAGCTTGAAAGCCGCAATCATCCTTTTCGATCCATCATAAAAAGCTTTCACTTTATTGGGAATCAGCAGCCTTTCAACTCAGGAGGTGAAGAGAAGAGTAATGAAGAAATTTTTGAGCAAGAGGAAACCATTGAATACACCCCCACTCAAGAATATAATAACCTCTTCACAAAGTTCAGCCCACTGAATCCAAGCATACCAGGGCTACAAGAGGACAACACTGCCAAATATGATGAGTCCTCCAGTTCAGATGATGATGAAGAAAAGGGAGAGAAACAGATAGAAGACTATCCTACTGTGGATATACCCTCTTTTCAAGAAGAAACTTCTCCTATCATTGATATCAATCTGCCATTTAAAGAACCTGAATTTATATCAGAAGAAAACATAAATTTAGAAAAAGAAGATATTTCATTGTTTGCTATTATGCAGGTTAAGGATGATGATGCTTCCAAACAACTTTCTGAAGATATGCTCCTCAAAGCTGAAGTCTTGGAAGCAGACAATCTACTAGACATGGAGGGCCAAAAAGAAGAGAATCTTCATCTTTTCTTTGTTGATCCTGTGGAAGAGTGTGTGGAAATCCCAACTGGCTCAAATTATCAAGAAGTGATCCTTTGCAAGAGTCAGAGACATGAAAAGTTGTCACCTTCTGTGATAGCCTTGATATTGAAGGTTAATCTTCAATATGTTCTATGGGTACCTCTGACAAGCAGCCAGAGTTTCTACTTCTTCTTGACATTACTCAGCTGGCTGCATTGGAATTTTTGTATCATATGATAAATGTAAATACTCCATGTTTAGAATAGGTTAGATAGGAATGTCAATAAAGCTCATTTTTGAGCATGTAGTTAGTTGTTGTTTTCTGCTTTGAAGAAAAATCAAAGAATCAAAAATACAAAAACAAAGAAAGAAAGAAAAGAGGGAAAATTGTGAAAACAAGAAAGGTATAGCCCCATACCAAAAAGAGAAACAAATTCTGAAAGTGTGCAAGCTTAAATGCCACTCCTGAATAACACACTTCTAGTTAGTCAAACAGCCTAAACTTGACTAATTAGCTTTAAATTTTCTGTTGATAGGATAGTGAATTCGATTTTCCAAACTGTTTAATCTTCGCTTATCAGTAGATAGTTTAGGATAGAAATTAAAGGTTCAAACATGTTCAAAATCTGAACCTAAGTTTCCAAAAAGAGATGACTCAAATCTGTTTCAAATTCTGAGTCAAAAAGAAGAAAATATGGTTCTAATTAGCTCAAAATCTGAACCAGAGAAAAAGGAAGAAACAACTCAAACAAGAGCCAAAACAGAGTTGTAAAAAGAGAAGGCCATGATGAGAAATTTTCAGATCTTAAGCCTTCCATTTTGATTTAATTTTCTGTAAAATAAATGTCTGTGTGCAGCTTGTTTTCATGCCATGGACCAGCATCAAGTTAGATTTTTCAATCCTGACTTGAATGCTTTTCAATTTCTGTTGTAAAATTTAGAGAATAAAAATCTGTTAGACTGTTTAATCCTAACAGATTAGTAGATAGGTAGAGAATCATCTGAACTCAACTGTTTAATCTGAGTTCAGGGAGAAATAAGGAGTAGAAATAGATTAGATTTCTTGCTTTCAAAAGAATAAAATGTTGTGAAATATTTTTCCAATCCAAGTGCACTCTAAGGAAGAAGAAATGTTAGATCAGTAGGATTGGGTAGGTAGAAAGTTTGTATTGATGAAAGATCCATTGTTTTTATGGATGCTAATATTTTTTCAGAGAACATCATTCACAGAAAGAAAGGCAACCCAATGGATCAGGCACAGGTCAGCCTCCCAGAGAATGCAAGTCTAAAGTTCTTGATGCCTTCAAGAAGGCACCATCCCCAAGTGGAGCCACTTTTAGCCACCTATAAAATTTGTTATAGCAAAAGGTGGCTAAGACTTTTTTAAGCCTTCAAGGAGAAAATTTTATTACTAAAAAGTGTTGGCTCTTGAAGACTCTAGATGGCCTCCTGCCTCTGTCCCAAATCTTCACTACTGTGCCTATTCTACATCCAGAAATCCTGCAGATTTCCAAGACAGATTACTGCTGCAAACATCATTTTTCCCCCTTCCCCTCTTCCAAAACTAACCTCTTGTTCTCTCCTTTTCCCCCATGAAAAAGCCTCTTTTTCATGATTTTTCTCTTTCCCCTTTATCAGAAACCCTTTGATAAGGTTTAAAGACTCTTTCTTTTCCTTATCGGAACCCCTCTAAACCTTAGAAAATCATCAAAAATCCATAAAAATCATATTTTTTATGTATTGTGAACTTAAGCCCCCTTGGGCTAAGATTTTAAAACCCCCTCCATACGCCTAGCTGCCAGGACCGAGCGCTAGTCCTTTAAGTGCTTATCGCGTCGCCCAATCACCTTTAGCCCCTTCCTCCATAAGCCCCCTGTCGTACTACCCTTCATATAACCTTCGGCCCCGCGGACGGGCGCCTATCCGCTTCAAATAAAATATTTCTCGGCCAAAGTTTAAAACCTTGGTTATATATTAAAACTCGTCAGTTTTATTATATTTTATACCTCCGCCGGTCCAAAGTTCAAAACTTTCTCCACCATCAATCTGATATGCAGATCGACGGTGCGGATTCTATCACCCCGGTGGTCCCCGCCATCCACTAACCGATTGCAAAACCGCGCGGTATTCATCGCACCGCCTTTGGGGCAAGGGTGGTTTTTTCTCGATTAGCAGCGATTCCATACGCTGGCCAACGCGTGTCCCGTGTACTATTTGAAAACCGCCCCCCCATCGCGCATTAACTTTCGGCAGCAAACCCGGGGCGATATCGCTGTACACCGTCCAATCTGAGGCCGCCCATCCGACGGCTATCGCTCTACGAAGATGCCCGACAGTTAATCGGGCTACAACACAGCATTCAATTGATCTCCACCGTCGATTTGATCTGCAAATCGATGGCCCACATTCCATCGCCCTGATTCGATCGCCCAGTCAACGTTTTCCACTTTGACTTCCCGTTTCCACTCCCGACCGTCGATCTCTACGCGATCGACGGCTCTGATTTAACAATTCTTCCACCTTCTCTATGACTTCTCCTGATAAATCTTGACCGTTGGATGACGCCATCCAATGGCCACGCTTCCTCCACATGCCTTCTGCAGCAATAAACCTATATATGCAAGATTTTTTAATATTTGTTTGTATTTTGCAGGGTTTAAATGATTTTCTCACCATTTTTGAAGAAAATTCGAAAGAAGAGGGTGACGATCCTCCTGCCTTCGATTCACCAAAGAAAATCATCACAGGGTGTTAAAACCATGTTTTCATCAATCGTTCATGAAGCATTGATGCTACATAACCCTGCGCAGCCCTGTATATCAGAAAAACCATGAATCGGGCACAGTCAGAGAGTATCAGTGACGAAGATCAAAATGAATCGGGACAGAGGATGGAAGACATATTTGCGGGGATCACGACTAAGAATGTTTATCAAAAGCCTAATCCCCAATTAAAATACAGTTTAAAGAAAATCTTAAGGGTTTTCATCAACAGGAAAGCCTCCACCGCCACATCTGAGGCAAATTGATTCCTCCCAGCTACTGAAATGCCACCTGTATTTCAAAGCATTCAATTAGAGGCTGAATTTATTGATCAGGACTGGATATCTGCCTCACAACACAGCCAAAAGGTAAATTCTGCAGTAAAATTAATGACAAACATCTACAGAGTTACTTCAACACCACACTGAGCCTCAAAGGTCAAAAAAATCTCCCACCAAGCTTAAATATTTATGAAAATCATTTAATACAGCGGATATGTATGAAAGTTTCTTCATTGAGCCCCCCAAAGGCCTAGAAGCCATTAAGTCTGTATTAATTGTAATTGGAGATCTTTTATTAGATCTCACCTCCTCATTCTTCTATATATACTACTGTAGAAGATGAGTGAGTGTTGGTTGGTTGGTTGTTGTTTGATCACCATTTGTAATACTGAAACTCTCTAAAATAAATACATAGTCCGTTGAAGTTGAAGACGAAACTGAAGTCTTGGAAACCTTGATGATGTTGTTGTATGCTTGTTCCTGAGAAGGATCTATCATTGGATCCATGAGCTTGGTTGTTGGTGAAGTATTCTGAACTATTTTATGTTTTCCTCTTTTTTCATTATGTTCCATAATTTCTTACTACAGTAGGTTGAAATTTTTAGGCTAATAAATGACTCTTGGAAGCACCTTAGACCTGTTCATCCTTCATTGTTTCATGTTTTCTTCTGCTGAAGTATTTTAGAGTCTTTAATCTCTCTCTTTAATCTTCATGCTTGTTTATTTCCTTAATAGTTCGAACAGTTGGTTTCAGCATGATTTATGGTTCTCCCTGCTTGTCTGCTGCCACTTAAAAACTATTATTGAAGTCTCCCTTTGAAGTTATTTGCTTACAGTGAATCAAAGAGGTCTGTTTTGATCTTTCCCTTTGTCCTCACTTAAACAATTGGCTTAAAGGTCGTTATAATTATGATCATAGATGTTTTTAGGTGTTCCCTCTTCTATGACTGTAATTATCAGTAAATATTTTATGTTTCTAAGTCCTTTAAAATAAATCTTTGAGGAAATAGGGTGTTCCCCGAATCTTAGATTTCATTTTAAAATTTGTTTTGAAATCATTATTTGCTTAAAGGTGTGATTTGTAGAATTTATGGTTAGCCCTGTCTATCAAAGAGCTCTTTATTGTTCAAATTATGCTTTCAAATTTCCCTTTGTTGAGAATTAAACCTCTCTTTCCAAATCATTAATGTTCATCTCATTCCAAAAACAAAAGGATCTTGTGGCCAAGTTAGATTTTCCCTTTGATATCCCATATCCATTAATGAGTTTGTTATGACCTTTTCTTGACTCCATTTCCCAATGAACCAGATATTTCTCTGTCCTATATATCTTTCCTAGGCCTTTCATGTTCTGTTGTATCATTCCAACCAAACAAACAAACAAATAAACACCTGCACTTAATAACTAGTCTAAAACCAATACTCAAAGCACACAAGATAAACCTTTGTAAACAAAATTTTGAGAAATCCCTCTCTGAGAACATGAGGACTAGATCCTGTAACTCTAAATATTGGTTCTGATGTTGCCTTGTCTTTTGATTTGCCAAACTATCAAAACATAGGACACCAACGAGTCGAATAGTGATTTTGAGTCGTTTCTTGGTGGGAGTGGAATTCGCTATTATCATCGGGTACCAATCGTCACTGGCATTTGACGTGCTAAATGCTTTTCCATTTATTCCGCTTGACTACGATGGGTGGTGGGAAATTACACTATTTTGGTATTGCGGGTACTTGAGACCATCTCATGGTGACGTGTGGCAATATTGTTGATCCCGAGCTGGTGCTCCTCGATGACGCATTTCTGCATGCGCTTGAGCTAGTGGAAGTCAAAGCACTTAATGCAAAATTATCCAGTAATCGCTACCATTTTGATTTCCCTCCCTCCATGACTCTGTTGGAGTCTATTGCTCCTGAGACGAATGGGGATGGTTCCGATCCTATTTCTGTTTCGGGGAGGATTTCATTAACGGGCTGTGTTCCAGAGGTTACTGGTACTGTGAGGGCGAAGGTATCTCTGCCAGGAGAGGCGGGGGGGGGGGGGGGTGGATAAGCCTGTTATTCAACCAAATTTGGGCTGCCACTGATCGAATAAGCCTTCAAACCAGCCATTGAACGTCGAATCCTCAGCTTTGGGAGCGATGTGATGTGGGAGCAAGCTGAAAGCCTACTCTCGAGGGCATTGGTCGGGAAGTGGGAGTTTGTGTCACACAACAATATTGATTTACAGAACTGTATCATGGGAGCTTGGAGTCTAATCATTGGTTACGAGCCTCGCATAAGCCAACTTCCAAATGGTTGGTTCTGTTATCACTTTTTAAAAGATGAGGACGTCTCGGAGATTCTCGTGCGTACATGGGTTTATGGATGTTCATTCCTGCCTCTGTACAAGTGGACGATGGATTTCCACTCGATAGGTAAAGCGCCTAAAACACATATTTTTATGGGTGAAGCTAATGGGTCTTCCCATTCAATTCTAGTCACAGGCGGTCTTGCAGAAAATTGGAAACAATATAGGAATTTGCAGATTTGTTGACCCGAAGTCCAACATGATATTTGACAAACGAGTTTCCTAGATCCTCGTGCAGGTGTCTTTTGCTAGGGGTTTATTGGTGGAGGTAGATCTTGAGTAGGAAGGGAAGACCCTTTGGCAACATTTGGAATATTGGAACACTTTGTTTCGTTTCCACCTATGCCGCGACACTGGACATATCATGCAGAATTGCATGAGGTGGAAACAAGACCATCTCCGGAATGCTCGGGGTGTATATAGGATACAACAGGTGGAACATTGGAACTCAATGCGGTCGGTGCCACCTCAAATAAAAACCTGCACTCTCGGTTAAGTCAAAATTTCCATTAACCCAGTTAAAGGTTGATGAAATTGGGGGGGAGTCGTATAAGTACATCTTGGGTCTTGCTGATGTTTCATTGTCTATTTTTGTGGGTGTAATTATTCCAGTGGGGATTCTATGTACATGGCTGAAATTTTTCCTGTTATTAACCCTCAATCGGGACAGTCTCTCCCAAGCTTGTCTATGTTACCTATTAACCAGAGTCGGGATGTTGATTGTGTTTGAGAGTTGAATATGGGCATGTCGGGTTGACATGGAAATTTCGGGATGACTACTGTGGAGGATTTTGCTATGTGCAATTTGGGTCGTGTTGGTTTTACATCCAAGTCATTTGATGTGGACTTTGATAAGACCAGTGGGGGCATCTTACCTATCTCCAGGGGGAACTCTATTAAAAAACCCCTTCTGACTATTCGCCATGTCAATACATTGTTGGATAGCATATCAACCCCCCATATTGCCTCGGTGAAGATTTCAACCCTTCCCTTGAAATTACCCATGTCCCCCTCTGCTACGACTCTGTTGATTATCTTGTCTTTGGAGAATCGGGTCCCTGGGTCGCCAGATTTAGAGAGCCCTACTTTGTCCCCTAGAAATTCAGTCATTAGTGACCTCAATTTACTGCTCATTGAATTTGATGCGAGTCTGATCCCTCTTCCTATGGACATTGGTAAGCAGCCATGTGACGATCAGGAGGGGTAAGGGATGCTTGCGGGCAAAGAAAAATTCAATCTCTTTGACTAATAGGGGTATTGTTCTGGATTATAGAAATTTTTGGGATATTTCGGTCACATTGGCCTTTGAGAGGGTTCTTATAGCACTAGACCCTTCGAAGGGTGTGCCAGTCAATCTGATTTCTTTAAATATAAGGGGGCTGGGGGGATAGGAAAATTTTTGTCCTTGCGTGAGTTTTTACAAAAGAATTATCCTTCCATTTTCTTTTTTCAAGAGTCGATGAACATTGTTGATGATTCCATTTCTTGTTTCCATGCTATGTTCCTAGCTTGGTACATGGCAGCACAGGATGCAGTGGGTCTTTTTGGTGGAGAAGTTGTTATATGGAAGCCTACCATAGCCTCATTCAAAGCTTATGGGTTTTTTGGTGGGATTATCCTACCTGGACATATTCACGGTTTCAAGAAAAGAGTTCATATTATAAACTTATATGAGCCATATCAAAATAAGTTTGCCTTCTGGAAAAAAATGGAATGTTGCGGTATTCTATTGTTGGATAATTTGATCATTGTAGGGGAATATAACACAACTCTACATGACGTGGAGATTTTGGGCTCACAGGGCAAAAAGGACCCGCATGCAGAGACGATACTGAATTTTTTTAACTCATTCAATCTGGTGGATTTGAGAATGAAAGTAAACAAACCAACTTGGTACAATGGAAGACAGGGCAATGCTATGATATGTAAGAGGATTGATTCGGTGGTAGTTAAGTTAAACTTGTTGGCTAGGATGGGAAAATGGAACACAACAATTGTAGAAATTCTGCTTTCCGATAATAGGCCTATAATACTATCTTGGGATTTTGAATTGGTGAAGGGAGGTTGTCATTTTAAGGTCAACCGGGTGTGGTTGAAGGATCCCAATTTTAACTTCTTGGTGAAGGATTTCATGGTAAAAAATCCATGGGATAAGGACACTTCGGCGATTGGTTACTTGATGAACACTTTAAGGGGACTGAAAAGTGAAGTGAAGAAATGGGAAAGAGGGAAAAAGTACATACTAAAGGTCCATTTTATGGCATTTGAGAGGGAGACTACTTCCCTTCTGAAGGAACTAGAAAAGACAAATCGCATAGTAGGCACTTGGGAAAGATTAAAGGATGTGGAAAGCAAGAAAAGAAGGATTTTTCTCATTGAGGAGTAGTCATTGAGGCTAAAGAGTAGAGGGTTATGGCTCAATGCTAGGGATAAGAAAACAAAATTATTCCACGCATATGCTAATGGGAGGAAGATTTTTAACTCCATTTGGCAGATTGAGGAGAATGGAAATTCTTTCAGCACCATAGAAATTATCCAGGAGGAGGCAGTAAAACATTTTCAAAAAATGTCTAAAGATAGAGATCTGGATGCTCAGGGTGAGAAAATATGGGCTATCAAAGACGATCCTATTATGTTTGATTCGGTGAGCTGTCGAAGTTCTACAAACCTATAAACAACGAGGAGACGTTATCTGTTTTAAAATATTTCCAGCCGGATAAAAGTCCGGAACCAGATGGATGGACCCCAGACTTCTTTCACTATTTCACTAAACTTTACATTTCCCTTATTATAGAAATGGCAGAGGAGGCAAGGAAATATAGGATGGTGGGTGGCACCTTAAACTAGACTTTCCTAGTCCTCATTCCAAGGAAAGTTAGGGCCTCATCTTTCAATGATTCTTGACCGATTTCTCTGTGCAATACGTTGTACAGTATTATTTTGAAAAAAAGTTGTGGAAAGGTTCAAACGAGATCTATCCCATCACATTTCTCTAGAACAATCTAGTTTTTTAAAGGATAGATGCATCCATGATGCGGTTTCCACAACTAAGAAGATGATACATTCGATACACACAAAGAAGATACAGGCCACAGTAATGAAGATTGACCTCTGCAAGGTGTATGACCGAGTTGATTGGAGCTTTTTGAGGTTGTTATTGTATAGGATTGGTTTAGATAGGGCTTCAGTAAATTGGATTATGGGCTATGTGACAAACTCCTCCTTTGCTGTCATCATTAATGGAGTGGCATCAAGCTTCTTTAAGCCTGGGCGGAGGCTGACACAAGGGTGTACTCTTGCTCCTCTACTCTTTATTTTGGTTATGGATTATTTGAGTACCAAAATTAGTAGAGCAGTGATTTCTGGCTGTTTCAGGGGGATTAAGTTGTCATATAGAAGGGATATCAGCCACAATTTTTTTTATGATGATTTTTTAATGTTTGGTATGCTCAGTAGTTCTATTTGGAAAGTATTATTTGAGATATTCACCAGATTTTGTGAAGCCTCGGGAATGGAGGAAAATATAGGGAAATCATGTATTTAATTTGATGAGGTCAGGAAGGAATTGGCTTTTGAGATTTCACATATTTTCAACTTCAAAACAACGCCATTTACCTCGGGTTTCAAATACCTGGGTTTTTAGTTAAAGCCCAATAACTATGGGATTCAGGATTGGCGTTGGATGGTAGAAAAATTAGAAATAAAAAATTAAGGGATGGACATCTAAATGGTTGTCTTGCGGTGGCAGAATAATCTTGGTTCAGGTTGTCTTACAATAATTTCTGGTTTTCTGGACCCATAGCTATGCTATACCAAACAGGATAATAAAAAGTGTAATAAGTGTCATGATAAATTTCCTATGGAATGGAAGAAACGAAAGGGACAAGCTTCATCTAGAAAGATGGGAGTTAATTATGAAACCAAAAATTTGTGGTGGTTGGAGGCTAAAAGATCTTAATACCTTTGGGAAGGCCCTCCTCATGAAGTTTATGTGGAGAGGGCTGAAGTTGGATGGGATATGGAGCGAAATTATAAAGTTCAAGTACCTAAAATCGAAGGATTTGGAGAATATTCTATTGTTGGGGTGGAATAACTCAAGGGGGGGATCTACCATATGGAACGGGTTCAAGCATTGTTGGCCAAGCTCGACTTCATTTATAAAATTGAAGTTCGATGATGGGGATAAAATCCTCATTGGACAACCACAACTTTGCATAGTCGAGACCTCTGTTCAGTGCATCTATCAACTTATCAGTTTCTTAAATGGAAAAGGTATATTTTTCATGTGTCAAATTATAAAGGAGATTGAAAATGGTATTCCTACTTGGCTGTCGGAAGAAAACTTGTAGCTTCCAGCACATTTGAAAGCTGAGTGGGATTTATACACGGAGGATTTGAGAAGTAAAGGATTGCTCTATGATCCTGGTGGTGATAGTGTGATCTGGAATGGACCGAAAAAGGAAGGTATGTTGGTCGTAGAGGATTTATACAAGAAGTTAATAAAAAACAAGCCACAGGCTACTGATATCAGAGCTTTGAAAGGAATATGGGAAAATTCGAAACCTCTAAAGATGAAACTATTTATGTGGTTGGTTCTCATGGATAAAAATATGACGTGGGAGAACTTGAAGAGGAGAGGAAAGATTGGTCTGGGTTGTTGTCAACTCTGCATGCTAGAGGATGAAGACAAAACACATCTCTTTTATCATTGCAACTATGCAAAGGAAGTTCTAAAGGTGATTTGTAAAAATTTTAAGATGCAGATTCCTTCCTTAGATAATACTAATAGCTTCATAATTTTGTGGCAGAAAAGAAACATAAATTTCAGGAACATTCGGGCACTATTTCACTGGTCCATTTGGTGCGACAGGAATAAATGGATATTTGAGGAGGTGCCATGCAACCCTATGAGGACTACTACCCTCATTTTATGGAACTGGGAAAAACTGAGATTTGGTCAGAAACCGCCGGTGGATTATTCTGTGTGTATGAGGCCTGTTGAGATAAACTAGCCTGCAAGCTTTTTTGATGGTTCTTCACAACATTCCAGCTACGTGTGTGGTGCTTGGTTGTTGATGTCACCAAAATTTCACTACAAGGTCTATTTGCATGGTGGTATTGGGTCTAACATGAGGGCATAAGTGTTGGCCTGTTGGGGTTCACTGTGGTTTGCCTCGCAACTGTGTATTGAAAATATTTGGGTGTTCGGGGACTCAAAAGTACTCCTCGACCATCTAAATAAAGGGAAAAATCTCCACCCTGGTCATCTCATGACTTGGCTGGAGCACATTCATGCTTTAAAGAAGTCATTTGCCACAATACATTTCAAGCATATTTTTTGGGAGAAGAATTCCCAGGCGGATAGACTCTCCAAAAAAGGTTTGATCAGTGTATTTGGCATGATGCACTATGAGCTGACGAATTCAGAAGGAGAGTGCTCCATGTTCGGTAAATTTCTCTTAATTTCTGTTCATATTACTCTGCGGACTCACTTTTTTTATCCAAGGAATGTCCCATTCTTAGATATTTTTGTCACAACAATACTCGGATGCCAATTATGCACAGTGTTGTCTGGGTGATGAACACGTTGAAAACTCACGGGATATGGAGGAGCTGCTTCAGTCTGCTACTCAAATTTTTATATTCCGACATAATATTTGTTTTTGAGTCTCTCGCCTATAACAAGGTTGTACAAACAATGTTATAGCTATTCTTTTTGAGTTCTGATCACACAGTATGGTTGTGTTTTTGTTTATTTACCTTTAAATTTTTTTTTAGAAAAATATGGTACAATGAGGCAACACGACAAACTGGAAGGATAGCATGAATATTTTTTAAATTATATATCAAAGTTTCTATGTAATGTTTTTAAAAATGAAGACTATATGAACTGGTAAATTATATAAACAAGAGTTTTTTATTTCTGAAAAAAACCTTAAGGGTCCTAAATCTGACTTGAGTTAATTTTTTTTATTTCTTTGGATTGTGTTGCATAATTGACAATGGGGAAACGCCACTAAATCTAGAATATTCTCTACAAGCACATTATCATGGTCTCTTTAAGATGTGATTGTTGCTACAATAGAGACATCCTATGAAGAAATCATGACTCTTTGGATTATAATAAATAAAATCTGCAGGTATTCGGACAATTTGTCGTTAACTTAGGATGCAAGGATATCAGTTTAGGACGATTTGGTTCAACTATCCCTTTTTGTTTCAATTTTTTACTGTACGTTCCCTCACTCTTTTTTCTTAATCGAAAGGATATATATATATATATATGAGAGAAAGAGAATATTTTAATTGATAATGTATATAGTGTTAAAAAGAAAAGAGTAATTCAAAAAAGAATATTTGTTTTTAAAGTAAATATTAAAGGGGTATTTAAGGTTTCTTTAAAAGGGAGACTACTATAAAAATTATTATTATAAGATTAAAAAGGGTTATAATGGGATGACCGAGTGGTTTTAAGAATGGATTTTTATCCTCTCCACCCAGTTTCAAATTCCACAGGGGGGTATCTTTGACCCATTGTGATAAGGCTCAAGGAGTAGGCTCTCCCACCGTTTGTAGTCTCGAATTTTTCTAAGTTATAAATGCATGGTATATATGGATTATGGATTATTTGATATAATCTCGGTGTTATAATGGAAACCACATGGTCGATCTTGGGCCTTTCCTAGGTTACTCCAATGGGTTGCCAATTCACCAAGGTAAAAGAAGAAGGGTTACTTTTAAACCCCAAGCTCATCTCGAAAAAGAAAAATGGATAATTTGGAAATGAAAGAAGAAATATTCTCCTATATGAGTTGTTCTATTATATATCCTCGATTATTTAGATTAAAAGGTAGTATCCAAGGAAAACAAATTGCAATCGTTATCAACACAAGTATCAAAAGAAAAAAAATTGCAATGATTATCAACATAAGCGACAAAGGAAATTACATAAATATTGATTGGGAAAAGTAATTATCAATTCTAGAATCAAATATAGCTTAAATAGAATGTATTTTTCATAAGAAACAAAGTGAAATAACAAATTACAAGTAAATTGACATAATTATTGGTTTACCCCAGTTTCAAAAACTGGGTGCCTTCATATTAAACACAAAGAAAAAGTTTTTGAATTTTTACCAATAACGTGAAGGAGGTGACACTTGAAGACATTACAATGAGATCAAATTTGATAGTACCTTTATCCAAAGACATGAATGATATATCAAAGATAATCAGTCAATAAATTCAAAAGTCAATATCAAGAATGCAGAAAGAAATTGAGGAAATTATTTTAGATAAACATAAAGAATTTTTTCACTCAATAGATGACGGTCAGAAATTATTTGCACAAGTCAAGAAGTCCAAGGCTATGAAGCAATCAGTAGGAATCATTATAAAAAATTATCTAGATAGAATCATCGAAGTATTCAAGTGAAAATGTCCAAATTGAGGAGAAGGGAACAAATATAGATCCCATTAGCTTCGCAATTTAGAAAAATATAAATCTATTTGCAGTGAAGATACATTCAAATGTTGCATTAGAAACAACAAAAATGTGAAATGAAGATTTCATGATCTACCAAGAAACATCTATATTTGCAGGTAATCATACTTTAAGAAAATTGATAAATCACCACAAACATGGTAATAGAAAATCGTGTCACACTAAATATTTATCAACACCCAAATTATAAGAGTATGCATTTCATCCTATCAACCTATCTATATCACTTAGGACGAAAAAAAAAAAACTTATTTTCTAAAGAAGGTTGATTTCATTACAATTAAGTTTAACGATAATAATTCATCTAAGTATCAAATAATCAGAAGGCTTTACAAAAAAATGATTTAGGATGGTTGTATCATTTCACATTGCGACAATTTTGTGCCATAGTTAGAAGGTCATATAGTTTTGCATCATTAAAGATAAAAACTCCAAGAATTCAGAAAAATGAAAATAGACTACAATACAAAGAAAAAGATAAAAAAAAATTCCATCGATATGCTTTGAGGACAAAGTATTTCAAAAGGGGAAGTCAATGTTATAAACATAATTAAAATAAAATAATATATATAATTAATAATTAATATATCCTTGATTAGTGCATGACATGGTTCAGTATCCTTCTTGGGATTTGTGACATGATTGAGAAGACCTTTGGCAAGGCCGAAGGGCGGCCACCTCCCAGGCTTCATGTGTGTGATCCTTGTAATGGGATGGCAGGAGGAATTTGTGTGTTAAATGAGGTAGAGACGAGTTGTAGAGATCATAAATTCTAAGTGGAAGGGGAATTTAATCTCTTGAGCACATATGCCATGGTATGGTGTGAGTTTCTTAAGGATATTTGCAAGCGTTCAACTCATTCATTCATGCTTGCTTGACTGGGTTGGCGCCAATGTGTTCAAGATGAGACCAACTCTCTCTAGTTAATGGTGTTCACAGCTAGGTAGGTTTCCTCTTCTAATCCTTTACCTCATCGATTGTGGTTTGTTTGGTATGTTCTTCACTGCAATGGCATTGATGCACTCGGTAATTGAAATGTTGGACGAAAAAAAAAATGTGTGCTTGGAAAATTGGAAAGTATTGGTAGTTTCTATCTTTTTTGTGTGTGATGTTTCTATGCCAGTGTTTGTTTTTTTTTGGCATTTTACTGTCTAGAATGGCAATGTATGTTCGATTTTGGGTTAATTTTTGCATAGAGAAGGATTGTATCACCTACAGTGAGTGATATCTTCATGTTGTACCCATTTTGAGCAAAATAATGAAAGTACACTTCCTGTATTTGATTTACTCTGCCCATGAGTTGGTGTGTAAGGGTTTGTGGCTTGGAGAGACTGTCTCTAGTATATATTTTTTATTTTGTTAGAATTTTCTCTGCCTCTCTCTGTATTATGGCAATCCTGAGCACGTAGTGCTAGAAAATGGTTTAAACTAGTATTGGAGTCCTCCTTGGTTGAATTTATGCCTTTCTACCGAGCTTTTTCCTAACCGTATCTATTTCTTGAATATTTTTAATGTCTTTGCGTCAGGTTCTTCTAATTTGTGTTTACATTGTGGACACGGGTACAAAGACCGGAATTGATCCTCGACCTTCCTTTTTTGTTGGTTTTCTTATAGTCTGTTAAATTTTGTAATAAACAAATTCGTTCACCCATCCCTTGGTGTTAGCTCGTCTAGTAACAAAGGTCAAGGTCATGGTAGGAAGAATGGAAACTGTAGCAACATAAGCTCCTCCTCAGCTCGGACAACGAAGAGAAGTGGTCACAGATCATATGCTCAGGTGATTTAGGAAGTGGTTCAAGGATATAATATTAGCACTCCAGCCCAAGTGAAACAATTGATCTCATCATGGGAGGTTGATCTTAATCAGCGAGCCGAAGTTGAAGTGTAGGTGGAGGGCTGGTGAGTTCTCACTCCAGATCCTAGTCATACCAGTGGTCGCACCACCCAGTATTAAAAAATAGTGCATCTTTACTGGCTTATGAAGAGTCTTGTGGCTAAAGCCATTATGACTTTTTAACTAACTCAGGAAAATCAGATCTTGCTCTTCAGGAAATCTAGAAATAATTGCAGCTGATTTAATTCCAAATTCAACAATAGAATGTTCACCTTGGCCGTATTGAAAAGCACATTTTCTACATCTCCTTGCCAGAATTACCTGGATCCCCCTATGAATGATTAGTAGTTAGTTTTGTTATGGTTGTTTTTGTTTAATTTTCTGATGTATATATCGGCTAGTATCATATATTTCAGCTATGTATATGTAAATGAAAACTGGTTTTTATACATTCGGGCCTAGAAGGCCTTATTTGGTAGAATTAAGTTACTGATTTTTTGGATGGATTATAATGTGTTTCGGTGGCCAACAGACCTGGTTTCCCAAAGCACAGGTTGAGGCAACCAAATGTCTTTCATGGATGTAACCTGCTTTTGAAAATGAATGAATGAAGAGGACATGCGAATCTTACAAAAAAAATAAATTAATAATTAATATTAATGAAAGGACATGACTCTTTATGAAAAGACACTCCCTAGGTTTATATAGGGAGCCCTCATTTGTAATGATCATCATATCACTTTTGTATTCAAACATTTACATATAAATATTATTTATCTTATGGTGGATACTCATATATTTTGAACCTTGTTTGTATCAAATGCCATACGATAAATAAAACATTAGTGTGAATAATATTTTTTTATGAAAGAGATCTGTGAGTGAAAATAAAAAGTTGGAAAATGTTAAGTATGAGTAGTATATGAAGTATGTTAAGTTAACGAGATCCCCAAAAGTATGACTTTAAGAAATTCTTGGCAACACTTATCAAAAGAAAATTATGTCCCCCATGGCAGAAGTCAAAATACTAATTTTTTTTTTTTTAAGTAATGTTATGAGATCATACCTAATGGTTATTACTTTCATGACTAGGTAATAAACCATGACAATATGTCTAAGCAAGAAACCCACACAGGAGAGTATAATACATCAAGAAATGAAGATCATGAATGAAATACCATTTACAAGAGCACATTGAGGTGTAAGGAATAGGAGATGATATAGGATGGAAAATTTATTTGAGAAAAATCATGAGTAATGTATGGTTGGATCGTCATGTATTTGAAGGAAGAACCAAAAAATAGGTATGAATTGGAAAAATGAGTAGAAGAATTCATCCAACCAATATAATCATGCTTGAATGAGTGTGTCTCTAGAAGAACTTACCCTCTAGGGGTAAAACATCTAATTCCATAGATTTAAATGAAGCATGCATTGGCATAGAACTATCATAATTCCTTTTAGCATTTATGAAAAACAAAAGCGATGTCATATAAACCTTATTTTGAGAAAAAATAACTTTAGTTGCATCCCATATTACCACTATGCACTCAATTTCCATTTCAAGGGTTTGTATTAGTAAATGTAGTGAGTGGAACATAGGTTGCAGTCTTAGGGATGAATCATGCTAGCCCTCGAGATTTAGAGTAGTATATCCAAGGTTTTCAATATGTGAATTCATCGTATTGGAAAAATAGGGAAGAGGGCCTTGTTTGACAACATCGTTGGGATTACCATAAAAAATGGATTTCACTCAATCCTTATAAGGTCATTCATGAGTATTATTTCCTCTCTTATCACAAGGATGCAAGGGAAGTATTTGATGAAATGTTTGCAAGAATTATCTTTGATAAAATCTTTACAAGAAAAGTGTTTGACAAAAAAATTACTCAAAATGATTTCATTCTATGAAAGGATTTTAATGGTTTCGCTAGATTTAAAATCATGATTCATGGTAAAGCCTATTAAAATAAAAGCATTACTCTTGGGAGAGAAATATATTGATTACATGGTAAACCTAAAGTACAAAATGTAGCTCATGGAGGGAATCTTGATGGACCAACATCACCTTCTTGATGGCAAAGAACCTATTGATCACTCTTTATTTGTTTTTAAATTGCGTGGAGTAGTTATGGTCAATAGAAAACCCTCCTCCTCCAAAGGATACTCTTTTAAGGATGTTGGTCAATAGAAAATCCCCTTAGATTTTTGTTGATGCATCGTCCTTGTGATTATAATCTGAAGAAATCCGAGAAGGTCCCAACATTGGAAGTAATAGAGGAGATAGTTCTCAACCTCATTTCTTATTAAGAACCCAAGGAGGTAATATGTCATCTTTGTAGTTTTCGATCTCCTACATCACATTTTGGCCTTGGATTTATGTAAACAAGATAAAGGATTGCTAGATATATATTATTTCCAAAATGTTTTTATGGTTCAATTTCACAATCTTGCTATGTATCATAAAAAATTTAATGAGGCGTCCTAGTTTTTAGGAAGACCATATTTATTTATCTCTCCATGGTTCTTAGATTTTAACCCATCCAATATGTATATAATCAAAATCATTGTTTGGTTATGCCTCCTAATGCCACACAATTTTTTTTTGAGTTTTTCAAATTTCCAGATAAATTAATTTATTGCAAATTTGGAAAAAATAAATGTAGAATTCTATTAAAAAAGATAAAATAGATAAAAAAATAAAAAATAAAAATTCAAAGAAAAATTCCAAAGTTATTTCATTTAATAATAATAAAAAATTATATATATCGACTGCGTTATCGCCCATAAAACCACAATTTTTTAAGTTTGTATGTTAAAGTAACTACTAGTTACAACCACATACTATGCTACAATTTTTGAGTTTTTGTGGTATGTGCAATCAAAGCTTACATTATTAGAAATATATGAGTGGACTTATACACCCACTAAAAAAATATTGCTTCTCTCATCTGTTTTATTCCAACATAGCAATTTCCATTGACGTTTTTGGCAATCGTGACTACCATACAAGCAGACACCATTATTTCTAGCAACCTTAAGAGTCCTAAGAGGATCTGCAAACTTGTCATCACAGTCACAGCGGTAACTTATGGATGCTTGAACCCATTTCATATGGAGAGAGTAAGGAATAGAGAACAGTTTTTCCAGAGGTGTTGCGATAATAAGGTCTTCTGGTTAGCTATTTGGCTATAGAGTCGATATTGTATAGGGATTCTTGCTAAGATAGTTTTTTGGTGCAATAATTGTTTACTCGGCACATGGTTTTGCACAAAGCTTGGTTTACTATGAAAAGTTGAAATGGAGTGCACTATGGCCTGAACCAGTTTGGGTATGTTGGGTTTTCTGCACTTCGGAAAATGTTTATGGTTGTATATCTTCTCTTTTGTGAAGGGAAGTTTCTTGTCCAGACTGTTTTTGTTTACTCGAACACCACACTATGACACTGATTAAAGGGTGGTTTATTTCCATGTTTTATGATACTTGTTGCATATAATATCATTCATTATTTTCGAGTATTGTGTGCTGCTTAGTTTTCTAGACTGTTTACTCCATGTTGTGGTGGATTAGAATGAATTTTCTTTCTTTCCTTACCGATAACACTGACCAACGGATTTCCTTTGACCCGATACACGAAGGATGGTGTCATTATTGGATTACATTCAGACCATTTGCGAGCTTGAAGGTCCAGCTGTGCGAGCGGTGGTGGAATTTAGGCATGTGTCTCTGATGTTGCTGCATAGAAGCTTGAGAGGGGATTGGGAGATTGATCAAGTGTTTTAGAATGACCATTTTTCCTAGTTTTTCCGGGGAGTAGGATCGTATTTTCTCTCGGGTTCATTTTTTCAAATTATTTTTCGGTGTGGGGGGGGAATCAGTCATATTTTTGGGGGTGCCCCACTTCGTACTCCTCGGGATGGCTTGTGGTACTTCTGCTGGCGAACCATTCCTCATGCATCTTCATCATTAATTATGGAGGTGGGAGATAGTGATTTTGTGTCATTTCTTGGTGGGAGTGGACTTCTCTATTATGGCCAGGTACCAGTCGTTGCTTGCATTTGATGTGCTAAAGGATTTCCATTTATGGCTCTTGACTACGGTGGGTGGTGAGAAATTACACTATTTTGGTATTGTTGGTACTTGAGACCATCTCATGGTGATGGGTGGCACTATTGTTGATCCCAAGCTGGTGCTCCTCGATGACACATTTCTGGATGTGCTCAAGTTGGTGGAATAAGCCAGTAATCGCGACCATTTTGATTTCCCTCCCTCCATGACTCTTTCGGAGTCTATTGCTCCTGAGACGAATGGGGATGGTTCTGATCCTATTTCCATTTCAGGGAGGGTTTCATTAACGGGCTATGTTCCGAAGGTTACTGGTACTGTGAGGGCAAAGGTATCTTTTCCAGGAGAGGGGGAGGTGGATAAGCCTGTTATCTAGCAAAATTTGGGCTGCCATCGATCGAATAATCCTTTCAAACCAGCCATTGAACGTCAACTCCTCAGCTTTGGGAGCGATGTGATGTGGGAGTGGGCTGAGAGCCTACTCTCGAGGGTGTTGATCGGGAAGTGGGAGTTTGAATCACACAGAAAGATTTATTTACAGAACTGGCTCATGGGAGGTTGGAGTCTGATCATTGGTTACGAGCCTCACATAAGCCAACTTCCAAATGGCTGGTTCTGTTATCACTTTTTAAAATATGAGGACATCTCAAAGATTCTCCTGCATACATGGGTTTATGGACATTCATTCCTGCCTCTATACAAGTGGACGGTGGATTTCCACTCAATAGATAAAGTGCCTAAAAAACATATTCTATGGGTGAATCTAATTGGTCTTCCCATTAAATTATGGTCATAGGCTGTCTTGCAGAAAATTGGAAACAATATAGGAATTTTCAGATTTGTTGACTCGAAGTGCAACGGGATCTTTGACAAACGAGTTTCCTGGATCCTCATGGAGGTGTATTTTACTAGGGGTTTACCAGTGGAGGTAGATCTTGAGTGGGAAGGGAAGACCCTTTGGCAGCATTTGGAATACTGGAACACTCTATTCCATTGCCACCTATGCCACGACACTGGACATCTCATGCAGACTTGCATGCTGTGGAAACAAGACCATCTCCATAATGCTCAAGGTGCCCATAGGATACAATGGGTGGAAAATTGAAGCTCAATGCAACTGATGCCACCTCAAATGAAACCTACACTCTCAGGTAAGTCACAATTTCCGTTAACCCAGTTAAAGGTTGATGAAATTGAGGGGGAGTCATATAAGTACATGTCGGGTCTTGGTGATGTTTCATTGTCTATTGCTATTGGTTGTAATTATTCCAGTGGGAGTTCTATGTCCATGGCTGAAATTTTTCTTGTTATTAACCCTCCATCTGGACATTCTCTCCCAGGCTTGTCTATGTTACCTATTAACCGGAGTCTGGATGTTGACTATGTTGGGAAGTTGAATATGGGCATGTCGGGTTGACATGGAAATGTCGGGATGACTACTGTAGAGGATTTTTCTGTGTGCGGTTTGGGTCATGTTGGTTTTATGTCCAAGTCATTTGATGTGGACTTTGATAAGACCAATGGGGGTATATTACCTATCTCTGAGGGGAACTCTGTTAAAAAACCCCTTTTGACTATTCCCCATGTCAATACATTGTTGGATAGCATATCAACCCCCCATATTGCCTCAGTGAAGTTTTCAGCCCTTCCCTCAGAATTACCCATGTCCCCCTCTACTACGACTCTGTTGACTGTCTCATCTCCACAGAATCGGGTCCCTGGTCTTCCAGACTTGTAGAGCCCTACTTTGTCGCCTATAAATTTGGTCGGTAGTGACCTCGATTTATGACTCATTGAATCTAATGCAGGTCTGATCCCTCTTCCGGTTGACATTGGAAAGCATCCATCACCACCCAGAATCCTTAGCCCTGCTTCTTGACCGAATGTCACGATCAAGAGGGGGAAGGGATGCCCGCGGACAAAGAAAAAGTCAATCTCTTCGACTGATAGGGGTAGTGTTCTAGATTATAGAAATTTTCGGGATATTCGGTCACATTGGCCTTTGACAGGGTTCTTAGAGCACTAGACCCTTCGAAGGGTGTGCCATGATCAATCTAATTTCTTTAAATATAAGGGGGCTGTGGGGGATAGGAAATTTTTTTTCCTTGCGTGAGTTTCTATAAAATAATTATCCTTCCATTATCTTTGTGCAAGAGTCAATGAACACCGCTGATAATTCCATTTCTTGTTTCCACGCTATGTTCCCAGCTTGGTACATGGCAGCGCGGGATGCAGTGGGTCTTTCTGGTGGAGAAATTGTTATGTGGAATCCTTCCATAGCCTCATTCAAAGCTTATGGGTTTTTCGTTGGGATTATCCTTTCTGTACATATCCGCGGTTTCAAGAAAAGAGTTCATATTATAAAATTATATGAACCATATCAGAATAAGTCTGCCTTCTGGAAAAAAATGAAGTTCTGCGGTATTCTACTGTTAGACAATTTGATCATTGTAGGGGACTATAACACAACTCTACATGACGTGGAGATTTGGGGCTCACAAGGCATAAAGGACCCACATGAAGGGATGATAATGACGTTGTTTAACTCATCCAATCTGGTGGATTTGAGAATGAAAGTAAACAGACCAACTTGGTAAAATGGCAGACAGGGAAATGCTATGATATGTAAGAGGATTGATTGGGTGGTAGTTAAGTCACACTTTCTGGCCAGGATGGGAAAATGGAACACAAAAATTAGAGAAATTTTGCTTTCGAATCATAGGCCTATAATACTATCTTGGGATTTTGAATTGGTGAAGGGAGGTTGTCCTTTTAAGTTCAACCGGGTGTGGTTGAAGGATCCAAATTTTAACTTGCTAGTGAAGGATTTCAAGGTAAAAAATCCACGGGATAAGGACACTTCGGCGAATGGTTACTTGATGAAAACTTTAAGGGGACTGAAAAGTGAAGTGAAGAAATGGGATAGAGGGAAAAAATACATACTAAAGGTCTATTTTATGGCATTTGAGAGGGAGACTACTTCCCTTCTGAAAGAACTGGAAAAGACAAATCCCATAATAGGAACTTGGGAAAGATTAAAGGATGTGGAAAGCGAGAAAAGAATAAATTTTCTCATTGAGGAGTAGTCGTGGAGGCTAAAGAGCAGAGGGTTATGGCTTAATTCTAGGGATAAGAATAAGAAATTCTTCCACGCATATGATAACGGGAGGAAAATTTTTAACTCCATTTGGCAGATTGAGGAGAATGGAAATTCTTTCGGCACCATAGAAATTATATAGGAGGAGGCGGTAAAACATTTTCAAAATTTTTTCAAAGCCAGAGATCTGGATGCTTAGGGTGAGAAAATATGGGCTGTCAAAGACGATCCTATTATGTTTTATTCGGGGGAGTTGTCGGAGTTCTGCAAACCTATAAACAACGAGGAGACGTTATCTGTTTTAAAATCTTTCCAGCCGGATAAAAGTCTAGGGCCAGATGGATGGACCCCAGACTTCATTTTCCATTTCACTGAACTTTACATTTCCCTCATTACGGAAATAACAGAGGAGGTAAGGAAATTTGGGACAGTGGGGAGCGCCTTAAACTCGACTTTCCTGGTCCTCATTCCAATGAAATTTGGGGCCTCATCTTTCAGCGATTTTCGACCGATTTCTATTTGCAATACGTTGTACAAGATTATTTCGAAAACAATTGCAGAAAGGTTCAAACAAGTTTTGTCCCATTACATTTCTCCAGAAAAATCTAGTTTTTTAAAGGATAGATGCATCCATGATGCAGTTGCCACAAATCAGGAGGTGATACGTTCGATCCACACAAAGAAGATACAGGCCATGGTCATGAAGATTGACCTCTACAAGGTGTATGACCGGGTTGATTGGAGCTTTTTGAGGTTGTTATTATATAGGATTGGTTTAGACAGGGCTTCCGTAAATTGGATTATAGGCTGTGTGACAAACTCCTCCTTGGCTGTCATCATTAATAGAGTGGCATCGAGCTTCTTTAAGCCTGGGTGGGGGCTGACACAAGGGTGCGCTCTTTCTCCTCTACTCTTTATTTTGGTTATGGATTCTTTGAGTACCAAAATTAGTAGAGAAGTGATTTCTAGTTGTTTTAGGGGGATTAAGTTGTCATATAAAAGGGATATCAGCCATAACTTTTTCGTTGATGATTTTTTAATGTTTGGTATGCTCAATAGATCTGTTTGGAAAGTCTTAATTGAGATCTGTTTGGAAAGTCTTAATTGAGATATTCACCATATTTTGTGAAGCCTCGGGAATGGAGGAAAATATAGGGAAATCATGTATTTACTTTGAGGAGGACAAGAAGTAATTGGCTTTTTAGATTGCTCAGATGTTCAAATTCAAACAGAAACCATTGACCTCAGGTTTAAAATACCTGGGTTTTCAATTAAAGCCCAATAACTATGGTATTCAGGATTGGAAAATTTGTGGTGGTTGGAGGCTAAAAGATCTTAATACCTTTCGGAAGGCCCTCCTCATGAAGTCTATGTGGAGAGGGCTGAAGTCAGATGGGATATGGAGCGAAATCATAAATTTCAAGTACCTACAATCGAAGGATTTGGAGAATCTTATACTGTTGGGGTGGAACAACTCAAGGGGGGGATCTACCATATGGAATGGGTTCAAGAATTGTTAGCCAAGCTTGACTTCATTTATGGAATGGAAGTTTGGTGACGGGGATAAAATCCTTATTGGACAACCACAACTTTGCGGAGTCGAGCCCTTTTTTCATTGCAGCTATCATATTATCAGTTTCTTAAATGGAAAAGGTATATTTTTCATGTGTCAAATTATAAAGGATATCGAAAATGGTATTCCTACTTGGCTATCGGAAGAAAACTTGTAGCTTCCAACACATTTGAAAGCTGAGTGGGCTTTATACACGGAGGATTTGAGAAGTAAAGGATTGCTCTATGATCCTGGTGGTGATAGTGTGATCTGGAATGGACCGAAAAAGGAAGGTATGTTGATTGTAGAGGATTTATACAAGAAGTTAATCACAAACAAGCCATAGGATACCAATATCAAAAATTTGAAGGGAATATGGAAAAATTTGGCACCTCTAAAGATGAAACTATTTCTGTGGTTGGTTCTCGTGGATAAAAATTTGACATGGGAGAACTTGAAGAGGAGAGAAAAGATTGGTATGGGTTGTTGCCAAATCTGCATGTTGGATGATGAAGACAACACACATCTCTTTTATCATTGCATCTATGCAAAGGAAGTTCTGAAGGTGATTTGTAAAAATTTTAAGATTCAGATTCCTTCCTTAGATAATACTAATAGCTTCATAATTTTGTGGCAGAAAGAAAACATAAATTTCAGGAACATTCCAGCACTATTTCAATTGTCCATTTGGTGTGGCCAGAATAAATGGATATTTGAGGAGGTGCCATGCAACCCTGTGGGGACTGCTACCCTCATTTTACAGAACTGGGGAAAACTGAGATTTGGTCAGAAACCGCTGGTGGATTATTCTGTGCGTATGAGGCCTATTGAGATACACTACCCTGTGGGATATTTCGATGGTGCTTCACAACATTCCAGCTACGGGTGTGGTGCTTGGTTGATGCTGTCACCAAAATGTCACTACAATATCTATTTGCATGGTGGTATTGGGTCTAACATGAGGGCAGAAGTGTTGGCCTGCTAGGGTTCACTGTGGTTTGCCTTGCAACTATGTATTGAAAATATTTGGGTGTTCGGGGACTCAAAAGTACTCCTCAACCATATAAATAAAGGGACAAAGCTCCACCCTGGTCATCTTGTGAATTTGCTGGAGTGCATTCATGCTTTAAAGAAGTCATTCGCCACAATACATTTCAAGCATATTTTTTGGGAGAAGAATTCCCAAGCAGACATAATCTCCAAAAAAGGTTTGATCAGTGTATTTGGCACGATGCACTATGAGCTGACGAATTTATAAGGGTAGGGTGCTTTAGGTTCGGTAAATTTCTCTTAATTTCTGTACATATTACTCTACAGACTCACTTTTTTGATCCAAGGAATGACCCATTCTTGGAAATTTTTGTCGCAGAAATACAAGGATGCCAATTATGCATAGTGTTGTCTAGGTGATGAACACGTTGAAAACTCACGGGATATGGAGGAGCTGCTTCAGTCTGGTACTCAAATGTTTATATTCCAACATAATATTTGTTTTTGAGCCTCTCGCATACAACAAGGTTGTATAAAAAATGTTATAGCTATTCTTTTTGAGTTCTGATCACACAGTATTGATGTGTTTTTGTTTATTTACCTTTAAAGAATTTTATAGAAAAACATGGTACAATGAGGCAACACGACAAACTGGAAGGATAGCATGAATATTTTTTAAAGTATATATCAAAGTTTCTATGTAATGTTTTTGAAAATGAAGACTATATGAACTGGTACATTATATAAACTAGAGTTTTTTCTTTCTTAAAAAAAAACCTTAAGAGTCCTAAATATGACTTGAGTTAGTTTTTTTATTTCTCTAGATTGTGCTGCATAATTGACAATGGGGAAACACCACTAAATCTAGAATATCCTCTACAAGCACATTATTGTGGTCTCTTTAAGATGTGATTGTTGCTACAATAGAGACATCCTATGAATAAATCATGACTCTTTGGATTATAATAAATAAAATCTGTAGGTATTCAGACAATCTGTCGTTAACTTAGGATGCAAGGATATCAGTTTAGGATGATTTGGATCAACTATCGCTTTTCGTTTCAATTTTTTACTTTACGTTCTCTCACTCATTTTTTTAAAAATCAAAATGCTATATATATATATATGAGAGAGAAAGAGAATATTTTAATTGATAATGTATATAATGTTAAAAAGAAAAGAGTAATCCAAAAAAGAATATTTGTTTCTAAAGTAAATATTAAAGGGGTATTTAAGGTTTCTTTAAAAGGGAGACTACTATAAAAATTATTATTATAGGATTAAAAAGGGTTATAATGGGATTACTGAGTGGTTGGAAGAATGGATTTTTATCCTCTCCACGCAGTTTCAAATTCCACAGGGGGGTATCTTTGACCCATTGTGATAAGGCTCAAGGAGTAGGCTCTCCCACCGTCTAGAGTCTCGAATATTTCTAAGTTATATGTTATAATTTACCACAAAAATTATAATTTACCGAGAGGTACAAAAAAACATAAAATAGCTAGCAACAAATCATAAACATAAACAAAGATGTTTATCCGGGAAGACCCCCAAATCTGGGGCAAAACCCAACCAATGAAATTTCATTAAGCATTGGCCAAAATCTTAGCAATCCAGCCAAGTGAGCCTTCACTTCTCACCTCCAGGCCTACATTACAATGGAGTATTCCCAGCCTTTTATAGGCTCCATTACATGCAATATCATGGGCTGAAAACCATGGGTGCACAATACCATGTGCCCCAAAACCACTACTATTTACCCTAGTCAAAATTGACTCTATCCCGAGTCAATTTTACCTAACAATCCCCCCCTTAAACTTGAATTAGGGTTTCTTGACTAAATCCAGCCAAAATAGCTAAGTGAGAAAACCCTGCTCACTCTAGCTCTTCCCCCCTCAATTTTTTTTTTTTTTTTTTTTTTAACCCAGGTAATTGTTAACTTGACATCCCCCCTATCACCTAGATCTAACTTAGACTTTACTAGTTATTTCCCAGGGGTACACATGCCATACCAGGTCTTACAAAATTATTCCCATTTACATGTAATAAATTAACTCCATTATAATAATAATATTTTTTTTTTGTTTCATTGTTACTGTCTTTGTACATATGAAATCAATGTCCATATAAAAAGAACCCATCTACTAGATTGCGTGGGTCACCAGCCTCTGTAACCACCATTCCTCTAGGATTTCTCTTCATATACATGGTTCATCAATTAATTAATCCACGTGCACATATCCTCTCTCATTTTGACAGACTTTTCTCTCCTAGCGCAGCGAAATTCAATGGATCTGATACTAGTAGTTAGAATTTACCGCAAAAATAATAAATTTACCGAGAGGAACGAAAAACCATAAAATAGCTAGCAAAAAATCATAAACATAAACAAAGATGTTTATCCGAGAAAACCCCCAAATCTGGGGCAAAACCCAACTAATGAAATTTCATTAAGCATTGGCCAAAATCCTGGCCAATCCAGCCAAGTGAGCCTTCACCGTTCACCTCTAGGCCTACATTACAATGAAGTATTCCCAGACTTTTATAGGCTCCATTACATGCAATACCATGGGCTGAAAACCATGGGTGCACAATACCATGTGCCCCAAAACCACTACTATTTACCCTAGTCAACATTGACTCTATCTCGAGTCAAGTTTACCTAACACTATAAATGTATGGTATATATGGATTATGGGTTATTTGATATAATCTCGGTGTTATAATGGGAACCAAAGGGTTGATATTGGGCCTTTCCCAGGTTACTCCAATGGGTTTCCAATTCACCTTGGTAAAAGAAGAAGGGTTGCTTTTAAACCCCAAGCTCATCTCGAAAAAGAAAATGGATATTTTGAAAATTAAAGAAGAAATAGTATCCTATATGAGTTGTCCTATTATATATCCTCGATTATTTAGATTAAAAGGTAGTATCCAAGTAAAACAAATTGCAATCATTATCATTATACGCGACAAAGGAAATTACATAAATATTGATTAGGAAAATTATCAATTCCAGAATCAAATATAGCTTAAATAGAATGTATTTTTCATAAGAAACAAAGTGAAATAACAAATTACAAGTAATAATTGATGATTATTAACACATATCTCAATTTATTGTCATATCTAAGTTTAAAAAAATTGACATAATTATTGGTTTACCCCAGTTTGAAAAACTGGGTGCCTTCATATTAAACACAAAGAACAAGTTTTTGAATTTTTACCAATAATGTGAAGGAGGTGACACTTGAAGACATTACAATGAGATTAAATTTGATAGTACCTTTATCTAAAGACATGAATGATATATCAAAGATAATCAATCAAGAAATTCAAAAGTCAATATCAAGAATGCAGAAAAAAAATTGAGGAAATTATTTTAGATAAACATAAATAATTTTTTCACTTAATAGATGACAGTCAGAAATTATTTGCACAAGTCAAGAAGTCCAAGGCCATGAAGCAATCATTAGGAAGAATTAGATAAAATTATCTAGATAGAAGCATCGAAGTATTCAAGTGAAAATGTCCAAATTGAGGAGAAGGGAACAAATATAGATCCCATCAACTTTGCAATTTAGAAAAATATGAATCTATTTGCAGTGAAGATATATTCAAATGTTGCGATAGAAACAACAAAAATGTGAAATGAAGATTTCATGATCTACCAAGAAACATCTATATTTGCAGGTAATCATATACTTTAAGAAAATTGATAAATCACCACAAACATGATAATATAAAATCGTGTCACACTAACTATTTATCAACAGCCAAATTATAACAGTATGCATTTCATCCTATCAACCTATCTAGATCACTTAGGACGTAAACACAAAACTTATATTTTGAAGAAGGTTGATTTCATTACAATTAAGTTTAACGATAATAATTCATCTAAGTATCAAATAATCAGAAGGCTTTACAAAAAAATGATTTAGGATGGTTGTATCATTTCACATTGCGACAATTTTGTGCCATAGTTAGAATGTGATATCATTTTTCATCATTGAAGATAAAATCTCCAAGAATTCAGAAAAATGAAAATAGACTACAATACAAAGAAAAAGTTAACAAAAATTTCCATCGATATGCTTTGAGGACAAAATACTTCAAAAGGGGAAGTCAATGTTATAAACATAATTAACATAAAATAATATAATATAATTAATAATTAATATATCCTTGATTAGAGCATGACACAATTTAGTATCCTTATTGGGATTTGCGACATGATTGAGAAGACCTTTGTCAAGGCCGAAGGGCGGCCACCTCCCAGGCTTCATGTGTGTGATCGATGTAATGGGATCGCATGAGGAATTTGTGTGTTAAATGAGGTAGGGATGAGTTGTAGAGATCATAAATTCCAAGTGGAAGGGGCATTTAATCTCCTGAGCGCATCTGCCATGGTATGGTGCGAGTTTCTTAAGGATATTTTCAAGCGTTCAACTCATTCATTCATGCCTGCTCGACTGGGTTGGCGTCGATGTGTTCAAGACGAGACCAACTCTCTCTGGTTAATGGTGTTCACAGCTGGGTAGGTTTCCTCTTCTAATTATTTACCTCATCGACTGTGGTTTGTTCAATATGTTGTTCACTGTAATGGTATTGATGCACCCGGTAATTGAAATGTTAGACGAAACAAAAGTGGGTGCTTGGAAAATTGGAAAGTAGTGGTAGTTTATATCTTTTATGTGTGTGATGTTTCTATGCGAGTGTTTGTTTTTTTGGCATTTTACAGTCTATAATGGGAATGTATGTTTGATTTTGGGTTAATTGTTGCGTAGAGAAGGATTTTGTTGCCTACAGTGAGTGATATTTTCATGTTGTATCCATTCTGAGCATAACAATGAAAGTGCACTTCCTGTATTTGATTTTCTCTGCCCATGAGTTGGTGTGTAAGGGTTTGTGGCTTGGGGAGATGGTCCCTAGTATATTTTTTCTATATTATTAGAAGTCGCTCCGTCTCTCTCTGTATTATGGCAATCCTGAGCACGTAGTGCTAGAAAATGGTTTAAACTGGTATTGGAGACCTCCTTGGTTGAATTTATGCCTTCCTACCGAGCTTTTTCCTAACCGTATCTATTTCTTGCATCTTTTTAATGTCTTTGCGTCAGGTTCTTCTAATTTACGTTTACACTGTGGACATAGGTACAAAGACTAGAATTGGTCCTTGGCCTTCCTTTTCTGTTGGTTTGATTATAGTCTGTTCAATTTGGAAATAAAAAAATGGTTCGCCCATCCCTTGGTGTTATCTCGTCTGGTAATGGAGGTCAAGGTCATGGTAGGAAGAATGGAAAATGTAGCAACAAAGGCTCCTCCTCAACTCGACCAACGAAGAGAAGCAGTCACAGATCATATGCTCAGGTGATTTAGGAAGTGGTTCAAGGATATAATATTAGCACTCCAGCCCAAGTGAAACAATTGATCTCGTCGAGGGAGGTTGATCTTAATCAGCAAGCTAAAGCTGAAGTGTAGGTGCAGGGTTGGTGAGTTCTCGCTCCATATCCTAGTCATACTGGTGGTTGCACCACCCAGTATAAACAAATAGTGCATATTTATTGGATTATGAAGAGTCTTGTGGCTAAATCCATTATGAATTTGTTGATTAACTTTGGAAAATTAGACCCTGGTATTCAGGAAATGTAGAAAGAATTGCAGCTGATTCAATTCCAAATTAACCAATAGAATGTTCGCCTTGGCCGTATCGAAAAGCACATTTTTTACATCCGCTTGTCACAATTACCCGGATCCCATGCTAAGTACCCCACCCCTATGAAGTCCACTGATGATTATTAGTTTTTAGTTTTGTTATGGTTGTTTTTGTTTAATTTTGTGATGTATATGTCGACTAGTATCATATATTTCAGCTATGTAGATGTAAATGAAAATTGGTTTTTAGACATTCGGGCCTATAAGGACTTACTTGACACAATTAAGTTACTAATATTTTGGATGGATTATAATGTGTTTCGGTGGCCAACAGACCTGGTTTCCCAATGCACAGGTTGAGGTCTTCCATGGATGTAACCTGCTTTTGAAAATGAATGAATAAAGAGGACCTGCGAAGCTTACAAAATAAATAAATTAATAATTAATATTAATGAAAGGACACGAATCTCTATGAAAATACACTCCCTAGGTTTATATAGGGAGCCCTCATTTGTAATTCTCATCATATCACTTTTGTATTCAAACATTTACATATAAATATTATTTATCTTATGGTGGGTACTCATATATTTTGAACCTTGTTTGTATCAAATGCCATACGATAAATCAAACATTAGTGTGAATAATATTTTTTTATGAAAAGAGATCTATGAGTGAAAACGAAAAGTTAAAAAATGTTAAGTATGAGTAGTATAAGACGTATGTTAAGTCAACTAGATCCCCAAAAATATGACTTTACGAAATTCTTGGCAACACTTATCAAAATAAAATTATGTCCCCCATGGCACAACAAGTCAAAATACTAAAAAATTGATTTTTAAGTAATGTTATGAGATCATACCTAATGCTTATTACTTTCATGACTAGGTAATAAACCATGACACTATGTCTAAGCAAGAAACCCACACAGGAGAGTATAACACATCAAGAAATGGGGATCATGAATGAAATACCATTTACAAGTGCACATTGAGGTGTAAGGAATAGGACATGGTATAGGATGGAAATTTATTTGAAATAAATCATGAGTAATGTATGATTGGATCATCATGTATTTGAAGGAAGAACCAAAAAATAGGTATGAATTGGAAAATTGAGCAGAAGAATTCATCCAACCAACATAATCATGCTTGAATGAGTGTGTCTCTAGAAGTATTTACCCTCTAGGGGTAAAACATCTAATTCCATAGATTTAAATGAAGCATGCATTGGCATAGAACTATCATGATTCCTATTAGCATTGATGAAAAAAAAAAGCAATGTCATATAAACCTTATTTTGAGAAAAAATAACTTTAGTTGCATCCCATATTACCACTATGCACTCAATTTCAATTCAAGGGTTTGTATTAGTAAATGTAGTGAGTGGAACATAGGTTGTAGTCTTAAGGATGAATCATGCTAGCCCTTGAGATTTAGAGTATTATATCCAATATGTTCAACATGTGAATTCATCATATTGGCAAAATAGGGAAGAGGGCCATGTTTGACCACATCATCGGGATTTCCATAAAAAATGGGTTTGACTCAATCCTTATAAGGTTATTCATGAGTATTATTTCCTCTCTTATCACAAGGATGCAAGGGAAGTATTTGATGAAATTTTTGCAAGAATTATCTTTGATGAAATCTTTACAAGAAAAGTGTTTGACAAAAAAATTACTCAAAATGATTTCATTCTATGAGAGGTTTTTGATGGTTTCACTAGCTTTAAAATCATGATTCATGGTCCAGAATATTAGAAGAAAAATGTTACTCTTGGGAGAGAAATATGTTGATTACATGGTAAACCTAAAGTACAAAATGTAGCTCATGGAGGGAATCTTGATGGACCAACATCACCTTCTTGATGGCAAAGAACCTATTGATCAATCTTTATTTGTTTTTAAATTGCATGGAGTAGTTATGGTCAATAGAAAACCCTCCTCGTCCAAAGGATACTCTTTTAAGTATGTTGGTAAATAGAAAATCCCCTTAGATTTTTGTTGATGCATCGTCCTTGTGATTATAATATGGAGAAATCCGAGAAGGTTCCAACATTGGAAGTAATAGAGGAGATAGTTCTCAACCTCATTTCTTATTAGGAACCCAAGGAGGTAATATGTCATCTTTGTAGTTTTCGATCTCCTACATCACATTTTGGCCTTGGATTTATGTAAACAAGATAAAGTATTGCTAGGTATATATTATTTCCAAAATGTTTTTATGGTTCAATTTCACATTCTTTATAAGTATCATAAAATTTTTAATGAGGCTCCCTAGTTTTTAGGAAGACCATATTTATTTATCACTCCATGGTTCTTAGAGTTTAACCCATCCAATATGTATATAACCAAAATCATTGTTTCGTTATGCCTCCTAATTCCACCAATTCACTTTTGAAAGAAATCAATTTTTGAAGGCATAAAAAATACCTTGGGTAGATATTTAAATAATTCTATATTGGAATAAGTTTGTTTTTTTTTTTTTTTACATATGACAATATTTAGGTGGAGATCTACACTTGCAAGCTTGGAATATGAGAACATAAGCTTTAGAAGAAATATCTAGATGGATGCATGAAATGGATTATGAAATTTCAATATTTTTGTGCATTATATGAAATATCTAGTAGGACATTTGGAGGATTCATGTTCTCAAGCATGAGCTTACATAAACCAAAATCCAAAAGATGGAAATCTTTTAAGCAACAATTTTTAGATGATGAAGAGGAATAGAGAATAGAAAAATCAATTTAATATTGATTTATAGAAGGTAGATAATCGATGCCAAAATGTTGAAGTTAAGGAAATAATACTCCTCATAGTAGATATAGAAAAATATGGGAATAACATGAAGGTGGTAGCCACAAATAAAGCCTCATTAAGGGGAATGAAGAGAATAATGAATATTTTCTCATAGGATATATATATATATATATATATATATATATATATATATATATATATATATATATATATATATATATATATATAGCCACAATGCCAAAATAATCGATGCCAAAATGTTGAAGTTAAGGAAATAATACTCCTCATAATAGATATAGAAAAATATGGGAATAACATGAAGGTGGTAGCCACAAATAAAGCCTCATTAAGGGGAATGAAAAGAATAATGAATATTTTTTCATAGGATACACACACACACACACACACACACACATATATTATTTTATTTTATTTATTTTCTTTTATTTTCTTTTGTTTCTAAAGTGTCAGTAACTTGTGGGACTAGGCCATGGTTTAAGAAATCAAAATCTAGGAATATCTAAGTAATAAAAATCACTTGAGGATTAATGTTACTATTGCACGAAGTTTTAAATCTTGACCATCTTACAAAACTAAATTGTCAAAATCATATTAAAAATACAATTTTCATTCAATCTCACAATAAAGATGATAACTTTAAAAAGAAAAGGTAAAGAAAATAATTGAGTGAGACTAGTGGTTAAGAACATGTACATCTTCTTAGGAGGTCACACAAATCAAGTAGGGAGTAGAGTATGTAAAAGAAAGTGAATCTACTATCCCACAAACAAAGAGTCTGTACACCAATTTAATGTTGACTTAGCCATAACCTTAAAAAAAATTATTATTATTAATATACTCTCTAAAATAATATAATAATTAAAAATTAATACATTAAATAATAAACTTTATTATTATTAAAATTAAATTATTTCATATAATTTTTAAAAAATAAAATAAATTTAAATTGTATATTAATTTAAAATTATTGTTAATACGAGTAGCAACTCACAAAATTATTTAAAATTAGATATGTTTATAATAATACAATCTAAAATAATATAATAATAATTATAAATTTAAACATTAAACATAATTATTTTATTATTAAATTTATTTATTTTATATATAATTTTTCGAAAAATTAAATTAATATTATATTAATTTAAAATTAGTGTAAGCTCAAAGAGAAACTCGATATCAACATTAGGAATCCATAATTGTGTCATCAGAAATAAAATCTATTTAGCTAATTCCATTGAAGTTAAATTTGAAAGGCATGGTCTATCGAGACCACAATTTTCCAGGATTACTAATTTCTCTTTTCTTTCCTAGATGACTAACTTCTCGCTAGAATTCAGCAAAAAAAATTCAAGAAATCCAATTATTACATTTTTCACATCATTTTTTTATGGCAGAAATGGATTCAACACCATAAAAAACTCCCGTGGCACTCAAAAATTTGAAGCTTGACCATGGTCACCTGGATTTTCAAAAATTTATGTAGGATTTTCTCAAAATTATTTCGGCAAAATTGTGGCATGTTTACACTATGCGAATTTGAAATATATGTATTTAAAATAAAGAAATAGAACTATTACAATGTTTACATCTTTTTTTTTTAATGGAAAAAATGGATTAAGCACCATCAAGAACCTATGGGGCACCCAAAATCTTGAAGCTTGACAACTATAACCTGATTTTTCAAACGTTTTTTTCAGGTTTTCTCAAAATCATTCCAACAAAATTGTGACCTGTTTAGACTACACGAATTTGAAATATATGTATTTCAAATAAAGTTTAGTGTACGAATTTTAACTCGAAATTGTTCTTTAAAATATCCATGGAATATTTCCTGATAGGGATGTACAATTCAAGAGCATTAAATGTTTAACAAGGTTTTGGAACCCACTTATCCATTACCGAACACATCATGTCACAATGTGGTTACTTCGCATGCTTTGAACAACCTACATCCCTTGGTTTTATATACTCACATTCTCTCTCAGGTGGGGTGGTGAATTAGCATCATGCAGTGCAACATTGAAGGTGAGGTATTCTCCTCACCTTGTGACCATGGGTTTCTGGTAGTCATAATTTATGTGAGGCCATGCTTGAGCTATCTTACAATAGCAGGAGGCGGTTTTAGCTATAGTTGTGTTGGGACTATGGGTGGATATTAGTTTGGGGACTTGAGGGAGACATACCATCACTTTGGGGATACTTGTTGTCCTTTGAGGTGGGGTGTGATGACACTTTTTTCCTGCTCGGGGGTGAAAAGGGTATATGTCATTGTGGTTGTACTCATGTTGATTACAGTGTGTAGTCGATGTTTTTTGTCATATTATTTCATAATTCTGTATGCGGGCTGGTCTTTGAGCTGATGGTCATCCTCTCTAGTTTGGCCCTCCTGGTTCAAGAATCACTGGGTATCTCATTTCCCTGCCATGTATTTCTATGTGGGTGTTGGTATCCCATAATTTTTTATGTCTAATACTAGTGAAGGGGTTTTAGAGTCTTGTTTATTGGGAGTCAATCAATTTTGGGTCTCATGATATTTTCATTCTTGCAATATCAAGTTATAACGTGTGTTGACGAATTGGGTGTTTGCTAGTTTCAATGCAATTCATCTTTCTTTTTTTTCCCATATCGAGTTATATGGTTAATTCCTCTAATGTATACATTTTTTACATGTTGTTCATGGGGTAGGTTGACTTTGAAGTTTTTTACCATATTATAGTGGGATTTTCCTATAGGGATTATTTGAGATGTGTCTCTTTCGTTTCTGACAACCACCAGTCCCTTCAAAATATTTTCATGTCTTAAATTCATTTTAGGGTTTTGAGGGCATCATTTGTTCCTTTTCGATTGTTTCAGTTCTGATATTGTGTGTTATTCCACTGCCTTTATTGTTGGTGTGACTCTTTTTCCTAGTGGTTGACTAGTCATTGCTATTATGCCTTCTTGCCAAAGGTAGGCAAGCTGTAGAGGAGGGGTTATCCAGGCACATTTTCATATTCAATGAATTTTCACATGGGATTTGGTGGCTTCATACTTTGAATTTGTGCTTCCGAAGATATGAAAATAAACTCGACAAGCGGAATCTCAGGAATTGGTGAACGCTTGTATTTCTCTGATTCCAAAATTGGAGACAAGGGCCTTCAATGGCTCCCAACTTCAATAAGGTACTAGAAACAAAGGTTATATTTTCTCTATTCCCTATCAGTCCACCATGAACTGGACACTTTTTTTAGAATGGTATTATGAGATAAACAGGTGGAAAACTATAGACTCTTTGCTGGCTAGGAGGATATTAATTAAAATCTTCATAATATTTGTTATTTCTTGGATGATATAAACACTCGTTTGATTTGGGTGGAACATTTTGTGGTATCTGATTCTGCATCAGGAGACTTGTTTGACCCTCCTAGCAGCACTATGGTTCCTTCTGTTGACAATCCTCCTAATTTCACAGTTATATCTTGTAGCTAAATCTCTTGCAAGTTATTATAATTTTTGATATACTCCTACAGTTTCCCTTACATGGCGTTTGCAGCTTCATTTTGGATGTATTTTATTTTTTTGGTTCTGGCCTTAGCCATCACGAGCTCACTCTGTTTTCATCTCTCTGAATTTGATGTGACTCGTCATGAGTTTATAGTCTTTTCCCTAGTGGTTTGAGGCCTAAATCTATAAGGCCATGTTATTGTTGGCAGTCAACGCAAATTTGTTACCCGGATAAATCCCTCTTATGGACAAGAGTGACCTCCCTAATATCCCAACCATTAACTAGAAACAAACAGGAATAGGAATATCTATTTCCCTAAGCTATTAACATTCAAATTATCAAAACTAGAAAAGAGAGGATAATGTTCTTACTTTTCAATGAGATGTTTGATGAAGACCTTTCCTTTTGTCTCGAATAAGTCCTTCAATGCTGAGAAGAAACCTGCAATCACAAACATTCAAAGAATCAAAAGCATCTGCAGTATGTAATAATCAAAATACTAGCTTAACTTAATGATCAAGGAGATTAATAATTGTCATTGTTTTAATTAATCTTAAAACAACACAATGAGAAAAAGTATCCAAATGTATTATCAAGAATATAAAGAGCAATCTTGCGTCTAAGCCTTGATCTCATACAGATTCCTCCCATATGTCTTTCCAATCTTCCTCCTTGGTTTAACAAGATTTCCACACTAAATGACCAGCATAGGATTATCATAAGTGAACCCACTAACCCTAAATTTTCAACTCAATTTATAGGAGAAATTGAGGAGGTTTCAGATCCATTAATAGAGGGGTGTGATTCTGAACTGAAGGGATTAGGGTTCCTTGATCCAAGGGGATAAGTTCCATGATTGGAGGGATTTAGCTTAAACTGGCATGAGTTAGAGGCTTTTATTTGGAAGAATATGCGCCCAAATATGCTTCTATAATTTACTTTTCACCTTTGCTTTATTTTAAATGGGGTGCATAGGTTTTAACTGAAAACAAAGCACAGATGTCTACAGGTAAGCTTAGTAATATCCATGCATGCACAGGAAGTGGTCGCAAAAAGTGTGCATTCCATATTTAAGAGTATTTAAGAGTTATTTTCCTAGTTTCCAAGACTTGGTTAAGGAATATAAATGTTTGAATTCTAAGGAAGCATGTGTAGGGATGGTGAGAGATCCATATTGACCGTCAAATGTCATGGTGAAAAAATGACATGTAACAGGGTGGTAGCCACAAATAAAGCCCCATTAAGGGAAGAGAATAATGAATTTGACAACTCTAATTTGAATAAGGAGTTAGCACACATGACACCTCTAATTTAAATAATGAGTTAGCACACCATTCAAATCTTGTACATCTTGTTTCTTAGTTATCATTAGTTACTAAGGTCCCATGAGTTTAAAAGGAATATAAGAAAGGTATAATCAAGAACATTTTTCCATGCAAATATATATATATATATATATATATATATATATATATATATATATATATATATATATATATATATATATATATATATATATATATATATATAGAGAGAGAGAGAGAGAGAGAGAGAGAGAGAGAGAGAGAGAGAGAGAGAGAGAGAGAGAGAGAGAGAGAGAGAGATTTTTCTTTTGCTTCTAGGGTGTTAGTAACTTGTGGGACTAGGCCATGGTTTAAGAAATCACAACCTAGGAACATCTAAGTAATCAAAATAACTTGAGGATTAATGTTACTCTTGCACGAAGTTATGAATCTTGACCATATTACAAAACTAAATTGTTAAAATCATATTAAAAATACAATTTTCATTCAATCTCACAATAAAGATGATAATTTAAAAAAGAAAAGGTAAAGAAAATAAGCTTGAGTGAGATTAGTGGTTAAGAACATGTATCTCTTCTTAGGAGGTCACACAAATCCAGGGGGGTAGAGTATGTAAAAGAGGTGAGTCAGTTATCCCACCAAAAAAGTGTCCTATACACCAATTTAATGTTGACTTAGCCATAACCTTAAAATTAAATTATTATTACTATTATTATTATATACTCTAAAATAATATAATAATTATAAGTTAAGACATTTTTATTTTTTCAATTTGGTAGTACCTTGCTATTTTCTATTTATATTCTTAAAGCAGGTTACAATAGATAGTGATTCGGTGACCTCAACCTGCCCGAAGGAAACCAGGTCTGTTGGTCACCTTAATGCATTAAAATCTATCCAAAATTGAAAATGTTTCATTCTTCTACTTGCCGCATTAGCTAGTTCACTATTTAAACTAGTTGCAAAGTAACGACTTGAAACCAAAGCCCTGTCCAAAAAAACACTATGCATATACAAAATTAAACTGGAAACCTATCCATATGATGACTCTATTAGAGCTGGGTCCTTTGTTGTAGAACCCAACATGTCTACTTGCTACAGCTGTTGGATCTGCTTCTCAATTCGTCCAACACGGTCTTCAATTCTCCCAATACTGTCTATCTCTTGGTATTGAGTCACCTTGATATGTTGAATCTAAATATCAATGTCTTGTAGTAATTCCAACATTTTTGGTTCTTGATTCTCACTGAATGGATGAATACTCTGGATAGCCTTAGCTAAAAGAAATTTCATAATCCAATAAGTATGGACTGCTTGATTGAACAATGAAAGCCAACCTCTAGTGTTCCCAGGATCTGAAACTAAGTCTAGAATTTCTGCCTCTACTTTAGTGTCTTCCTCATTGCTCTGGGTTTCTCTTTCCCAACCATGAATTTCCTTCCTGACTTGAGATGAATTTCCAAGGGAATATACTGACGAGAGATTCAGTAGGACCTCTTGTTTTGTCTTCCTACCTCTTTTCATGTTCTTAGCTTCAGGTTTTATCATCTTCTGCTTCCCTTTTTATTTAATTTGAGTCATTTTTTGTCTCATTTGCCTCTTAACCATTGTGTTGAACTAATTAATTTTGAGACTTAACTCTGGATTAAGAAAATAAGAAAAAGGTATAACAATTAAACTTCCTATCTTGTGACCATCGACTTCATATGGACGCGTATGATGCTCCTCTTGACTTAACAGATACGGAATATAAAAAATGATATCAGCCGCTAGCAATGGCACGCGGACCTATAAGCGAAAGCCAGAATGACACAGCGAAGTTAGATTAAAGAAAGGCGAGGGAAGAAACAATAGGAAGGTGGCCAGAGTTTATGTGGTAGAGGAAAACAGTTTGCAGGATGGTGGAGACACACATGAAACTACCATGCAGCGCCCCGAGATGGAAAAACAACGTAGTGAGATCTGGGCAGGACATGCAAGCAAATGCTGCGCACTCCTCACATACTGTGACTCACTTTCGTAAAAGTAGAACAAGGACGTGAGATCATCCGAAAAGCACGCATGGCTAAACATGATATCCGCGCGCCTGCTTTGCTGCGAGAATCAGCTAAAAAATGCGCGAGCAAAACACAAATAAAGGCTTTGACGGGCGATCTGCATAAACGCCGATGCTTTTCTTCGACTGCGCGCAAATAAGGCGGCGGAAAGCAGCGTGGAAGCCGAACATGATAAAAGTCATTGCGAGACAAAAATAACACTTCACGGAAAGCCAGGAAGATAAATGATAAATAGTGTCACCGCCTTACGTTGCATGGAGTCCCTGAAAACCAGGCTCAATCGCAACTCAGTACTGGTGCGGTCCATTTAACGACGTAATAGCGAAGTTTTGTAGCGAGGATTTCGCTGCCTATCGGATGCCATCGTACCGTGGGCCAATAACACCGGTTGATAGAAGGGCGCCATACCGACTTTCAGATGAACTGTTGCGGTTATGCAGGCGAGTCTCCGCCGTTCTGATGGCGCTGGAAATGTCGTGACGCGCACCGTCGCTGCCGTCGCCAGACGTTCCAGTACCGGAGTCGCGCTTTTACCGCCTGCCGCCAGCGGCAAATATCGCCTGTTGCGGTGCGGTGTTTCCGCCTGCCTGCGCCATCCGCCAGCAGGCGGCGATGCGGCCAGCATTACGCCAGCAGTGGCGTGAATGCCGCTACGCGAAACGCCATTTCGCCGCGTTACGTTCTTAACGGTATTAATCGCGTGGTATATTCGCTTTCTCCCGGAAACCTAAACCGCGGTATCATGCTTTGCCGATAACGACGCAGCGGGAGAATACGGTGGTAAGGCCCCTGTAGTCGGGGGCGATTACCAGTAAGTACGGTCATAGACATTTCAGGTGGTAGTTGAAGTCCATGGTTTTGTCACGTGGTTTTGCTCATAGTGGAGACATGATGATTTTATAATGCCCTGTAGTGTATTTTCTTCATGATCCAGTGGAAAGGAGCTACGGTTATCTTCTACTAAATGTGAAGTTTATGGATTGGTTTCATGTATATGCTTGTGTGTGTATGTGTTTCAACACTAAAGAATATAAATAATCAAAACGTGTTCAATTTGGGATCCGGAAATATTATATTTATATTTTTATCTATTTATATCATATTAACGCATCTTTCTCTTTTATAAAATTCATAATTTTAGATAATTTCTGTTGAAGTTAGAAACACTACATTTTAAATATCAGAAGCGGTTACAGAAGCACAAAGAGATACCTTTTTCTGTAAAGTTTCACTAGAACTGTGGATACAATGGGTGATACGAGATGGTCATATGATGAAAGATAAACAGAAATAAAGATAAAGAAATTCTTCATTGATACACAATTTATAAATGGAATGGAAGATAGTGAAATAAGATAAAATCGGTGGAAGTATTGAATTAAAACGATCTCATTCGTAAATAATAAAATGGGTATATTTGGAAAAACTGGATAGACTAAAACTGTCTATTATCATCTAAGAATTAAATAATATGATATCACCAGAAGCTACTTGAATGGCAAGTTAAATGCAAGGACTGTACCAATCAATCTTTAGGTGAATCAGTTATTTCTTGTGGAAAAAGTTGTATAACCTGAGGATGAAGGATGGAGACTCGATGACAGAGCATTTGAACGCCTTCAATACTGTGGTAAGTCAGTTGTCATCTGTTGATATTAAAATCTCAGATGAAGATAAGTGCATCAGTTTGTTGTGTTCTCTACCAGATTCGTGGGACAGTCTGGTTATTGCAATAGGTAGCAATACAACTACCTTGAATTTTGATGACATTGTCTCAGCCTTACTATCGGAGGAAATGAGACGGAGAAATATGGAGGGTCAGAATGGAGATGCCTTATCTGTACGAGGAAGGTCCCAGAACAGAAACAAGAATAAGGTTTCGAGTGGGAGATCTAAATCTCCTGGAAAGTTTGTAAAGGTGTGCTGGAAATGCCGAAAGGAAGGGCACTACAAAAAGGACTGCAGATCTAAAGCTCCTGAGAAAGGAAAGGGATCTGATGATGCTCCTTCTGCAGAGGAAAAAACCACCTCAGATGAAGGTGGGGATGTGTATTTGGCTTCTTCTTCAAATACACATGTAGATCACGAGTCATGGTTGATTGACTCAGGTGCATCCTTTCACTTCACTCCCCATAGGGAGTGGTTCTGCGAGTATGAGAAATATGATGGTGATGTCTTCCTAGGGGATGATAGGAAGGCCAGAATCGTCGGACGTGGAAAGGTCAAGCTGAAGCTACAAGGTGGAAGGATTAAAACACTTCCTGGTGTTCTGCATATTCCTGCATTGGCCAGAAATCTGATTTCTGTAAGCAAGATGGATGATGTAGGTGTAAAAACAGTGTTCGAGAAAGATGCCTGCAAGATGGTTCGGGGAGCACTGGTATTAATGCGGGGAGTTCGGATTGGAACTCTGTACAAGCTACAAGGTAGCACTATTATTGATGGGTGTAATAGTTATGTGGTTCCTGAAAGTGGAGCGGAAAGCCTAGCTGTCTCTGGAGAAAAGACCATGCTATGGCATCAAAGGAGGCAAGGACATGGCATGGAGAGAAGAGACTGTGCCGGATACTGCACATAGAAATCAGGTATGGTAGAAGGTACATGTCAGAATTTCTTTGGATTTGATTTGTGGGCATTGTGTAGGAAGGCAGAGATACAGGTGAATTTCATACACAAAGTTGCTAGGAGAATGAAACAAGATATTAGAACTTGTAAACAGTGATGTGTTTGACCATCGGTTCCATGTAGAGAATATATACTATATTTCATTCATAGATGACTTCTCAAGGAATACATGGATATATTTCTTGAGGAAGAAATCTGAAGTCTTTAACAAATTTAAAGAATTTAAGGCTCTGGTGGAAAACCAGACAGAGAAGAAGATAAAGGCATTGAGGACAAATAATGGTGGGGAATTCTGCAAGAAGGAATTTGAAGAGTTCTATAAGAAGTATGGTATAGCATGGAAGAAGACTACTCCATACACACCTCAGCAAAATGGAGTTGCAGAAAGAATGAATAGAACACTGATGGAAAAGGCAAGAAGCATGCTCAGTGGTACCGAGTTAGGACAAGAATTTTGGGCAGAGGCAGTGGAGACTGCATGTTACTTAGTTAACAGATCACCTTCATCAGCATTGGAGGATAAGACCCCACATGAGGTATGGATTGGTAAGAAACCCTCTCTTTCACATCTAAGGGTATTTGGATGTGATGCATATGTACATGTTCCAAAGGAGAAAAGGACCAAGTTGGATAATAAATCTAAAAGGTGCATCTTTATTGGGTATAGGGATGGTTTAAAGGGTTACAAGCTTTGGAACCCAGAAACAAGGAAGGTTGTGTACAGCCGAGATGTGGTGTTTAGAGAAGTGAAAGATGTTGTTAAACATGAAGTCCTATCAAAGGAACCTGAAAAGATAGAGTTTGAGCTAAAGGAGGATGAATCGGACTCTACAACAGAAGAAGACTCAGAAGATGAAGAGCCACAAACTCCAGCTTTGAGAAGATCAGTTCGGGAAAGAAGGCAACCAGAAAGGTATAGTCCATCTGATTTCTGTTCAGGTTTTGCCTTAACTATAACTAATGATGAACCCAGAACTGTGAGGGAGGCAGTAGATTCAGAGGATGGAAAACTCTGGAAGGAGGCCATGGTTGATGAAATGGCATCCTTGCACAAAAACGATGCATGGGATCTGGTGGAGTTTCCGGTTGGAAGGAAGCCCATTGGGAGCAAATGGGTGTTTAAGAAGAAGATGAATGTAGAAGGCAAGGTGGAGAAATACAAAGCTCGGTTGGTAGCGAAAGTTTATTCCCAGGTGCCGGGAATTGATTTTGGTGATATTTTTTCTCCTGTTGCCAAAGTTACTTCTATTAGATTACTTTTATCTGTTGCTGCTGCATTTGATTTTGAGATAGAACAGATGGATGTGAGACAACATTTCTTCACGGGGATCTAGAAGAGGAGATCTACATGAAAAAGCTTAGAAACTTATGGTGAGTAACACATAGACTTGAGGCTGTTAGCATGCGAGGTTGAAGAAGTTTCGTATGGGTTAAGCTGATCACCAAGGATGTGAGTATGTTGATACATATATACGGGGACTTGGCTTCACGAGAAGAAAGGAGGATCCTTGTGTTTATTTTAAATTAATTGGTGACCACGTGTTATTTATTTATTTAGTGCGTATTATGGATGATGTATTTATTTGATTGGAAATGTGAAAAGAAATTATCAAGATTTGGACAATTGGTGATGTTCTCCAAATTCGACATGAAGAGGTTTAGGTCTTTATGAAACTATATTTTGGGCATGGAAATTAAGAGATCGGAACCAAAGGAAGCTACGAAGGTTAAAAGCCCCAGAGGAATAATGTCGAGACTATGTTGCGAGTTCAATATGCGGGATAAATGGCGGTGAATGTTCCTATTCCTGTAGGTGTAAAGCTGTCTGCTGAACAATGACCCAAGACACAAGAAGAAGAGGAGTATATGTCTCGTGTTCCATATGCAAGTGCAGTGGGTAGCCTGATGTATGCAATGGTCTGTACTAGACCAGACATTGCACATGCAGTGGGAGTATTGAGCAGGTTTATGTCAAACACAGGGAAGGAGCATTGGACAGTAGTGAAGCGGGTTTTCAGATATTTACGTGGCACTAGTGATTATGGCTTGTGCTACCAGGGAAGACCAGGATTGGAAAGAATGTTGGACATTCGTGGTTTTGTTGATGCAGACTGGGCTGGAGATCTGGACCAAAGAAGATCTACAAGTGGGTAGGTGTTTAGCCTATTTGGAGGCGCAGTCAGTTGGATGAGTAAAAGACAGTCTGTAGTGGCTCTTTCAACTGAGGAAGGCGAATACACAAAAGCGACCACTCATCTTTACCAAACAAGGAAGAGGCAGTGCCCAGAGGGTGTCATTCAAGTATGGGGTTGGTACAGCAAGCTATAAGGATAGACTGTGATAGCCAAAGTGCAATTTTCTTGGCTAAGAACCCTGCTTATCATTCAAATACAAATCACATTGATGTTCAATATCACTTTGTTATAGATATGGTTGAAGCTAAAAGGGTGTTGCTGGTAAAGGTGGAGACTCTGAAGAATGTTGCAGATGCATTGACAAAGTTTGTGAGCACTCAGAATTTCTCTTGGTGTAGAGAAACAATGGGTGTTGAAGAATTGGGCCAATGACTAAGCTCTCTTGTGGCCCCTTGTGGAAATAAAACAACAAGTGGGAGAATGTTGGGTATGTGTTATATTCTTTCCACGACTAAGCACGAGCAATAGTAAGAGGGGGGGTGATAGCCCCCCCTGTCTGGGTCCGGGGCAGCGCCCCTGTGAAAATTTTTGGTCCTTAATTTCTGGTGGGTAGTCCATGTCCATGGTTTTGTGCATGGTTTTGCACATGGTATTGGGGCACGATGGTTTTCGACCCCTGGTATTTTTGTAGATCCGGTCAAGGGAACTACGGTTATGTTCTAATCCAGGGTTTATGGATTGGGGTTTATGTATGCTTCAGAATGTATATATATGTGTTGTAACACTAAAAGGAATATAATGAAAAATCAAGCTGGTCGTCCCGATTTGGGATCCAGGGGAAAATCTCTGTGTTTATCTGTTTTATGTTTTATGCTCTCGCTATTGTTTCTCTTCTGTTATAAGATTCATGAGTAGATAATTTATGTTCAGGGTTAAAACCTACAGTTCTTAGAGCACCTCGATCGGGGATCTCATTACCCAAAAGATCTCTATCAATAATTATCTGGAGAGAATGTAGTTCAATATCCCAAGTTCTATCTGTCGGTATTACATCCAATTGTCTTGCAACATTTCAACTCCCCCAATTTTCCAAATAGTCTGATGCCTCATTGCATGTTTGAAGAACATGTAAAGGTATCAGGTATTGGATTTCATGAATGAGAGATCCTATTTCTTTAATCAGATTTGTTGTCTGCCAGCTTTTACTGATATTTTTCCAGGATGATCCTTGTTGTATTTTCTTTAATACTCCTGTGACCATTGCTAAATATCCTTCTACAATAAGACATTGATAATTTTCTCTTTTTGCTATCATTAAGCCCTATTTAATTGCTGATAGCTCAACTTAATTATTGGTTGCATGTCCTATATCCATAGCAAAACCCCTGCAGGCTCCCCCTCTTGAGTTTCTGAATATCCCTCCAGCTCCTACCTACCCTGGATTTCCTTTTGATGCTCCATCATAATTTAATTTAATGAATCCATTCTGTGGTACTTGCCATCTTTCCTGTTGAGTTCTTCTTGGGGGTCTAAATTTCCACAAATTTGTTGACAAGATTTGGGGTTTTAAGTATAGATTTCCCATAATTTGAGTTTTGATACCATCTGTCTTCCACTCATCCTCTGCCCAATTGTTTGCCAGAATGATTTCACGAATATTCTCAACCATCTTTTACCAGATTTGATCCTTCTTATTGAATTACCCTCTGAATATTCTATCATTCCTTTCTTTCCATATCCCCCATAATAGAAACCCAAGGAATAGTCTCCATGCTCTGTTCAAGACTTCACTTTTGAATCCTCTCTTCTGCCATTGAATTATCGTTGTATTTATATTTATGTTATCTCGATCCATTTGCATAAATGTCCTTTCAATATTATTCCACATTATCTCCATGATTTCACAGCTGTTTATAAGGTGTTCTATTGATTCATTTTTTTTCCTACACATGTAACAGATTGAAAGACCATACATTCCTTGCTTTTGTAGCTGGTCCCAAGTTAGAATTTTCTTGTGACTTAGCAACCAGAGGAAATACTCCACTTTTGGCCAATGATTAATACCCCAGATTTTTTTCCATATAGTAATGCCATTGTTATTAAGATTATTAGCATGAATCTTATAACCCTCTTTAATTGTAAACATGCCTTTACTTTGATATCCCCATCTGAGTATATCCTTTCCTGTTGCCAATACTATTCTCTTTATGCTCAATTCTTTTTCAAGATTGTTCCACTGCCTCATTTCCGGTGTTCCTGGCCAGTGAATTTTCTCTTTCAATCTTCTCCATTGGTTATTTTGTTGTTGAAACCAGTAGTTATTAATTAATCTATTATTTGGAGTGTTTGTGAATAGGAAAAGTTTCCCTAAGTCTAGCCGGCTAAAGAGTTTTTCTCTTTGCTGCCACGAATCTTCCCAAAAAATTGTTGATCTTCCTTCCCTTACCTCCCAAAAACTATGTTGACGAATAAGATGTCTATTCTGAGATGCAAGATTCCATATTGTAGAACCTTTTGGTACACTATAAATTTTTAGTTTTCTTGTTATTGATTGTGCCATACCATATTTCCATTCCCATATGCATTTCCAGAGGTCGTGACCTCCTTGAATCCATCTCCACCATAATTTAGCTCCCATGACTTGATTTAAGACATACGGGTCACGGAGGCCTAGACCTCCTGCCGATTTTTCTTTTATGAGTTTATCCCATGACATAAGTGCCCATTTCCTACAGTCTTACACTCCTTGTCAAAAGAATTTTTTAAAAATATTTACCAATTTGTTGCAAATGCTTTTGGGTGTTGCTCTGCCTATTAATTGATAAATAGGAAGTGATTGGAGAACAGATTTGAGCATTATTAGTCGACCTGGAGCATTTAATACTTGAAATGCCCAATTTTTCATTTTTTTCCCAATTTTGCATTTTTTGCCCAATTCTAGAGATAAGATCTTTCCAGTCTACAATTCTTAAGGAGGAAGTATTCAAGGGAACTCCTAAATACCTCATAGGAAACATTCCTATCTTGAATCCTAGTGTTCTAGCTAGAAAAGATTGCATAGGCTCATTAATATTAAAGAAATATACATTTGATTTATCAGTATTAACAAGCGTACCTGAAGCCTCCATGAATAATTTCAAAAATTTTTTAATTTCTCTTGCTTCTCTCAGCGAGGCTTGACAAAATAAGAGAATATCATCAACAAACTATTGATGTGTCAAGGAGAGATTCAGACCCCATAATTTTAATCCCTGTAGCTTTTGTTCCGTCAAGTGAGCTTTAATTAATTTTCCCAGTCCTTTTGCTGCTAAAACAAATAAGAAAGGTGAAAGCAGATCTCCCTACCGGAGACCTCTTGAAATATTAAAAGGCTGAGATGGAATTCCATTTAGAAATATTGAAAAGTTTGGAGATGATATAAATGAATGTAACCATTGTACCCATCTATCATCGAACCCAAACGCTTTCAGAACAATTATTAGATAAGGCCAATTGATGTGATCATACGCTTTGGAGAGATCTAGTTTTATAAGCATACCTTTCATCTTGAGTGATTTTAATGAGTGGATTGCCTCCTGTGCCGTAAAAATTCCATCCAATATTTTCCTTCCTTTGACAAATCCTGTTTGCTCCGGGGAAATCAAACTAGGCAAAAGAGGTTTAAGCCTGTTCACCATGATAGTTGAAAGAATTTTATGGATGACATTACATAGAGCTATGGGTCTGAACCCAACAGGGGTGTCCGAATTTTCATGTTTAGGAATAATAGTTATGAATGTGGCATTCAGAGTTGGATAAACATTTCAGTTCCTCCTTGATTCCTCAACTATATCCCATATATCTTGATCCATGAAGTTCCGATATGCCTCAAAAAATTCAATTGTAAAACCATCTGGTCCAAGGGCCTTATTCCGCAGCATATTCATGATTACTTCCTCTACTTCTTCCATGTTGATCTCTCTCAGTAATGCTAAGTTCTGCTCTCTTGTTACCATTGATGGAATTTTTCTCATTATTCTTTGAATAGCTTCCTGTCTATTCTGATCAGACTCTGTGAGCAAATTTTTGAAATGTTTCACTAGTATTTTTTCCATATCCTCATGTTGAAGTAATCGATTACCATGTTCATCTTTTAATGAAAATATTCTATTATTATGTCTCCATTGTATCATATTTTTATGAAAAAAGTTAGTGTTTCTCTCCCCTTCTTTTAACCATTGAACTCTAGACTTTTTCTTCCACAGTATCTCCTCTTTCTTTCTACGTTCTTCCAGGAGATTGAGAGTACCTCCTTCTTCTACTACTAGAGCCTCTGTTCTTCCATTAAGAATCATATTTTGCTGAATATTTTTCATTTTTTCTTTTAGTCTCACCTGATCCTGTTGGATGTTGCCAAATTCTATTCTATTCCATCTTTTAATTTCTGTTTTCAATTGTTTTAATATAAGCTGAAAGGAATGCATTTTATTCCTTCCAGTTATTCGATTAGTTTCCCACCAGTGCTTAGCTTTATCTAGGAATCTTGGATCTCTCAACCAGAATAATTCAAATCTAAACGGTCCATTCTTCGGTCCTTATTTTATATCAATATCTATACGAATTGGCCAATGGTCTGATCCAAGTGTTGGAAGAATCACTGCCTCATAGTATACATCAAGACTTACTAAAGCTTCTGAAGCTAGGAATCGATCTAACCTTGCTGCAATTTGATGTCTTTATCCTCTTCTATTATTCCAAGTATACATACCATTCACCGTGGGAATGTCAACCAGGTGAAGAGCTGTCAACAAGTCCCTAAAAAGTTCCATTTCTGGGTCTTCTCTCCTTATTCCACCTTTTTTTTCTGTTAGATTTAATAACATATTGAAATCCCCACCAAGGAGCCAATTATTTTCCTGGTGCATTTTATTTAACTTTCTTATATCTTGTAAAAATGCCTCTCTTTCTCCTGGAATTGGAGGGCCATAAACTGTTGATATTTGCATCTTTTCGTTTAATCCAATTTGCCTAAAAGTACTTGATAAATTCTCAAGAGTCCTATCCATCCTTCCACTACAATTTTTGCAGGGTTCCATAATATGGCTATGCCTCCTGTTGTTCCTCTTGAATCCATAGCAATTACCTAAAAATGAGGTTTGAACGAGTGAATAATTGTGGACAGTTGTAGTCCTGATACTTTAGTTTCTTAGATCATCATTACTTGTGGTTTCTCTGTTTTCAATCTTTCCTTTAGATATCTTTGTTTGCCTTTACTATTTAGGCCTCTTATATTCCAAGAGATTACTTTCATTGGTTAAATTTTGGGAATTTGTTGGAATACCGTTGTTAACGACATTATCTTACCTGTATTTATCAGCATCTCACCAACCAATTGTATGGATTCATGTAGTGTCCTCCTACCCCTCTTTTTTTTTCCTTTTGTCTGAGGATTAGGTCCCTTAGCTACAGTTTTTCCTGGATTCATTTCTTCCTTTTTTGCTTGGGATGTCAAATAGTTTTCAAATGTTTCTTTATACAGGTTTTTCTGTTCTATAGGAATAAACCTATCATCAATATTCTTCCATTCGTTCAATAAATGTTTCAATACTCTTTCCTCTGCACTCAAATCTTCTTTATTTTGTTCTATTTCCATTGGTATCTGCTCCATCTGGGTGTTATCCTCTGTTTCAATATGATCTTGTGATGCTTTGTGCTTTGTCATCGGAGTTTTTGAATTACATAATCTATGGCCCGACCCCGATCCATCTTCCTCTACATGCGAAGTTTCCCCTTCCTCTTGCAAAACTTCATAACGATTTCTTGATATTTTCTGAGTAGGTTGATTCATCATGCTTTTAGAAGCCTTATTGTTTCGTCATTTTGTTGAGACTGAAATAAATCCATCCTCTCTGTCTCGGCCCTGGTCAAGAACATTAGGTTGATGGCTGGAATGTTTCTCCACAATATTTAGAGGGCATGATTTATAAATATGCCCATACTCATGGCATCTTCGGCAGCGAAAGGGAATATGTTCATAATCAAGGAGTTGCAGGCATATTTTACCATCATATTCTAGTTCTATATTTTCAGGCAATGGCTCATAAATATTCATATGTACACAGATTCTAGAAAAATAAGTATAACGACCTCAGCTAGTGGTTTCTGCTATTTTAACAAAACTTCCTAAAGAGTTACCTATGCCTTCCAAAATATCAAGGTCCCAAAAATCCATTGGGAGTCCAAATAGCCGTACCCACACAGGTGCTGCAAGAAATTGTTCCTGGTCTGGATTGTAGAATTCTTCCCATTGTTTGAGAAAAAGCCCTGCATTATTATAAAAATATGGACCTCCTTCAAAAATTATTTCCTTATCTAACAGGTTAGTAAAAATTACTGTAAAAAATCCTTTAGCCCCAAATTTGAGATCAATATGACCTCTTGATTGCCATTTTATTTGTATCCATTTCAATAGATCTTTTTCTGTAGGCCAAATACCAATAAAATCACATATCAGAGTGTGATCCTTCATATAGCTCCTGTATTCATCCAGTTTGTTTGCTGGGATAATGAATTTGGGTTTCTTCACTGCTCGTGGCAGACATTGGCCTTTCGTCTTCACTTGCCAATCTTCTCCCATCACAGGAGTTGTCTTCTGATGAGAGCCTCCAGCTTTATGTCTGCTTGATTTTTCTCCACTGGTTATATTACGGTAGGAGGGGGAGAGGACCCATCCCGAAGTTGCCGCCATTGACGCACTAGGGTCTATGGACAGGCTGTCCTCACGGGACTGAGCATGAATTTCAAAACCCTAATTGTCCGAAATTTTCTTCTTCGATGATCCAACTGTTTTTTTTTTTAAATATAAATAAATAATAAATGTTATTATTATTAAATTTAATTTATTTTATATAATTTTTTAAAAATAAAATAAATTTAAACTATTTAAATTTTATATTAATTTAAAATTAGTGTTAATACGAGTAGCAACTCACAAAAGTAGTTAAAAATTAATTATTTTTATAATAATATAATAATAATTATAAATTTAAACATTAAAAAATAATTTTTTATTATTATTAAATTTATTTATTTTTATATATAATTGTATGAAAAATTAAATTAATATTATATTAATTTAAAATTAGTGTAAGTTCGAAGAGACTCCACATCAACATTAGGAATCCATATATGTGGCATCAGAAATAAAATCTATTTAACTAATTCCATTGAAGTTAAATTTGAAAGGGGTAGTCTACAGATACCATATTTTGGTCCGGATGACTAATTTCTCGCTAGAATTCGGAAAAAAATAAAATAAATAAATAAATAATAATATATACATACATACATACATACATACAGATATATATATATATATATATATATATATATATATATATATATATATATATACACATATATATATACACACATATATATACACATATATACACACATATATATATACATATATATATATATATATATATATATATATATATATATATATATATATATATATATATATATATATATATATATTAAAATTAAAATTATAAATAAATAAAATAATATATTATTACATTGTTTACATCATATGTTTATGGAAGAAATGGATTCATAACAATCAAAAACCGCTATGGCACCCAAAATTCTGAAGCTTTGCATTTGTAACCTATATTTTCAAAAATTTGTGTAGGATTTTCTCAAAATTATTCCGACAAAATTGTGGCCTTTTTACACTATGCGAATTTGAAATATATGTATTTAAAATAAAGAAATACAACTATTACAATGTTTACATCATTTTATTTTAATGGAAAAAATGGATTAAGCACCATCAAGAACCCCTGGGGCACCCAAAATCTTGAAGCTTAACAACTATAACCTGAATTTTCAAAAAAATTTGTCGGGTTTTCTCAAAATAATTCTGGCAAAATTGTGACCTGTTTAGACTACCCGAATTTGAAATATATGTATTTCAAATAAATTTTAGTGTACGAATTTTAACTCGAAACTGTTCTTTAAAAAATCCATGGAATATTTCTTAATAGGGATGTACACTTCAAGAGCATTAAATGTTTAACAAGGTTTTGGAACCCACTTATCCATTATCAGCCACATCATGGCACAGTGTGGTTACTTCACATTCTTCGACCAACCTACATCCCTTGGTTTTATATACTCGCATGCTCTCTCAGGTGGGGTGGTGAGTTAGCGTCATGCAGTGCAGCAGCGAAGGTGAGGTATTCTCCTCACCTTGTGACCATGGGTTTCTAGTAGTCATAATTTATGTATGGCCATGCTTGAGCTGTATTACAATAGTAGGAGGTGGTTTTAGCTCTAGTTCTGTTGATACTATCGGTGGATATCAATTTTGGGACTTGAGGGAGACATACCGTCACTTTCGGGATACTTGTTGTCCTTTGAGGTGGGCTGTGATGACACTTTGTTCCTGCTCGGTGGTGAAAAGGGTATATGTCATTGTGGTTGTAGGTATGTCTCTTACAGTGTGTAGTCCATGTTTTTTGTACTATTATTGCATAATTATGAACGAGGGTTGTTCTTTGAGCTAATGGTCATCCTCTCCAATTTGGCCTCCCGGTTCAAGAATCATTGGGTATCTCATTTCCATGCCATGTATTTCTATGTCGTCATTGGTATCCTAAATTTTTTTATTTCTAGTACTAATGAAGGGGTTTTAGAGTCTTTTTTACTGGGAGTAAATAAATTTTGGGTCTCACGGTATTTTCCTTCTTGCAATATCAAGTTATATCTTGTGTTGACGAATTGGGTGTTTGTTAGTTTCAGTGAAATTCGTCTTTCTTTTTTTCCCATATCGAGTTATAGGGTTAATTCCTATGATGTATATATTTTTTGCGTTTTTTTCATGGGATAGGTTGACTTTGAGGTTTATTACCATCTTATAGTGGGATTATCCTCTAGGCATTATTCGAGATATGTCTCTTTCGTTTTTGGCAACCACCAGTCCCTTCAAAATATTTTCATGTCTTAACTTAATTTTTTGGTGTTGAGGGCATGATTTGTTCCTTTTCGACTGTGTCAGTTCTACTATTGTGTGTTATCCCACTACATTTTTTTTTGGTGTGACTCTTTTTCCTAGTGATTGAATAGTCATTGCTATTATGCCTTCTTGCCACAGGTAGGCAAGCCGTAGAGGAAGGGTTAGCCAGGCACATTTACATATTCAACAAATTTTCACATGGGATTTGGTGGCTTCATACTTTGACTTTGTGCTTCCGAAGATATGAAAATAAATTCGACAAGCAGAATCTCAAGAATTTTATGGACGCTTGTATTTCTCTGATTCTTAAATTTGAGACAAGGGCCTTCAATGGTTCCCAGCTTCAGTAAGGTACTAGAAACAAAGGTTATATTTTATCTATTCCCTTTCAATCCACCATGAACTGGACACTTTGTTTAGAATGGTATTATGAGATAAACAGGTGGAAAATTATACACTCTTTGTTGGCTAGGAGGATATTAAACAAATTATTCGTAATCTTTTTTATTTACTGGATGATATAAACACTCATTTGATTTGGGAGGAAGGTTGTGTGGTATCTGATGAGACTCGTTTGACCCTCCTAGAAACACTATGGTTCCTTCTATTGAAAATCCTCCTAATTTCATAGTTATATATTCTAGCTAAATCTCTTGCAGGTTATTAGAATTTTTTATATACTCCTACAATTTCCCTTACATGGCATATGCAGCTTTAATCTAGATGTCTTCTATTTTTTTGGTTCTGGCCTTAGCCATCACGAGATCACTGTGTTTTCACCTCTCAGGCTTTGATGTGACTCATCGCGAGTTTATATTATTTTCACTAGTGGTTTGAGTCCTAACTCTATAAGGCCCTCTTTTTGTTGGAAGTCAATGCATTACATATTCAAACAAGGCGCTCGAAGCCTTATCATGGATGGTTTCTATTTTCTATCGTTTTTGTCATAGCCTTCACCATATTGCTATGGTTTCATGTCTCTATATTTGGTGCGATAGACAACGAGTTTATAGTCTTTGCGGTGTTGGTTTCAGTTTGGACTCTAATATCTATGTCTTAATTAGTTAATATTTGAGAAAGTCATGATGCACCTGCTATTTGAATTTGGCTTTTGGTGTATATGCCTTCATGTGAGGATGTTGTTTTTAGTGGTCATGATGTTGTTATTCTCTGAAGGATTTGTCCACATGCTCCCAGTGTACTTTCATATTTTAAATTAATAGAAATCCTTAGTGCACAAAAATAAAAAATAGAAATATATGGAATATTAACATAAAATGTGTGTAGGGACCTGGGACCCACTTTCTATTCACGCAAGACGTCGAAATTTGTAGAAAATATCTCATTAGGAAGTAGGCACTGTTTATTCAGTGTGAAAGAACATTTCATAATAAGGACAACTGAATCAGATAAAAAACCCATGCATCACTTTTTGAGGGAAACAACGATTTATTTTAATAGTAAGTAAAATTTGAAACAACCTGGTGCAAGTAACTCCACTATGACATCTTGAAGTGAATACTACCCTCCGAAAATTCCAAGTGATCTAGTCAATTTCTGATCCAAGTAGAGTGTGACCTTCCCTCCACCATCACCTTGGGAAAGATACTAAATATTATAGCCACTATGGTTACCAACTAAGATAATTCAACCTGGGGGAACAATATGTGGCCTGATATACACAAAAGGGTAGAGTATCAAAGCTCAATATAGGAATTTATAGGGTAAGTTCCTTAGATTAAACACCAAAGGTCACCACTCACAAAAATATCACAAATCAGTACACCAATATATCACGTGGTGAAAACCCTCGAAGAGGGAAACAGTCCATGGCCTGAGCCAACGCGGCCACTTCAGGAATTTATTAATATAAAAAGAAAAGTTACATATGTTTCTCTCATAAATAGTTACTGGATAAATGACCCTCCATGCTCTTTAAATAGAGATCATGGACCAATCGGGTGTTAATCCACAGATCAAGTGTCGTTAATACCGAAGAGAGAGTGAACTACTAGATCACTACAAATCGTGACCATCATATTATAAGTTACAAATGTACATAGTAAAGAAACACACTTTACCTAAATCTACACTAGACAAAGTTATAATTAACTATTTCCTATGTGTCAAAATATCCTAACATCCCCCCTTAAGAACAACTTGGGATAGGATTGAAGGATTTACAAAGGTGACACATAAGGAGCCTATTTCCTATGTGTCGGAATATCCTAACATCCCCCCTTAAGAACAACATGGGATATGATTGAAGGATTTACAAAGATGACACAATAGGAGAAGGAAGGAGGCATTATAGCCTATCCCCCCTTAATGATAACTTTCCTGAACTCCAAACAGGGATCGAATTTTGGTAAACTTCTCTTCTGTGAGAGCCTTTGTAAAGATATCGACAACTTGATCATTGGTCGAACAATATTGTACTTCAATAACACGATCATGAATGAGCTTTCTGATGAAGTGTATATGAAGCTCAATGTGTTTCATACGCTGATGCTAAACTGGATCTTTGCATAGATGAATGGCATTCTTATTATCACACCAAAGTGTAGTTGGATATTGCTGATGAAGACCAAATTTAGACAGGATCGGATGAAGCCACATGGCTTCCTTGATGGCTTCAACGACACCATGATACTCTACCTCTGTAGAAGAAGTAAAGATGGCACTTTATTTCTTACAAGAACAAGTAATAGGTCCTGAACCAAGAGTGAATACATATCCTGCAGTAGAATTTCTATCATCAGGGTCATCATCCCAATTAAAATCAGTGAAACCAATCAATAATGGAGATGCTCCTGCACTGTAATGAATCTCGAACTGAACTTTACCTCAAATATATGGAGCTATTCTTTTAGCTTCTTTCCAGTGACTTTCATGAGGTTGGTGCATAAACCAAGCAACAAGACCAACGACAAAGGAAAGGTCAGGATGGGTATGGGTTAGATACATAAGTTTACCAACAAGTTGACGGTATAAGGTAGCATCAAATTTTGGGGTAATGCAAGTGACTAAAAGCTTGACTCCAGAATGAAAGGGATAAGGGGTTGGATTATAGTCTTCCATGTGAAAGTGGCGTAGAAGATCAAATGCATACTTGGACTGATAAAGGGTAATACCTTCTTTGGATTGCAAGACTTGAAGACCAAGGAAATAATGCAAGTGTCCTAAGTTTGTCATTTCAAACTTCTTTTTGAGGCTAGACTTCACATGGTTTATATGGTTGGGATCACTACCAGTAAGGATAATATGATCAACATAAAGAACAAGGATGGTGAAGGACTTACCCACTTTCTTGGTGTAGACAGTGTTGTCAGAATGACACCTAGAAAAGCCATTATCTAATAGAAATCTATCCATTTTGGTATACCAAGCTCGAGGAGCTTATTTGAGACCATAGAGAGACTTACTAAGATGAAAAAAAAGGCTAGAGTCATTTTGGATAAAGCCAGAAGGTTGTTCCATGTAGATTTCTTCATGAAAATCTCCATGTAAGAAGGAAGATTTAACATCCATCTGATGGACTTCCCATTTAAAGGAGGTAGCAAGGGAAAGAACAAGGTGAATAGAATTCATTTTGGAAATAGGGGAGAATGTTTCAGTATAATCAATGCCTTCAACTTGTGAAAATACTTTAGCAACAAGACGAGCTTTATGTCTATCCACTTTTCCATCTGGTCCAAACTTTGTTTTATAAACCCATCTGCATCTGACAATTTTTCTTCATTTTGGAAGAGGAACAAGATCCCAAGTATCATTCGCCAATAAGGAAAAATATTCTTCATTCATAGCTTCAACCCAATCTGGATGACCAGAAGCTTCTTCAAAGGTGTTTGGATCAGGATATTTTGTAATTTGAGCCAATAAGAAAGAGGCTCTTTCGAACTAAGAACGTGTACGTTGTCGATCTGCAGGGTCACCTGCAAGAGAACCTGCTACATCCCCAGTAGAGAGGACCCATCTTGGAAGCTGTGGAGCAGAAGGAATATCTTCAAGAGGTGGAGGATTATTTTCATCCTCGCTTTCATCATATGAACTAGAAGGAATTCTATAAAAAATAGAAGAGATAGAGAGAGGTGGCACATATGTCGAATCAGGTTTGCAGGCCAAATATGGCACACCCATCGAACTAAGCTCGTAGGCTGATATATTTTCATCAAATTTTACATCTCTTCTAATGATTATATTTTTTGATTTTGGTTGAATAATTTTGTATCCTTTGACGTCTTCAGAATATCCAACAAAAATGCATTTTTCACTCTTAGGTTCTAAGGCTTTATGTTTCACGTCTAGAATGTGGGCCCAAGCATCACTTCCAAAAACACGAAAGTGACTTACATCTGGTTTGATTGAGCTCCAAGCTTCTTCTGGAGTTATATTCCTTAAAACCTTAGTAGGAGTGCGATTTACTATGTAATTTTCACAGTTAATTACTTCTGCCCAAAAATTGAGACTAAGTCCTTTAGATTGAAGCGTACAATCAGCCATTTCTTTTAAGGTGCAATTCTTCCTTTCAGCTACACCACTTTGTTGTGGAGTATATGGAACAATATGTTGCAATTGAATTTCATGCTTTGATACCATGTAGGAATATACAAGGTAAGTTCCTTAGATCAAACACCAAAGGTCACCTCTCACAAACAAATCACAAATCAATACACCAGTATATCACGTGGTTAAAACCCTTGAAGAGGGAAATAGTTCACAGCCTGAGCCAGCATGGCCACTTCAGGAAATTTATTAATATAAAAATAAAAGTTACATATGTTTATCTCATAAACAGTTACCGGAAAAATGACCCTCCATGCTCTTTAAATAGAGATCATGTACCAATCGGGTGTTAAGCCATGGATCAAGTGTTGTTAATACCGAGGAGAGAGTGAACTGTTGGATCATTACAAATCGTGACCATTGAATTGTAAGTTACAAATGTACATAGTAAAGAAACACACTTTACCTAACTCTACACTAGACCAAGTTATAATTTACTATTTCCTATGTGTCGGAATATCCTAACATTCAATCCCCTTGAAAGTTCCTCGACATGGTAAATACGAGGTTTACTAACAAGTGATCCTAGGATCCTCATCAATGGTAAATCCGAGGTTTACTGTTTTTAATACGTGCACATCTTCTATCTTTACCAATGAAGTAGGTACGATTACACCACTAGGTCCGATATGAACTCATACTTGACTCTTTTAAAAAGATCTTCCCAGAGAAAATTGCAACAATTGGGGCTTTCCCTACCGCAAGATTCTATTTGTTTGTTTATTTTCTTTGAAAGGTTAATTAATCCCTATTCCAAAGCACTAATCCTGAACTAGATTGGTGGAAAGAGCCCAAGAAAATGTAAAAATATATAGATTAATTTTATTAAGCGTTATATTAATTTGGATGTTGTTTACACCTAGGGGTATGGAAATGAAACTCAATGATGTTGTGACCGGCTCAAAAAATTACTCTAAATGCATCAACAATGAATATGCAATTCTTCATTTCAATGAAATCCTAGTTAAGGGAAAGTAGAAGGATTTTTTTAACTCAAAGAAGTGAAAATTCCCTAAAACATCCCATAACAATTATTTTCATTAAGAAATCAATTTCATTTTTAAGCATAACCAATATCACTTTGTAATGAAAATATTCATTGATTCAAAGCCAAAATATACAATTTCATGAGAAAACAATATTTCAATTCTTAAAAAAAAAAAAAAAAAAACTAGAAAAACCATAAAAAATTATAAAAACTTTTCAAAAAAATGAAAGCTCTTAACTAATAGTATAACTAATGACACCTATGAGTTTACTTTCATGATTTCTTTAAGCTAAAAGAAAAATAAATCATTTATCACTTTAACAAGTAGAAGAAATTTCATAAAGACTACTTTTTGAGACAAATCATACTTCACTTATCTAGAAGTTTTCCTTTGAAAATGAGCAAAACAAATCACTCAAACAAGTATGACTAATAATACACCTGGTAGCGCTATAGTGAAATGACAAAAAATAGTGATCTAGGTAGTGAATCTATCTTTCCAAGTAGAGAAATGCATCAAACCAGGGAAAACCCTACCTGAAAATGCAAAAAAGCTGATTTCTCAAAAAGACACTAAGGTAATTAAGATGAGCTCACAAACTGACTCTGAGGGTTGGTATAAGTCAAGTTAAACCTCTATAATTTTATCATCAGACTCTAAGAGAGAGAATATTCATTTTTTCAAAAATTAAGAGGGGGTGCACAGGTAGTTAGTGAAAACCAGTGCGCATGAGAAATGTATTATACTAATAACTTGTGCAAACCTGTGCTTTGTTTATGAAATAAAACCGCGCAGGGGAGATAAACTTTCAAAGAAATAAAAACAAGGCATTATAATTTAGAGGATATAAAAATTGAAAAACCAAATAACACTCAGACATAATCAAACTAGAAAAATCTGAGAGCTAAACCAAAAATAACCAAGAGAAAACTAAGTCGTTCCCCAGCTGATTCACCAATTTGTTACCTGAATAAATCCCGCTTGTGGACAAGAGAGATCTCCCTAGTATCCCAAAATACAACTAGGAAAAATTAGACATAAGAATGTCCATATCCCTAAGCTAGTAACGTTCAGATTATCAAAACTAGAAAATAGAGGATAATGCTCTTACCTTTAAACGATATGTTTGATGAAGACCTTGCCTTTTTTCCCGAAGAAGTCCTTCAATGCTGAGAAGAAACTTACAATCACAAACATGCAAAGAATCAAAAGCATATGCATTATGTAATAATCCAAATAGTAGCTTAACTTAATGATCAAGGATATTGAGAATTGTCATTGTTTTAATGAATCTGAAAACAACGCAATGAGAAAAAGTATTCAAATGTATTATCAAGAATATAAAGAGTAATCTTATAACTACGCCTTGATGTCATATAAATTCCTCCTGTATGTCTTTCCAAACTTCCTCCTTGGTTTAACAAGCTCTGCACTCTAGAATGACCCGCATAAGATTATCATAAGTGAACCCCCTAACCCTGAAGGTTCAACTCAATTTATAGGAGAAATTGAGGAGGTTTCAGATCCACCAATAGAGGGGTGTCATCCTCAAATGAAGCGATTAGGGTTCCTTGATCCAAGGGGATAAGTTATATGATTGGAGGGATTTATCTTGAACTGGCCCAACTTAGAGGCTTTTAGTTGGAAGAATATGCACCCAAATATGCTTCTAGAAGTTAATTTTCGCCTTTAGTTTATTTTAAATGGGGTGCACAAGTTTTAATAGAAAACAAAGCGCAAATGTCCGCATGTAAGATATTAATATCCACGCATGCGCAGGAAGTGACCACAAAAAGTGTGCAAGCCATCTTAAGAGTATTTAAGAGATATTTTCCCAGTTTCAAAGACTTGGTTAAGGAATATAAATGTTTGACTTCTAAGGAAGCATGAGTATGGATGGTGATAGACCCCTATTGACCATCAAATATCATGGTGAAAAAATGATGTGTAGCAAGGTGGTAGCCAAAAAATAAACCCCCATTAATGGGACTGAAGAGAATAATGGTTTTGAAAACTCTAATTTGAATAAGGAATTAGCACACATTACAACTCTAATTTAGATAAGGATTTAGCACACATGACAACTCCAATTTAAATAATTTGAATAAGGAGTTAGCACACATGACAACTCTAGTTTTATTGGGACTATGGGTGGATATCATTTGGGGACTTGAGGTAGACATATCGTCACTTTGGAGATACTTGTTGTCCTTTGAGGTGGGGTGTGATGACACTTTGTTCCTGCTTGGGGGTGAAAAGGGTATATGTCATTGTGGTTGTAGTTATGTTGCTTACAGTGTGTAGTCCATGTTTTTTTACTATTCTTGCATAATTCTGAACGTGGGATGGTATTTGATATGATGGTCATCCTCTCTAGTTTGGCCCTCCCAGTTCAAGAACCGTTGGGTACCTCATTTACATGCCATGTATTGCCATGTGGATTAGGTCCATCTGAGACTCATGGTGCTCAACCAAAGTACGCTCGAGAAGGAATTTCATTTTCCAATACAAGTCTATTGTTTGCATATATTTATTAAATATTCCTCTTACATGTCTTATATAAGTGATACAATTTTTCTACTTCAATAGAGCTTCAATATTTGCGAGGGAATATTTATGGGAATAGGCTTCCCTAAGATCGAGCCAATTCCTCTTGCGCATGAGCCAGGGTGTGCTCCCTATATCAGGCTGCAAAACCTTCAAATCGATGATGTATATGGGTATTTACTCTATATGCATGCTCCTCATAATAAAAAACCCATCTTCATACTCTTTCTCTTTATCGAGGCATGGTGTGGATGACACCTAGAACCTAGGGTATGAAACACAACCTGTATTGGATAGAATGAACCTCTCCCACCTAAAGCCACAACACCCTGAAATGAACAAAAGCTACTAAATGAATGGAATGATATTCGGCCTGTGTGGCACCTTTTTCAACTAGGAATTCACCCACTAAAGAAACTACAATAATCCAACCCCTGTCAACCCCCATACACTAAGAAATGGAGAGTTTAAAAAGCCACCAATTAATCTAAGTTGTAACCATATCGATGATATGAGATAAGGTATAAAATCACCACCCTTACTAGGTTGAGACTCTAGATCTATTGGTGCATATAAAGCCCAATGAGACCTAAAAGAGTATATACCACCATCTACCTAGGATACTCACATACTAGAGTAGGCATCCTAGAGTCTCAAATATATTAACAGTACAAACAAGAAAGCACTAACATACAAGATATAAAGAACCTAGAGAAACTTCATGACATATGTGATAGTAATCATACTTTAACCAAACACCCCTCATCGGACTAACATAGGGCAAGGGTCCTCTCAGCCTCCACAAAGCTCGCCACTTCCCAAATGACAAAAGATGAAAATTTGAAATGGAAGATGCCACCCACCAGCATGCTCCAATCGATAAAGGATGATGTACTCAAAATTACTTCTAGATAGAATAGATAGTAGAAATAACCAGAAAGAGGATTATAGGCATAAGGATAGCTGTTACCTAAAGGGAGAAAAAGGAGCTCCAACTTAGGGGGCCTAGTTCGAGCAATAAAAACCAATATTAATTCCAACTTCACCTTGTGAAAGCCTAGTAGTCTACACTTTAGCCATGGAAATTAGTATTTCCCATATTCATCCCACTATCTTGAATTATAACTTTCCATAATTATAATTCCTAGCTAATAACCAAAGCATTGTTCCCATTGCTAGGAAAACCATGGTGTGGAGTGATCCTTCAATTTTCATATATTATCTTGGATACTCATCCCCCTAATTCTTTCATCCTCAAACCCAACTTCAATATAGGGGTATTTCACTAAAAACCATAATATCCCTCTCACGTTATAAAACACAGAGCTATGAAAGTTATTAAACACTAACATGCAATCCATTATGGCCAACTTTCTCATTGTATGCTTCGTGTCGTCGATACGATCACTCCAATGTCTTATCATCTACCCAATCGAGTGAGGGATTAATTCCCACCAAACATCAATTACACTTTCCATGCGCATGGTGCCATGTCCCCCAGTCTGGTCGGATAGAGTGATTGAAACTCATCCCAGTACCTTTAGCACAGAAAGTCACCCCATTCAAGGGAATGGTTAACTTTGTATTTCTTGATTTAAAGATTCTTATTTGATACATTTTAAATAATAGATGACAACCCATAATTAAACCTTATAGTGTTGCAAGTAAAATACTCATGTTGAAAAATTATTCATAAATTACTTATGAATGTATTTATTATAATAATAATAATAATAAATATATATAATTTTAAGTCCATGACTAAATCAGACACCAAATTGGTGTATATTACTCCCTTGTTTTGGGACAAGGGACCTACCTTCATGTTATGATTTGGATACTAAAATCATGGGCCTCACCGAGATTACTCCAATGAATTTATAACTCACCATAATTTAAAAATCAAAAGAAAAAAAAAGGAAGAAAGAGAGAAAAAAATAAAAAAAGAAAAACAAAGTTTACAAACATAAGCATACTCTACCCCCTCTAGATTTAAACTTGTGTCATCTTATAAAGAAGTACAAGTTCTTGACCATTAGACCCACTCAAACTATACTTTCAAAATAAAGTAATTTTAAAATAAAATATTTTTAATATAAAAAAATATCAATTTAAAAAAAAATAAAAATAAAAAATAAACACACAAATGTTTACATATTATGGATACTTTATAAAAAGGTATTTTATATGTTATATTAAATAAAAATTAGTTTATTACATAAATATAAATATATATTTAACATGATATACATAATTGTTTTTTTTGGTAAAACAACATTCTATTCATTCATCAAAAAGTAAGTACATTAGTAGTAAAATGTAGGAAGCCCACCCCGATCAGGTTTGTTGACTACTGCAATTAGCATGAGACAAAGAAATAGAAAGGAAACTAAAGACACAGTTCACATCCTAGGAGGCCAAAAGCACCAAAAAACACATAAAATAAGGAGAACACATGTAACCATGCTAGTCATCTGAAGTAATTGAATTTCGGTTGTCCGAGGCTGTTCTAGGAGGAGGTGGAGGGTAGAAAGAGAACTATACATGCTCTTTAAAGTGGGCCATCCAAGACTCCAGATTCTCTACCTTCTTATAAAACAGGTTCTGCCCTCACCAGACTATCATAAATCACTCTTGGGCATGGCACTAGAAGTAGTGCATTTTGTTCAGAGTGGCTATGAGCTCATCATGCTCTTCTTGGCGTACCCATTCTGCAGTTTCGAGTCGGTCCAACACCGAATGGATTGGTTCCTTGTAGTTCTCCAAACAACAATTTCTAACGTCCCTCTTAACATTCCCCACATGTCATGCCTCCACATCACATCACCCCATCTAGTTATTAAGGTTTCCGAGTGTGACCCCCATGACCGACCACCGAGCCACCTCTATCATGACCGCAATGGACTCCGAACACCGCTCGCCTTGAACGACCACCAGTATTGCTACCCTTTCTAGCTCCAGTTGTCTCCCCTTCCACCACAATCGCCTACAATTGAGGCTACCAACCCCCTTGTCCATCCATGCTAGGATTCGACAGGGAAAAGGACCGACCAGGACGAGGAACGAGATGCATTGTAAAAACACCAACACCAGCTTGAGGAGACCAAGAAAGCCAATGGAATGGTACAAAAATGGTGGTTGCAACCACCAAGGTTCACCCCTCCAACTCCTATGAGATTACACAGAACCATACCCAAAATTTATAAATGAAATATCGGCCTGAGCTCGTGCTTCACCACCCTCGACCTTTCGCTGGGATTCGACTAGCCAGTCCTCCCGAGAGTCTTTTCAAAAATACCAGCGAAGCTTACATAAAACCGAGGAAGAGATGCGAAGGAGGACAATCCAATTTCCAATAAAACACAAAGGGGAACACACCCACTCATAACATAACCACCATATGGCCTAAACCTCCAAAGGCCCTGCTCCTCTCGCACACGAAGACATTGAATTCCACACAACATTGATGAAAGTTGCTAATTTACATGCCCAGAAACTAGGGCTCACCTCCTTTCCTAAACCAATATCTCTTGTTTCTTCCTTCTCCCGCTATTTGAATACCATTAGCACACACTAAATCGATACCATGCCCAAATACACACACCACCTGTGATAATCGTTCGTTGATCCTCTCCTCTCACTCTGGTTGAGGTTGATGGAGGTTTCAAACGGATCGTCTTTACACCTCCCATACACAAGGCACTGTGAGAGGAAGGGGAGGTCATTCCTCATCCCTTTTTCCACATAGTGCTCATAATTTCCCACACTCTACCTCGTGCGCACAGTTCGTCACCCCCATCAACGAACATGATATACATATTAATGTGAAAACCCAAATTATTAAAAAGTAACCTATATGATATATATATATATATATATATATATTTATTTATTTATTTATATTAATTAGTTTAATTAATATATAAAATAAATTATAAATTATGTAGTTTTCTATATAAGATAAATTTTATATCTCACCTAGTTTAATCAATATATAAAATGTAACTTAATTAATATACTTTTATATTAATCAATTTTATTTTGTTTTTGTTGGTTTGACATATAGGGAGTTTATATCTCAAATAGTTATATATATATATATATATATATATATATATATATATATATATATATATATATATATATATATATATATATATATATATATATATATATATATGTCAAGTTATCTCTGATCATCTAGGATTGACTTGTGGCTTAAAGAGTCACGACCCAGGGGCATCTAAGTCGTCAAAGTCACTCGAGGATCGCACCCGACCTAGGCCACACTAGCCCTTAACTGACTAGATTTTTTTAGCATGTTGTCTCTCGCTATCACATGACACAACCACCCCCCTTGAGGTTTGATCTTGGGTCGCCTTGCTGGCGAGGTCCATCCTCAACCGATTGTACTAGTGGGACTTGAAGCACATAGTTTAATCAATATTTAAAATGTAATTTAATTAATTTTTTTTGTTGGCTTGACCCATAAGGGATTTGAACATTTATTTCATGGTTTACATAATACTTCATAACATGGCAATCACCAATAGAGCTACCCCTTGCGAACTATATTTTTTTTGTAAGTCTAAAAATTCTATTAATCAAACAGAAAAAATTACTTCATTTGCCATCATGACTATTTTTCTTGCAGATTTTCCCTATACTAGCGGTATCAAAGCAAAGATGAATCATATTGAGAATAGAAAAGTAAACATAAAGAGATAGAAGACACAACTAGAGAGGAGAGTTACCCAAATTGGGGTTAATCCCCAAGGCGACATTTCTTTCCTTTACTTTTAGAAACCTCAACCCAACCTTTTGAAGGTGGTTGTATCAAAGCAATCTGAAAATTATCATTGCACACTGAAAGAGATTCCTTGTCCGGTCCAAAGAAATCGACTCATGCTCTTGTTTCAATATTCTCACATAAGCATTATTATTCAGTATTTTTGTGCTTGCTGAAGGAGCATGGTCCACACATGGATTCACAGAAGATATTTGAGGCCTTGAGTCTTGGATCTTGTACCATGGATGGATTTCATCATCAAATTCTTCATCGTCCTTCTTCGACACATAATCCTTGCACTCTGTAGGAGAAGGGTTACAAGGATTTTAGCTTTTAGATACAGAATGGTGGTTTTTTCGCTTCTATTGAGAATTAAACACCAAGCAAGATTTCTATAAGTGGCTTGTTTGATGATAGAAGTGGCAAAAAAAATGAGCATTCTCATAATCCAGAGCCTGCGTTCAGTGAAAAACACCAATTTTTAAATTTATTTGGTCAGGCAACCCTTTACTGATATAGATTTCAACACAATGTATGTTATAAGTTTATACACCAGGCTTCCCGCGAGAGATATTAGTATCAAGATAACGGACCAAAGAGCCTCCAATTCCCTAAAATCCTGTGTAGTGTCACAAGTGAGCTGGTAGATTAGAAAGCTTGAAACATATTGGCATCTTGGTAATGACAGTGGTGGAAGGGTCAAAATTTGGGAACTAAGGTGTTAAAAAAATTCCAAAATTTCCCTAGAACCAGGGCCCTTTAGATAAAGCTTTCTAATAATCTCCATATTCCTCAAATAACACAATGGAAGAAGCCTCTTGATCATAAAATAACCTTGTAATTCTTAGTCCATACGGAATGGATCCATTGGTAGATATTGACTGTATAGGGAAAAAATCCATTAAAATAACATATTCAGGTAGCCTTTGAATACGCTTGGTGAAGATCCTCAAGATATGAGTGAAAAATCTCTACGGACGGAACATTCTCATATTTTTCCACCAAAAACAAACCCAAAGTTGTCTGAGCTTGATCTTCCTGATAGGGGATCAAGAATGGACAACATCATTATAAGAAAATGTTTGAGAGGAGGAAGGATTAACTATAGCACCCCCAACTCCCTCCGTCCACCCCCACCCTAGACAAATAGCCATAAAAAAATGGCAACTTTACCAATATTGTAAACTAAGAGATGAGTAACATCATCCAATTGCTTACCTTCAAAATTCAGACATTGCATGCCTAAGGGGACACTCACTTGGAGCTCTACATAAAACTTGAGGTTATGAACCAAATCTAAGGAGAAAACCCTAATGAGCACTAGCTTCCAAGAGGGGAGCTTGACAAAGATTTGATAGCAAGTTGAAGAATTTGGCATATGTACCACTAACCTCTTAAACTCAGACACAACAATAGTCTAGGTTGTCATGAGGGTTTCTAAAAAATCATTGAATATTTATGGAATCATATACACCCCATGAAATAGGTTAACCAAATTAAAATATATTATTTTATATATATTAATTTGTTGAATATATTTATATTTATTAAAAATGTATCACATATTTAGGTTAAATTAATATATATATATATATATAGAATTTATGATAAAATATGCACCACTTACCATTAATATATAAAGTGTATAATTCTAGTCCCTTCAAAATATTTTCATGCCTTAACTTCATTTTGGGGTGTTGGGGGCATGGTTTGTTCCTTTCTTACTGTGTTAGTTCCACTATTGTGTTATCCCATTGCCTTTGTTGTTGGCGTGACTCTTTTTCCTAGTGGTTGACTAGTCATTGCTATTATGCCTCCTTGCCAAAGGTAGGCAAGTCATAGAGGAGGGGTTAAGAGGGGAAATTTGCATCTTCGACTAATTTTCACATGGGATTTGGTGGCTTCATACTTTGACTTTGTGCTTCCGAAGATATGAAAACAAATTCGGCAAGCGGAATCTCGGGAATTTGGTGAACGCTCGTATTTCTATGATTCTGAAATTGGAGACAAGGGCCTTCAATGGCTCCCAACTTCAGTAAGGTACTAGAAACAAAGGTTATATTTTCTCTATTTCCTATTGGTCCACCATGAATTGGACACATTGTTTAGAATGGTATTACGAGATAAACAGGTGGAAAACTATACACTCTTTGCTAGCTAGGAGGATATTAAACGAATTCTTCCTAATCTTTGTTATTTCCTGGATGATATAAACCCTCGTTTGATTTGGGTGGAATGTTGTGTGGTATCTAATTCTGCATCAAGATACTCATCTGACCCTCCTAGTGGCACTATGGTTCCTTATGTTGACAAGCCTCCTAATTTCATAGTTATATCTTCTAGCTAAATCTCTTGCAGGTTATTAAACTTTTTGATATACTCCTACAATTTCCCTTACATGGTGTTCGCAGCTTTATTCTCGATGTCTTCTGTTGTTTTGGTTTTGGCCTTAGCCATCACGAGCTCACTGTGTTTTCATCTCTCGAGCTTTGATGCGACTCGTCGCGAGTTTATAGTCTTTGCGTTGGTGGTTTGAGGCCTAACTCTATAACGCCCTCTTTTTGTTGGAAGTCGGCGCCTTACATCTTGAAACGAGGCACTCAAAGCCTTATCATGGATGGTTTCCGTTTTTTCTCGTTTTGGTCTTAGACTTCACCGTCTTACTGTGGTTTCATGTCTCTCGATTCGGTGCGATAGACGATGAGTTTATAGTCTTTGTGGTGTTGGTTTCAGTTTGGACTCTGATATCTATGTCTTAATTAGTAAATATTTGAGAAAGTCATGATACACCTGCTATTTTAATTTGGCTTTTGGTGTATATTCCTTCATGTGAGGATGTTGTTTTTAAGTGCCCATGATATTGTTATTCTATGAAAGATTTGTCTACATGCTCTGAATTTACTTTCATATTTTAAATTAAAAGAAATCAAGAGTGCACAAAAATAAGAAATAAAAATCTATGGAATATTAGCTTCAGATGTGTGTAGGGACCCGCTTGCTATTCCCGTGAGCCGTCTAAATTTGTAGAAAATATCTCATTACGAAGTAGGCACTATTTATTCAGTGTGAAAGAACATTTCATAATAAGGACAACCGAATCATAGAAAAAAATCCATGCATCGCTTTTGGAGGGCAACGACAATTTATGTAATCCACGCTACCTGCCGTGTCACATTCAATGTTTGCGTCATCGATCTATAAATGACGGGGAAACCCTTGAGAATGTACTAACAGCATCTTAGTAGCAGGATTTCGCCAGCATTTCGCAAGCATTGTGAGTGATGATATTAAATATTCACTCTCTCTGTTTTCAGTTTTAGGAAAAAAAATGTCGCTTGTGGCAATAATCTGGTCCGAGGAGTTGCAAAAGCTGCGTGATCACGCCTCACAAAATGAGGAGGAGCAGGAGCAGCAGCAGCAGGGAGGTCTTCTTGCAATGTTCTTTCTTTGGCAGCCATTTCCAAACTATGGTATTAATTGGAATAGAGCCAAGTTCTGTGTCATCAGGATTTGGTATCCAAAATTGCTCTAAATTTTTTCCATTGTATCTCCTTGAAATAGGCTTCCACCAATCAACCTTTACATGAAGATTCTCACTTTCATTATCCCTAAATATATCTGAGATGGATTTTTCCATCCAAATCATCTCTCCTGCATCCTCATTTCCTGATCTAACTAGCAACATATTTCCTTTCTGAACATCAATCTTTGGATTGAATGTTGGCTTTGGCTTGTTTCATTTGGGTCCAACATATACTGGTTCATCTATTTCATTATCAAAATCTTCATCCATAATACTTGGGATTACATGGAGTGCATTACGATCAAAATCAACAATGTGCTTTTTCTTGGGCCAAAAAACCTCAAAAGATGAATCACTTCCATCTATTATTCTATGATCATTATAGATTCCATATAATGTATCAACAACTCTTTTCCAATACACTTCTTTATTTTTCCATTCCTTTGTAACAATTTGTGAATCCTCGTTCTCGATAGTGTCTTTCCACGTTTTTATGTATGATGTTATCCCTTCCTTTAGTTCTTTGAAGTAGGCATAATTCTTTCTGGAAGCTAAGAAAAATGGGTTCCCTATGGGAATTATAGGTCGACCTTCATCATCTATATTCCATAACTCAACTGGTTCTTACCACTCAATATCTCTAATGGATTCTTTGTACCTTAGTACTGGAATATCACTGAGTACAATAAATTGGAAGTATTGAACATTAAGTTGTCCAACTAGTGCATTTTTTCCCTCCTTGATGTATCCATTAAGGAAACTTTTGAATTCATAGAGCTTTTCAATAAGTGTAGCTGGAAACACACAGTTTTCTTCAATTTTGTGATATGTATCCATCATGTTAGGTAAAGAATATATATCTTTACTTTTTAGGTTGGAAGACATTCTTCTGTAGGTTCCATCTATGTCCTCATGGGTGTGCCCCACAGGAAAGAATCCAACCTCAATAGTGATGAAGACACCAAGTGCAGTTAAAAGTGATAAAAACATGAAAAGATAGCGTTTCTTATTATCACTTGTTGCATTGTCCACCTGTAACAACAAATGTGGAGGAAGAGCTTTAAAATCAACATTTTGACTCTTTGATCTTCCATGAGATATAAAATCATCCTTCTAAACTTGGCATTTTGAGTAAATAGAGGTGCCAAGTAATGCATTTGTAATTGGGTTTCTTGAACTTCCACTCTCATAAAATAGATCACCATACATATCAATTTTTGGGTCATCAAGGTCCTTAACCACTTTGTAAGGGATGTAATAGTAAATTGTGATCCCATATGTATAAATGGTAGGGAGAAATTATCAAAAACTCTTGTGTTATGCCCATGTGTTAGCATACTTGTCAATGACACACCTAAATTTGTTCCTAAAATAGATTTTGATTTGACATGTAGCCTTGGGATTGAAGTTTTTGCTTTATCCATTTTATCATGGATAATGCTCAAATACTCCTTTGGAAACCACTCTAACATAATTATATGGGCATATTAGCAATATCTTCCACACATAAAAATCTTGTTATGGTTGTTCAGCCTACCTCGTGCCTTTTCTTCCATCTCTTTTGTAGTCGTTGAATTCATCTGTGCTTTCAACACAATACATTCACTACATTTACTGAAGTTGGTGTTCTTTGGAAATGCCACATATTGAAACTTAGCATTCCATATCTTGCTCATTGTTGACTATGACATTAATGGGTAATTGAGCTTTTGAAGAGCCTCATAGATCTCTTTTAATAGAGAATTTTGTGTGTAAGTCGAAGGAAGAAATCTTAAAGGAGAAGATGTTCCATCTTCTTCAACTTGACGTGTTTCGTTTGGTGAAAAATTTGAATTATCCATTACAATTTTGTGCAATATCTGTATTTCTACCACGATGTGTCCTCGTGCTTTGCATGTGTTGGTGTTACCATGAATAGCTTTGATCTGTCCATTTTGGAAATATTTTTGGTAGTTGTAGAATGTTCTTTGAGTAATCTTATGTATCTTATACCATGATTCCTTACAAATAATATTCCCATTAAATCTCATGTTCTTTACATTTCTAGAAATAGGTGGTAGGCCATGGCCATGGCTCCTTGACATGATTGTGTTTGAGATGAGTGAATGCAAGACAAATTCCCCAATACCATTTTTATTTTTTTGTCTCATACCCCTTATAGCACATGCAATGGCCTTCCTATCCACATGTTGAAGACAATATTTTCTACAACATACATCTGCTGCCAAAAGTTGAATTTCTTTCTTTTCATCTATATTTGTTTGACATTTTGCAATTTTTTTTGTAGCCATAACTCGTTTATTCCTTTTATATGGCCTTTTTACATGCATATCAATTGATTTTATATCTTTTTCATTACAAAGATTCTCATCCCATTTGTTTAAGGTATTTGTTTCTTCTATAACATCCCATAACACCATTTCCTTCAATGGCTCCTTGAACTTTTCCTTAACCCTTAATATCACACCTTTGTTGTCCACCAAGTTATTTATTGGCCATCTAACCAAAAAATGTATAGACTTATCCCCAATTCTGCATATTTCACAATTTCCATCTATCTCTTCCAAAAAAACACCAAAGTCCATTTCACCTAGTGTTTCACCTTCAACAATGTCATCCTCAAGAACATTAACTAGCATTCCTTTGGCAATGCACATGCTTGTTCCCATGCGTTCATGTGTAAGAGAAACATTTTTACATATGAATTTAACCTTACATTGGGGAATATTTATGGCATGATCATGACAATGAGGTTCCAAATCTGATTCTGCCCAAATCTCATAAGATTCCAATGCACCCCCTAGTTGGATGTGGTAGAGTAACATCATGTTTTAAAACCTTCTCAATTTTAACCACTATGAATCCTTTATTTACCATTTTTCCATGCACTTTATGCCCAAGATCTATATTGAATATCGAGCCCTCGCCAATCTTCACTACATGTTGCAGAAGATCTACCTTTTCTCCAATATAAAATATAGAAGAAACATTTTCACCTATAAACGAATGTAAATAAGGTTAGTATTTACTCAAAAAAATTTATTATACTATCAATAATATTTGAACACGTGCTTCAATATTTTGATTTACCTATGTTCTGCCTCAAATCCCCGATCTTCCATGGATGTATGTCCCCTTCATCAACATCCTCAATCAAATGTGGTTGAATGACATCAATTATCAAAATTGCAACATAACATGCATTAACCCTTTCTCCAACATAATAAGTTCCAGAATTTGTAGATTTGACCCTTCCTAGCCCAACGACTTGATAATTAATAAGGAGATCAACATAGTCCCATTTTGCTATGTTTTCCATTATAGCTTGGACCAATTCTGTAACAAAATTTAAAACATAATATGTAATTAAAAGGCTGAACCATATAAAGTGTGATTTTATATTTTCGCAAAAACACACAACTTTCAAAAAGTAATATAAATGCAATAATTTAAATAGTATGGTAGTCATATTGTATGTAATGAAACGTTATTCCCCACCATCTAGTGCCTACTACCAAAAAGTAATTTACATGCAAATTACACCAAAAAAATATATGAAGACTGTGCAATTAGATATGTAGATAGTATCATAGAATGACAAATATAAGCTCATATCAAATCACCATGTTCCTATTTAAATTTAGAAATGACACTTGCAGTCTTAATGCATGTGTATGAATAATGATCATAAGAAATTTTTAGAAGTTGAAGAACCAAAACATGGTCCATTGTAAAATCTAAGAAATTCCAAGATTGATGCTACATAAGATTTCTAAAAGCCCCATGAAAAGGAGAAATTATTTTTTCACTTAGTGAGGATGTTTGATGTTTGAACTTGATAATAAAAAGCCAAACTAGAGGTTTTCTTCCAAATAAAAGTTTTGAATGACAAATATAAGCTCATATAAAACCACCAATTTCCTATTTAACTTCAGAAATGACACTTGTAGTCTTAATGCATGTGTATGAATAATCATCATAAGAAATTTGTAGAAGTTGAAGAACCAAAACATGGTCAATTGTAAAATCTAATAAATTTTGAGATTGATGCTACATAAGATGTCCAAAAGCCCCATGAAAAGGAGAAATTATATTCACTTAGAGAGGATGTTTGATGTTTGAACTTGATAATCAAAAGGCAAACTAGAGGTTTTCTTCCAAATAAAAGTTTTGGTACTGTAAATACTAGATAATTCTCATTTTTATTCTAAAAGAAAAGAAATTGCATTTTACAAATCTTTAGTTCCAACGTTAGCACTCCCTGCCTATACACATTTAAGGATGTACTATTGAGGGTGGATACAAAGGGATGTTAATTTTAGGTCCTCAAAAAGTGTAGATTTGAGTTTTCCTAGATTTTTATGTTGATGAGGAAGAGTCTTATCTTATGCATCCAAACATTAGTGAAATTGTTTTGGGAATTTCATAACTATACAACAAAATAGAGAGAAAAAAAATACATGTTAAAAAATTATGCTTGATACTTTAAAGTTGCATACATTTTCATTGGAAGAAAAATATATTATACCTCAATAATACATTTATTCATAAACTTCAAAATTATACAAAGATCACATTATTCTCCATGGATCAAATAATTATGATTGGATTACTGTGTTTGTGCCAAAAGGAAAGCTATACCATTATCTTTCCTTCCAACTCAAGCACAAATGTAGTGCCAACAACAACATATAACTATATATAATTCTTTTGCACTATCATTGATCTTCATAAATTGTTCCAAATTCAATAAAAGGTCACATCAAAAGCTATAACTCTAAACCATTGTGATTATTGAGACAATGTCACCCCTAGAGAATTGGTTGCATAAGTGTAATGGTGTCTAGAAGAAAGCTAGTAATCACTAGGTATCCTTCTTGCATAATCACAAACGCACTGCTAAGAATAATTTCAGAGCACTAACTGTGGTGACGGTGAAATCTTGAATTTTTTCCTTTTGGAACAAGAACAAAGAAATCTAATGCATTCTGTAACTCCTAACACAAATACAAGTACATTTCCAACAATAATGTTGCATTACGAAAAAAATTCAACGGATGCAAGATTTACTTCTATCACAAACACAAACACATTTTCAACAATAACATTGCAAGATGAAGGAAATTTAACACATTATAACCTTCCTTCTAGCATAACAACATTACATTATGAAGGAAATATAATGTGTGCTAGCTTTCCTTCTATCACAAGTAGAATCCCTTTTCGAACAACAACATTGCACCTTAATTGAAAGCTAACAATCAATATCATTCCTATTACTACAAACATAAGCATATTGCTAGAAGTAGTGTTACATGGTCAAATAAATCTAGCACAAACACAAGCACATTGCCAACAACCATTTTGTAAGGCATTTAAAATCCACCACATGCTAAATCTGCTTCTAGCATAAATAGAAGCATGTTACTCACAAACAAATTGCAAACTAATAGAAATCTTACACATTCTAGAGTTTCTTCTAGCACAAACAAAATCACATTGCCAAAAACAACATTGCAGGGTGGAAGATATATAACCTATGCTTCATTTAATTCTAGCACATTGCTAACAATAACATCGTAGTGAAAACAAAATCCAATGCATGATAGAATTCATTCTAGCACAATCACAAGTACATTTCCAACAATATTGCATTGCAAAAGAAATACAATGCAGGTTATATTTCATTCTAGCACAAATACACGTAGGTTTCCAACAACAATATTGCATTGTGAAACAAATCTATTGCATACTATATTTTATTCTAGTACAAACATAAGCACGTTTCTAACACCAATATTGCATTGCAAAAAAAAAAAGGTGCATGCTACAATTCCTCCCACCATACACAAACATATTGGCAACATCAATATTGTAGGGTAAATGAAATCTATATCATGCTAGATTTTATTCTATCACAAACATAAGCATATTTCCAATCACAATATTGTGTGGTGAATTAGATCTAACGTGCTATTTGTACTTTTATCTCAAACATAAACATGTCACCAATAACAACATTGCAAGGTGAATGAAATCTAACACATGCTAGATTTCCTTCTTTCCCAAACAAAAGCACATAACCATATTTTAGGATGAAAGAAACATACCGCATATTAGATTTTCTTCTAGAACAAACAAGCATATTTTCAAAAATATCTTATGCAGGAAAAAAGAAATCTGGTGTGGTAGATTTCCTTCTAGCACACACACAAACACATAACATTGTAGGGCTTAAGAATCTAGCGCATGCAAGATTTTGTTATAGCATGAACATAAACATATTACCAACAACATTATAGGGCAAAATAAATCTAGCACATGCTATATTTCCTTTTAGCGCAATCACAAGCACATTTCCAATAACATCATGGTGGTGAAGGAAATATGGCACATACTAGATTTCCTTCTAGCATAAACAATTGAAGTGCCAACAACAACATTGCAATGTGAAATAAATATAGTGCACACTATATTTCCTTCTAACGCATATACAAACACATTGTCAATAAACTCGTAGTAGGGTGAAAGAAATCTAGTGTATGCTAGATTGCTTTCTAGCACAAACACAAACACATTACAAAATTTCTAGATAAAATAAATCTAACACATGGTAAATTTACTTCTAGTGCAAACAAAAGCATATTGTCAACAACCACATTGCAGTGAAAAAGAAATCTAGCTCATGTTAGATTTCTTTCAAGCCAAAATTGAAGCATGTTGGCAATAAAAACATTGCAAGGTGAAGAAAATATAACGCGTGTTAGATTTACGCATGGCACAAACACAAGCACACAACAACATAGTAGGGTGAAAGAAATCTAGCATGTTAGATTTGCTTCCAGCATAAACAAAAGCATATTGCCAACAACAACATTGAATGGAAAAAGATATCTTGAACAACTTCTATCACAAAAACATGCACATTTCCAATAACAACATTGCAAGGTAAAAGAAATTTAATGCATGTTAGCTTTACATGCAGCACAAATACAAGCATACTTCCAACAATAACATTTCATACCAAAATAAACCTAACTCATGTTATATTTCCTTCTAACACAAATACAAGCACATTGCCAAGGTCAAGGAAATCTAACACATTTTAGATTTCCTTCTATAATAAACAACCAAATTGACAACAAAAATATTGTAGAGAAAAAGAAATTTAGCACAACTTCTAGCCCAAACACAAGCACATTTCCAAGGTGAAGGAAATCTAACACGTGCTATATTTTCTTCTATCATAAACAAATAAATAGACAACAACAACATTGCAAAGAAAATGAAATGTAGCATAGTTTCTAGCCCAAACACAAGCATTTTTCCAATAACAACATTGCAAGGTGAAAGAAATTTAATGAATGTTAGCTTTACATGTAGCACAAATACAAGCATACTACCAAGAACAACATTGCATGCCAAAAGAAATCTAGTGCATGCTATATTTCGTTTTAACACAAACACAAGAACATTTCTAGTAAGAACATTCCAAAGTGAAGGAACTCTAACACATGTTAGATTTCCTTCTATCATAAACAACCAGATTACCAACAATAACATTTCATTGTGAAAATTCCTTCTAGCATGTCAATAAAAATATTGCAAGGTGGAAAAAATGTAAGGTGTGCTAGTGTCGGAAATATTGAGAGGGGGGTTCGATAAATATTTCTTTACAATTGTTATATTATGCAAGTTAAAATCACTAATTAAATCAAAACACAAGATGTGCAACAAGAAAATAATTTTGTTAATGAATTTGAGGACTCTTAAATCCCAAGCTCCAACTTGTACAACAAAGTCTTTCACTCCTTGAAGGCTTGAACCCTGAATGAGGACTCTAATATTCAACTACAAATCCAAGCTCCAACCTTGTACGACTACTGCAATACTCTATGGATCCAACCCTCTCAGTTTGCTTCAATCCCTTAAGGTGACTTCAATATTGATTCAAGCCTCCATCCAAAACTTGAAATACTTCTAAAAAATGTATCCAAGATAGGTATGGAAAGTGCTCTCAAATATACCTCTAAAAAAACTTCATGTCTGCTTCAACAAAACTTTTATGGTTGCACCAACAAAACATGTCTTCAAGTTTTGATCTTCAATTATATTCAAAGGATGACTACTCCAACAAAACAAGTCTTTAAGTGTTGGTATTCAACTATACTCCAAGGGTGATTTCTTCAACAAAACAACTCCTCAAGTGTTGGTCTTCAAATATGCTTCAAGAGTGACTGTTGTTTCAAAAAAGTGTTGAAGAATGCTCAATTAATGTCATCATGAATGCAATCTACTGTCAACTCAAAATATCCTCAAAGTATGCTATCATTTTATCATTCAATGAAGGTGTCTCCTAGACTCTTCATGTGTGCCTTAAAGAATGTCCTTCGATCTACAAGGATTACTTTACTTTTGTTTCAAATCTGACTTGATATGTTGATCAAGCCTCTCAAGGTGTAATATTCCTAATGTAAAAATTAACAGTGAAAAGCATGCAATAAACCAAACACAAATTTTTTTAGCAAACACCCATAAAATAGAAATGCTCCAAACACACCAAATGGGAAAATTTTATTATAAGATCTTGTTGGAGTACAATATAAAATAGGAAATGTGCACATAGGTTTACAAGGAAATCTAAAAGCCTCATGTGGATGCTTTATCAATGCCAAACTGCTGCCGTAATTTTCCCACTAGAAGGTTCAATTGGCCTTGTGATTTTTGCATTGTTGGTTGTGTTGATACCCTAATTTGACCCCTCCTAACTGCTCAGAAATTCTAATAAATTAGTCATGGAATCCTTGTCAAAAACCTAAAAAAGACCGAGAAAGGATTTTCCCTGGTTTTTTTGCTCCAAAAATGGCCCCAAATTCCCCGATCCTCCTCCAAGTGCGGAAAAATTAAAACTGTGACTGATGCTGGAATGAATGTCCCAAATTGCTGGAAAATTCTTCTCAATTGCACCCCAAGAAACCCAGCTCTAAAAATCCCTTCACAAGCACCCCGCAATTGTGCTCAATAATGATTGTGCAGTTTCTGGGTAGGATGACACAATCTCTCCTCCGGAAAATAAGTTTGATTTTTTATGTCGAATTCTACCCTTGAAAATCTTGCTCCTTTTTCTTGGAATTAATCAAAAATTACTTCGACAATGCTACATATCCCAACTCCAGCTCTTCCTCCTCAACTCTTTGTGTGGCCTCCTGAACTATGTCTCAGTTGGCCCAAAAACAGTACCACATGCGTGGCCCTCTCTCCAACTCCTGAAACTGATGTAGAATCCTTCCTAGGGTGGTACTCAGATTCCACTGAAGAAAGGTTAAGCTTCCTCCTTGAGAAACTCTTGTGTTGAACAACACTATGTAACTCTACTAAATAGCGAGAGTAACACTTCAGTTGTGAAATTATCAAAAGGCCTCAAATGTTTCTTCCTATCTTATATTTATAATTTTTTGTTCATTTGCTCCATGTGGGCCCCTCACTATACAATTCAAACCTATTCCCTTGGCCATACGATTTCTCTCTCCTCAAGGAGTGCCTATTAGTTGGGGAGGTGGCCTCCAAATTCCACTAAGGCAAACATTTCGACCCCCTTGTCCTATGTTTCCTCTCAAAAATTATCTTAGGCCCCCAAAATTAGCAAAATGGAAAATTTTTGGTACTATTGACAAAATTATTTAGGAAGGGGCATTACAGTTCTCACCTCCCAAATGTTTCTTATCCCCAAGCAACTATAAAATTGGGCATTGCAAACTCCACTCATTTTCCCATGTGGCATCCTCAACCAGTAAGTTTTTCCATTTTACCAAGTGCTCTCGGATGACCATGTTTCTTAGCTTCCTCTTCCTGGTCTCCAATATGGTCTCAGAATTCAATATCAAGTTTCCCTCTTCATCCAACGAAGGCAACTCATTAACTGTCGTATCCTGCTTCCCCAACGCCTTTTTCAGGAAAGAGACATGAAATATGTTGTGAATTCTGCTCTCCGGGGGTAACTCCAGCTCGTAAATTACCTCTCCAACTCTCTCGGTCACCTTGTATGGCCCATCGAAGCATTGCTTGAGCTTCTCTGCCCCTTTCTTCTTGAGTGAAGATTGTCAATAAGGCTACAAACATAGGTAGACCATGTCCCCTGCCTCGAACTGTCTCTCCACCCTATGCTTATCGGCGTACATATTTTGTTTATTTTGTTCTACCTGCAAGTTATCCTTAAGAACCTTGAGAATATCCTGGCTCTCTTGGACCCAATCCTTTGCCTCAGGGCCCTACTATCTCAAAATATCATGTCAGAAAAATAAATTGCATCATAACCATAAATTATTCGAAAGGGAGACATACCAATCGACATGTGGTAAGTAGTGTTGTAGTAGAACTCTCCCAGGTGTAGCCACTTCACACACACCCTCTGTTTTCCCATGCCATAATTATGTAGGTAACCCTCCAGCCATTTTTTATTATCTCAGTCTTCCCATATGTCTATGGGTGATATTTTGTGTTGGGTATAAGCTTGCTTCCCACTAGTCGGAACAACTGCTTCTAGAAGGCCCGCATGAATCTACTATCACCGTCACTAACTATGTTTTTTTGGAGCCCATGCAATCGAAACACCTCCCAAAAGAAAAATTCGACCACCTGTGAGGTTGAATATCTCGATGGGAATATTTAGAAATGGGAAAAATTATTCAAGTGATCTGCCACCACGTAGATGCAATCTTTCCTCTGTATCATCGGAAGTCTCGTGATGAAGTCCATGGACACACTCTCCCGCTTCCTCTTTGGAATGGGAAGAGACTATAATATTTTGGTCAGGTGTGACAACTCCATATTGTTCCTATGACAGGTTATGCACTCTTGTATGTGCGTCAGCTCGTCCCCCTTGAGCACACACCAAGAGAAATGCTCACAAATGGTACAATAAGTCTTGAGAAACCTGGATGTCCTGCAAGAGGGCATCGTGAGCTACCTTCATAACCTTCTCTCTGGCTTGGGATCCCGACAATAAGTCTATTCGAACTTTTTAGTAAATCACATCATCCATTATCTAAAATCTATCATCCACATGTGTGTCATCTAATATCTCACAGGCATGTTTGTCCTTAGAATACTCAACCAAGAGTTGGGCCTTCCAATCATGTGCAACATCCATCAGAGAGAGTATTGTGAGCCTCTAGGAAAGTGCATCTGCCACTATGTTGTACTTTCCCTTCACGTACTCGATCTCAAAATCATAATCTTGGAGCTTACTCACCCAATTATGTTACCTCTCCTGCAATGTATGTTGCTCCAGGAAGAATCAATTATTGTTATGATTAGTCTTCACCTTGAACTGGTTCCCCACCAAGTACTGTCTAAATTTGGCTAAGTCTTGCAACACTGCCAACATCTCATTGTCATAAATTTAGTCGCTCATGGGGTAGCAAATTTCTACTCTCAAAGGCTATGGGGTGCCCTCCATGAGTCAACATGTCCCCAACTCCCTCACCTAAAGCAACACACTCCAATACAAATGGTTGAGTGAAATCAGGCAAAGAAAAAATGGAACAACTACTCATGACCTTCTTGTGGCACTCAAATGCCTGATGTGCTACCTATGTCCACTCAAAATCCCACTTCTTCCTCAAGTCTATGAGGTCTGCTACAAGCTTTGAGAATCCTCCCACGAATCTAATATAGTATGTACAAATTACCAAGAACCCCCTTAGCTCAGTCACATTCTTGGGTGTTGGCCAATCCAAAATGACCTTGATCTTCTCCCGGTGTACCCTCACTTCATCCTCTGGGCCAATCACATGCCCAAGATACAACATCTATGTCAATCCAAATTCACATTTGGACATCTTTGCACACAATTTTTTCTCCTCTAGTATGATAACTACAACCACCAAATGTTGAAGGTTCTCCTCCCACCTCCAGATTGTAATGTCCCAAAATAGGGAAAATAAGCAGTATTGGGAATATCTTAAAATATTCCAAAAATGGAATGCTCAGCAATGCATTCATAGAAAAATGTATTTCTAGAAATATATTTCATAGAAATGAAAATTATCACATGGATCCATTAGATACATCCATCTATCATCTAATTACAAGAGGATATCAGAAACAAATGAAACTAGGTGAGGTAAACAGACCTCCCACCACCTAGTGTAGCTGAAAAACACTAAAACCCCAAACACTACTACTCAGAAATAATGCACAAAGGAAACCGCGCAGTCATAAGAGGGCTTCAATCAAAAATTAATAATACAAATAGATCTGCTCATATATTAGTTAATCAAGCTCAAAAACTGATATCTAGTCTCCTTATTACAATTACAAGAAAACCTGGAAAGGGTTTCTTGTCATACACTCTGCATACAAATGTGGTCTTGAGAAATTTACTAAATAATCACTACAACACTGAAGAATAAGAGTGTATAAGGCTGAAATATATCTGATATATTGTAGATCCCTGAAAGGCTCCCTCCCATGAAATGATGAACCCCTCAATCACAAGGAAACACTGCAAAGAAGCCACTAGACCATCCACTGAAGCTGGCTCCAAAAATAACGCATTCCCTAGTTGGAACAATGCTGGGAATGTTAGGGAAATGTGTGGCCTGATGCAAAATATATGAAATGAGCTCTATATCTCTCCAAACATATCTCTCAAGTGAAGGAAACCTTTCTCCAATGAGAAATTAGCTCGGAAAGAGGGATTCCAATCCCTTCCACTGCTGCATCCTACAACACTGCACAATGACCTGCAAAAAATACGCTGATGAAGTGGGCTGAAGCTTGGCCTGAAAACCTGAAGTGGAAATATGAATGCAAACTATCCCAAGAGGCTCCTCAAGGAAAGAGTTGGGATTCCCGCTCGGGAACACCCGGTGCTAAACAACACAACAACCCTGCTAAATAGCAAGAGGAAGCAAAAAGTCTGAGCAGACAAAATAATAATCTAAAACATGAAGAATAATTCTGCCATCTTATTCCTTAAATAAAATATGAGTTTTCTTGCCCTTGGCCCCACTCAATTAGGTCATCTCCATCAAAATATTCATCTCCCTCCAAAACTGTGTTATTCCTTCTTTGATTCCTGCTCCTCCACAACTACGTTGTTGACTTGGTCAAAGTAGACTGAATCAACCTGATATTATACATGTTCACACATGGAGGTGTTTTATTAAGCTGCAAGGAGTGTCTCCTTTCACACTTGAAGTGTTTTTGTTCCTCTTTAGGAGACTTATGGGCTTTTCTAACCATTTTTTTATCAACTAGAGATAATGCTAACTCTTATGTTCCATTTAGATTTGAGGCTAAAATTGGGGAACATTGCAGTCCTCCCCTCCAAAATATTTGCTTGTCCTCAAGAAAATGTATAGGGAGAGAAAAATTTCTCCCCTCCTCCTCTTGTGGCCTCCCATCAATGGCCTCCATCACTGCATCAAGATAATATGCAATAAAACTGCCATCCAATGTTTCCTCCCAAATGTGAAAAACCAAATGGTCTAAATCAATCAAAGGTGGAAAGTGTGAATGTAAACCTGATTGCTGTCACATGGCCTCCATAAAGTAGGAGTGATGACAAACATGGTGAATGATTGCCTCCCTCACCAATGCTATCATCGAAATGAAATTAGCCATCCTAGGTAGCTCATCAAAAGAATCATCAACCCCGGTTTTATACAATGTGTTGGGGCTGCATGGAGAGATTGGATTCTGCCATCTAAATGGTTTCTCTCTCCATTTATGGTAAACATGGGGCTGCCTCTGTCCTTGGGCTGAAATAACATGGCCTCCAAGAATGGCCCAAGTTCCCCCATCAAAAAATTCAACCATGAAGTGCCTCCTCAAGTTCTTCAAGTGGTTCCTCCCACAAGAAGGAAAAAAGTGTGATGTGGCAACCATGGTTTGCCCATGGTTCCTCCTGCAGTGTACAAAATGTAAAGTGGGGAGAATCATGCTTCCAATGGGCACCTCTAATACCTTCAAAACTCTCTAAACAAAGGTTCCCATGAGCATAAACATATCAACAATATATGGAAGCAAGGTACAATGAAAACAAGTTGCCAAATGACAACTGGAGAGTGAATCATAGTTCCACTCATGGAACCAGCGCGGTGCATCCTTTTCCTACATCAAACAAAACAATAACAAGTGCTTTTCTAGTCACTTGTTTGCTGCCACAATCATTTTACAAGATAGCATCACGAAAATACAAAGTGGTGTCAATGGTGCACACCAAAAATCATGTGGCTTCCCCCACAAACCACCAATGAGATAGCCAATCTCAATGCTACAAAAGGCTGCCAGTAAATTATTATACAATATGCAAGAAGGGATAATTTTTTGTCATACATCATGCTGCTCAAACAAGGAAAAGAAGTACAATACAAAATGTGAAATTATACCTCCTGTTATCACTCAGATTTTCCTTGAAGTTGTGGAAAAGGAAAGTAAATCTGAGGTAACCACAAACCAACCTTCAGATACAGAATCTAGCCAATCTGTATCCAGAGAGGGCTCTCTCTTTAAACTTTAGCTTTGTTCTTAAAAAATATTAGGCTAGTTATAAGTCCAAGATTTTTGTGTGAATTTGAATGGTGGAATCCGCCAACTAAGGGTACGATTGAGTAATTCAGGCCATTGGGCTATGGAGTCGAAAGGATGGCTTTACTGGATTAAGATTCTACACACAAGATGGCTTTGCAGGGCAAGATAGCCAAACAGAGAACAATTTTAGAATTTAAAGTGAATGGAATGGATTTTGAAGGGATGAAAGGCAATTAAGAATCTTTCAACATGTTCAAAGAAAGAAAGTGAATGATTACAAATAAAGAGCAGTTAAGAATTCTTTACTATAGTAATCAAAATGTTTAAACCAGCGAAACAAGAGCAATTAAGAATTCATTGTTTATAACCAGTTTAGAAGAAAACATTTAGAACAATCACAATTGAAATCAGAGTACACTTAAGCAATTTATGATTTATTCTTTTTTGTCAATTATTCATAAATGGAACACAGTGATATTATAAACAGATATAAAACTTAAAACATAGGATAGAAATGACTTATTGAACTGTAGTCTGACACATGAATCCTGCAAAAAGTCTTGAGCTTCAATTCATCATCCAGCAAGCCACAAAGAAATTTCTCCAAAAGCACTTTATTCCAAAATTCAATGTTACAGCAAAGTAGAAGAATCCACCCAAAATACTTCCAAGAGTGAAGTATTTATACAAATTCTAAACTAAAATATCTTGAAAAAATATCAAAATTGGTTCACAAATCTCTCCAACTATTTTATATAAATAGAACTTAAGTAAAGGACACTCAAACTAATGCATCTATTTGGCACTATTTTTGATGGATAGGTGATGACAAAGAGGAGAATTCGAATTTGATCCAACTCTTAGTTGATGATGAGGCATCCAAGTCACTAACTGCTTCCTTTTTTTGTGAATTCTACTCCAACAATTCTGCAAACTTGGGGTCCAATGATACCATGTTATTTCTCAATCCGTAATAGATATGTAAACAGTGAAAGAGGTTATTGTAGATAAATATGTGGGTGAGATAAAACTCTTTCACTTTCCTAAAATTCCTCTCCAGATGTGCACAATAGGCTCTACAAAAATATGTGTAAAACAGAGTTTTACAGAGTCTGAAAAATAGCTTGTAAAGATGTGCATGTATCACTCAGTCTGAAATCACTGTACAAAAACTGAGATAGGTTTTTGTATATGGGTCTCTTAGAAACAAAAAAATCATTCAGTTTTGTAAAATGTATTTCTAATTGGCCACAATATTCTCTGCAAAATGATGACTTAACAGGAATTTTATGCAAAAAGTGCTTTCCAACATTGTTTAATATTTCCAAAACCATAATATTTGTTAGAAAAGTGAGAGAGGTTTTTGTATATGGTCCTTTTAAGAACATAAACCTCCTTCAATTTTGAAAAATGCATCTTGGATTGATCACAATAGTTTCTGAAAAACAATGACTAAAACATGCAATTTCTGCAAAAATATTCCTTCTTGTTGTGTTTTTCATCTTTTCACCTTTTTGTTCTTTTAACTGTTTTTCACTTTTACTTTGAACAAACTTCAATGTTGGTGAAAGTATTTTCTTTTCTTTTTACCATTTTACTGCCTCTGTAATTACTTTTACTGTTTGCCTTTGACCGCTCTGTAACTTCATTTTAACTTTCACTCTGACTTTTACCTGATACACTTTAACCACTGATACTCTTTAACTGTTCTTTACTATGTTTTTTTACCTTCAATGTGTATTTTAGGTTTTTACTGTCTGTTTCAACAGCAAATCGTTTAATATCCTCTTTCCTTTTCTTTTATTTCAACTGTATGTTTTATCTTCCATCTCTGTTTGAATAGATTTGATAACACTCTTGGAGTAAACAAGTCTTATGACTAGTATTAAGACTGTTTATCCAAGGATGTGGTCTTCTGGTCACCTGTAAAACAAATTTTTTTTTTAAGAAAGCATTGGTTTGCAGGGGAGGTCGAAAAGGTTTCATTTGATTTTGAGAGGTCTGTGGAGTGAATCTAAAATGATTTTTGGGAGGTAAACCATGCTCGAATTGGTTAACAAAGGCTTCAGCAGTTGGTTTTTGAATTTCTTTGCATGGGAGACTGGTTCGTGTACGAGATAATGAAAACGACGTGGGCAGACTTGTTTCATTCAAAAAGTCAAAGGTGGCGGGATTTTTATTATTTCATGGGATGACATCAGTGCGTACGGGAGGTGAGTCACGGGGAAAGGTGGTAAGTGGTTAATTCCGCACCACTTTTGAGGGAAGGCAGTTTTGGGCGGGGAGGCAGCGAATCCATAAAGCAAGTGATGCATGGCCACAGTACTATTTGAAAACCGATTTCATTTCGCGCGTTATCTTTCGGATGGGGGATGGCCAGCGGAATCGATGCGAGCCGTTGATCTTGGGCGGATCGATCCAACGGTTGACGAGATATGGAGTTGACGGATATTTAATGGGCGGGACTGACATGATTTAATATGAATTAATCATTTCAGGAGGCATTTGATTGGAGGGTTTGGTTATTAATTAATCTTAAGGATTAATTAATCCCATATGGAAAAATGGTCGGGAAATGTTAAATGCGTAGGGATGATTTATTTCAAAGTTTAGTTTTAATTAAACTTTGGGTTTTTCTGTTTTAAACATATATACATATGTTTAAACCTTTTCCATATATTTTTAATATATGGTAATTAAACCAATGTGATTTTCCTACCATAGGGGGCGAGAATAGAATTAATGTTATATTTTAACCAAAAGGGAATATATTGTGTGTTTTTTATTTAAATAAGTGGGAATAAAATACTTGAGGCTAAAATAGTTATAATACATGGGTTTTGGGAATATTATTACAAAAGTATTTATATATATAGGAAAAGGTGATTTTCATAGGGAGTTAATATATAAATTAGAGTTAATATGACAAGGGACAATGTCAACTCAAAATACTTAAATATAACCAAGAAAGTGAAGATTCAAAAGTAAATAGCATTATAATACTTTCATCACTTAGACTTAGAATAAAAAGTGATTTTGAGGGCTTTTCATGAAAAATTGAAGGATTTTCCTAAGTAAAATGGGATTTTACTTAGGAAAAGATTTTGAGAGGTGAATGAATGTGATAATGGATAATTTCAAGTACTTAGGTCTTTTTCAATTATTGGGCCGAGGGTCCGGTCCCTCCAAAAGTCAAGGAAATGCCTTGAGCCCCTCTAATCTTCAAATTCCTTAGCACTTAGGGGAAATTAGTAAAATATTTAGGGAAAAATGAAGGGGAAGTTAATAATCTTGACTTTTCTTTGCTGTGAACTTTTTCCAATGTAGCATCTGCCTTTACACTTTGTGATGAAAGTAAAATTGAACACATTCAGAACCATTATTCATCACATGTAATTCTGCAACAACATCTACCTACCCTACTTACTTTACCCTACCATTTTTTCTTCTTTATTAGGGTGCACTTAGACTGGCAAACCCTTATCAATCTTCTTTTCTTTTACATGTCAAACCTATCTAAGTCTACACTTATTACATCCAAGGGCTCATATTAAACTGTTGAACACCTTTTATTAACTCTACCTATCTACTTATCTGCCAAGAATAAATTGTTTGGTCATATATTTATTCTCTATTCTACAACATGAAATTGAAAAATGAATGAGTCAAGTTTAAATAGTTTGACTCTTCATAAATTGTGGCAAAAGTTTGACAAGCTGCACACAATTTTGTTTATTACAAAAAATGAAATAGTAGTGGCATTTGGACTTGCACACTTTCGTGGTCTATTTTTGTTTAGGGTTCATTTCTTTCACTTTTTTGACCATTTTGTTCTTTTTACCCTTTGATTTTTCTTTTAGGGTATACCCTCTTTACATTTTTTAAACTTTCTGATTTTTTTGAATTTTTGAAAATATGGAAAACCTTTGCAACAAGAAAAAGTATGAACATATTACATAGCTTCATCAAGTCAATCATGAAATATGACACCTATTGGTACAGGAGTCTAACACTGGCTCCACTTGGGGATGGCTTTTCCTGGTGAAAATTCAAGAACAACAGGTCAGTTGTCCTCATCCATTGACCTTGGTGATCATGTAAATGTCTTCTGTCTTCTGCAAACTGAAATCTGATCTGAAACTAAAACAACAAACAAAAATTTTCAAACCAACTTAATGAAAAACTAGCTGAAAATTGAAAACTTAAAAAAAATGCTCAAAATTCTGAGCTTATTAGCACTCATTTACCTACTCTAATCTACTAAAAATCTTATTGAATCAGGTAATACAAAAATGCCAATGAAGCCAATCAAGCAACTACATAAACAAATGAATCATGAATGATCATTGAAATCGTAAGCCCACTTCAAATGATCATGTATCCACATAATCGAAATTGTGATATATAAAGGCCACCGTTGATGTATTTGGTCCTCGTTGCATAAAACATGTTTGCGCATTTGAGGTAAAAATATGCCTCCATATAATTTGTACATAGGATCATTAAAAGCATGATGTATGTTATTTACCCCTCAGTCTTCAATGACTAATTGTTTAATTGAATTATGAATATTAGACAACGAAATTATTTCTTCGCCTTTAGGTTCGAAAGAATAATCATCTCTCACCATGCAAGTCAAAAGATAGTACAATTTCCTCTTGCTTTGGAGAAGGAAGATTTTCAAAGAATTCTTTAGGATTTCGAAAATTGTATGACTGAATTTGAGAATGCAGAAGTTTGATTTCATTTTCATAATTTTCAGAAATTATCTCAAGAACACATGTTTTCAGTTTAGGAGAATATTTTCTTGATTTCAAAAGAAAAAAGAAAGCTCTTAGAAAATTCTCATCAAGCTGAAGTTCTAATATCTCATCCCTCAAAATAGCTAGCGATTGTTCTGTGAAATTATCATAATTATCATCATACTGATCATATTTAGGAAAATCTTCAGAATAAGGAATGTCATCAATTATAAACATTGGATCAGCATATTTCTCTTCCAACAATCCCAATATGTCTTGATTAGATTGGTTGCATTCTTTTTGAAAATCATTATTTTGCTCAATAGGAGTGCTATCAAGCAATGGGCCTTTTTGGGAAGTAGAATAACATGAGCATCAACTTTTTCTTCTGTCCCTTCATGGATAAAAACTTTATTACATTCATCAACATTAGAAGAAGTAGAAACGATTTCTTCATTATGTAAATATGAGGATTGTTGCGTGTTTAGAAGAAAATTGATTTCTTCTTTGGTGAGGGGGGGTGGGAATCTCTGAATTATTAGATTGAAATGACAATTGTTTTTTCTCTTATCTAAAATTTGATAATGAGGTTGAATATTTTCTTTAACTTCATTCAAAAAATTAAATGAAACATCATTTGTTAATAGAGAGGGGCTTTGTGGATCTTGATTTATCTCCTGATTTATTTCATCTTTGTTTAACTCCTCTTGCTTATTATGACATTTAATTTGAGAATGAAAATTTTGGACTTCTTTTAATAAATCTTCAGGAAACCAATTTCCAAAATCTTCATCAATATTTTTAAGGTAATGTATAAGATCTTTAGCTTGATCACAACAATTTTCAGCTAATGATAAATATGGAAAATCTTCTTTGTAATTCTCATAAAATACCTTATGAAAATCTTTTAAAGAAAACAAACTTGCAGGTTTGAGAGCTTCGTACCATTCCCTTGCTTTTCCTTCTAAGGTTTCCATGAATATCTTCATGAGGCAATGCTCATGCCAATCACCCTTCAATCTTGATGAGTGTATATGAAATTTAATGAGATGTAGTAAATGATCATCAATATTCTCATCTTGAAACATGGGCTGATTTTCACCCCAATTTACCTTCGGTAGTTTGTGTGGAAATCCAGGTATGTGATCTCTGCTCATGGGAGCATATCTTCGTTTTGTTTTCTCGGATCATCTCGAAAATCAGCCATAACGAAAGGCCACTAGACCGTTAAAACTCAAGTTAGATCCTTATATAAAATATAATACATATTGAAAAAATTTCTTAACGAGAAAGAACATAATGTCATGGATTAAGATCCAAGTTGAAATCCTGATCTTTCCATATTGTTCTTCCAGGTTCATTCCTCTAGTGGATTCTTGATTGTGAAATTGGTGTGGAGTCGCCAGGTGGATGATTTTAACCTTTGTGTGTCTGATCCCTGTCCACCATCATAGATCAGATCTGAACCTGTAAAGTATTTCTGAAGAAAAAGGTTAGTCTTCCCCAGTCAGTTTTCTAGATAATTCTCTTTTTTTTTTTTGGTTTTTGTTTTAAAATGGAATGAAAGTACAACTTCGACAAACTCTTCAAGAAATTTAAGATTTTGGATTAAGATTTTCTCAAAGATTTATTAAACTAGAGAAACTGATTGAATGTCTGAAACTAAAGTTCAGTCTATAAACTAGACTGGAGATTGACTGAAGTAGCATTAATTTACTATGCAATTGCAAAGCAAAAGCATTTCAAAGGCTACCTGGCTAATCTTCAGGCTCCATCTGTAGTTTATAAATCAAACAATAGTAACAATAAAATGATTCAGATCCCCAGTATGGTCGCCACTATGTTATCTCTCAGATTTTCCTTGAAGTTGTGGAAAAGGAAAGTAAATCCGAGGTAACCACAAACCAACCTTCAGGTACAAAATCTAGCCAATCTGTATCCAGAGAGGGCTCTCTCTTTAAACTTTAGCTTTGTTCTTAGAAAATATTAGGCTAGTTATAAGTCCAAGATTTTTGTGTGAATTTGAATGGTGGAATCCGCCAACTAAGGGTACGATTGAGTAATTCAGGCCATTGGGCTATGGAGTCGAAAGGATGGCTTTACTAGATTAAGATTATACACACAAGATGGCTTTGCAGGGCAAGATAGCCAAACAGAGAACAATTTTAGAATTTAAAGTGAATGGAATGGATTTTGAAGGGATGAAAGGCAATTAAGAATCTTTCAACATATTCAAAGAAAGAAAGTGAATGATTACAAATAAAGAGCAGTTAAGAATTATTTACTATAATAATCAAAATGTTTAAACTAGCGAAACAAGAGAAATTAAGAATTCATTGTTTATAACCAGTTTAGAAGAAAACATTTAGAACAATCACAATTGAAATCAGAGTACACTTAAGCAATTTCTAATTTATTCTTTTTTTTCAATTATTCAGAAATGGAACACAGTGATATTATAAACAGATATAAAACTTAAAACATAGGATAGAAATGACTTATTGAACTGTAGTCTGACACATGAATCCTGCAAAAAGTCTTAAGCTTCAATTCATCATCCAGCAAGCCACAAAGAAATTTCTCCAAAAGCACTTTATTCCAAAATATCAATACTACAGCAAAGTAGAAGAATCCACCCAAAATACTTCCAAGAGTGAAGTATTTATACAAATTCTAAACTAAAATATCTTGAAAAAATATCAAGATTACTTCACAAATCTCTCCAACTATTTTACATAAATAGAACTTAAGTAGAGGACACTCAAACTAATGCATCTATTTGGCACTATTTTTGATGGATAGGTGATGACAAAGAGGATAATTCGAATTTTATCCAACTCTTAGTTGATGATGAGGCATCCAAGTCACTAACTGCTTCCTTTTTTTTGTGAATTCTACTCTAACAATTCTGCAAACTTGGGGTCCAATGATACCATGTTATTTCTCAATCCGTAATAGATATGTAAATAGTGAAAGAGGTTATTGTAGATAAATATGTGGGTGAGATAAAATTATTTCACTTTCCTAAAATTCCTCTCCAGATGTGCACAATAGGCTCTCCAAAAAGATGTGTAAAACAGAGTTTTACAGAGTGTGAAAAATAGCTTGTAAAGATGTGCATGTATCTCTCAGTCTGAAATCACTGTGCAAAACCTGAGATATTTTTTTGTAGATGGGTCTCTTAGAAACAAAAACCTCCTTCAGTTTTTTAAAGTGTATTTCTAATTGGCCACAATATTCTCTGCAAAATGATGACTTAACAGGAATTTTCTGCAAAAAGTGTTTTCCAACAGTGTTTAATATTTCCAAAACCATAATAGTTGTTAGAAAAGTGAGAGAGGTTTTTGTATATGGTCCTTTTAAGAACATAAACCTCATTCAGTTTTTCAAAATTCATCTTGTATTGATCACAATAGTTTCTGCAAAACAATGACTAAAACATGCAATTTCTGCAAAAATATTCCTTCTTGTTGTGTTTTTCATCTTTTCACCTTTTTGTTCTTTTAACTGTTTTTCACTTTTACTTTGAACAAAATTCAATGTTGGTGAAAGTATTTTCTTTTCTTTTTACCATTTTACTGCCTCTCTAATTACTTTTACTGTTTGTCTTTGACCGCTCTGTAACTTCATTTTAACTTTCACTCTGACTTTTACCTGATACACTTTAACCACTGATACTCTTTAACTGTTCTTTACTGTGTCCTTTTACCTTCAATGTGTATTTTAGGTTTTTACTGTCTGTTTCAACAGTAAATCGTTTAATATCCTATTTCCTTTTCTTTTCTTTCAACTATATGTTTTATCTTCCATCTCTGATAACACTCTTGGAGTAAACAAGTCTTATGACTAGTATTAAGACTGTTTATCCAAGGATGTGGTCTTCTGGTCACCTGTAAAACAAAACAAATTGTTAAGAAAGAATTGGTTTGCAGGGGAGGTTGAAAAGGTTTCATTTGATTTTGAGAGGTCTTTTGAGTGAATCTAAAATGATTTTTGGGAGGTAAACCATGCTCGAATTGGTTAACAAAGGCTTCAATAGTTGGTTTTTGAATTTCTTTGCACGGGAGACTGGTTCGTGTACGAGATAATGAAAACGACGCGGGCAGACTTGTTTCATTCACAAAGTCAAAGGTGGCGGGATTTTTGTTATTTCATGGGAAGACATCAGTACGTACGGGAGGTGAGTCACGGGGAAAGGTGGTAAGTGGTTCATTCCGCACCACTTTTGAGGGAAGGCGGTTTTGGGCGGGGAGGCAGCGAATCCATAAAGAAAGTGACGTGTGGCCACAGTACTATTTGAAAACCGCTTTCATTTTCCGCGTTAACTTTCAGATGGGGGATGGCCAGCGGAATCAATGCGAGCCGTTGATCTTGGGCAGATCGATCCAATGGTTGACGAGATATGGAGTTGACGGATATTTAATGGGCGGGAATGACATGATTTAATATGAATTAATCATTTCGGGAGGCGTTTGATTGGAGGGTTTGGTTATTAATTAATCTTAAGGATTAATTAATCCCATATGGAAAAATGGTCAGGAAATGTTAAATGCACAGAGATGATTTATTTCAAAGTTTAGTTTTAATTAAACTTTGGGTTTTTCTGTTTAAACATATATACATATGTTTAAACCTTTTCCGTATATTTTTAATATATGGTAATTAAACCAATGTGATTTTCCTACCATAGGGGGCGGGAATAGAATTAATGTTATATTTTAGCCAAAAGGGAATATATTGTGGGTTTTTTATTTAAATAAGTGGGAATAAAATACTTGAAGCTAAAATAGTTATAATACATGGGTTTTGGGAATATTATTACAAAAGTATTTATATATATAGGAAAAGGTGATTTTCATAGGGAGTTAATATATAAATTAGATTTAATATGACAAGGGACAATGTCAACTCAAAATACTTAAATATAACCAAGAAAGTGAAGATTCAAAAGTAAATAGCATTATAATACTTTCATCACTTGGACTTGGAATAAAAAGTGATTTTGAGGGCTTTTCATGAAAAGTTGAAGGATTTTCCTAGGTAAAATGAGATTTTACTTAGGAAAATATTTTGAGAGGTGAATGAATGTGATAATAGATAATTTCAAGTACTTTTTCAATTATTGGGCCGAGCGTCCGGTCCCTCCAAAAGTCAAGGAAATGCCTTGAGCCCCTCTAATCTTCAAATTCCTTAGCAGTTAGGGGAAATTAGTAAAATCTTTAGGGAAAAATGAAGGGGAAGTTAATAATCTTGACTTTGCTTTGCTGTGAACTTTTTCCAATGTAGTATCTGTCTTTACACTTTGTGATGAAAGTAAAATTGAACACATTCAGAACCATTATTCATCACATGTAATTCTGCAACAACATCTACCTACCCTACTTACTTTACCCTACCATTTTGTCTTCTTTATTAGGGTGCATTTAGACTGGCAAACCCTTATCAATATTCTTTTCTTTTACATTTCAAACCTATCTAAGTCTACACTTATTACATCCAAGGGCTCAGATTAAACTGTTGAGCACCTTTTATTAACTCTACCTATCTACTTATCTACCAAGATTAAACTATTTGGTCAGATATTTATTCTCTATTCTACAACATAAAATTGAAAAATGAATGAGTCAAGTTTAAATAGTTTGACTCTTCATAAATTGTGGCAAAAGTTTGACAAGCTGCACACAATTTTGTTTATTACAAAAAATCAAATAGTAGTGGCATTTGGACTTGCACACTTTCGTGGTTTATTTTTGTTTGGGGTTCATTTATTTCACTTTTTTGACCATTTTATTCTTTTTACCCTTTGATTTTTCTTTTAGGGTATACCCTCTTTACCTTTTTTAAACTTTCTGATTTTTTTGAATTTTTGAAAATATGTAAAACCTTTGCAACAAGAAAAGGTATGAACATATTACATAGCTTCATCAAGTCAATCATGAAATATTCCACCTATTGGTATAGGAGTCTAACACCTCCTCCATCATGTACTTGAGATCTTGAGTTGAAATGGCTCGACTGGAATCTTTCCCTCACCTCCAATGAGTAGGGAAGTGGTTGTGATCTCCTCTTTGTCACTATCCAGGCTATGCATCTCTCCATATGCTGTAATATGTCATGTTGGATGCCCTCCCAAGTGAACTCCTCTGCCAAAGAAAGATATGCATCATAATGCATGGAAAGGAAATCCTCATCTGTTGTATGAAGCAGCTTCTCCTTGAGCTTAGAAGCTCCAGTCAAGAATATTTTTCCATAATAATAGATGACCATATCATCCACCATATACTAATCATCTCTATCTGGGTCCTCAAGAATCATGCATGCACCTAGATCCTTGGAGTACTCTACCAAGAGTTGAGATCTCCAATATGAATCAATCCTCCCAAGAGACAACGCTGGTGATCTGGTATGTGAAGCTCTCCTCATGCTACTGCCTGCTACTTTGACATCCCTCATGCCAAAGTCTCCCTCCAAACTCTTCACCTCTCCAAAATCTAAGAGTGGTGAACCCAAATATAAGATGTCTCTCATCAACGCTAGATCTGGTGGCCTCCCAGGTGGAATGTCTCCATGTAGTGAGACATCAAAATCTGAAGTGGAATGTGTATATGAGTGGACTGAGTTGTCCCTCTCTTCACTGCGCAGTGCATTCTGCCTCCTCTTTGCATTAGCTCTCTGAAATAGAGAAGGGTGTGTGCCTCTCATCAAATGATGCTACCCTTCCTTCCTACCTTCTCCTTCCATCTACAATTCTTCACAATCGTGCTACTCACTGAGTTTGTTTTGACCTCCATGTAAGAGATCCTAGGGAACTTCTTGCAAGGATACAAGAACCCCTCCTGTTGGAGCATGTGCTCCTCCTTCCTCTACATGAGGTACTGGATGTGCTCTAGATGTGACAGCGTTGTTGCCCTCATATTCATCAATGTGCATACACAACTTCTCAACAATTTGATCCCTTTTTGAAAAAGAGATCCACATGCCCTCTTGTTTAGGAATGTGAGATAGAGGTCTTGCCTCTAACAATGTATAATGCAAGATGTCAGCTTCTCCCATGGTTTTCTGAAGTGGAATCTCCTCCATCACATGCAAGGTTTTTTCTCTCTCAATTTTTTCTTGTTCATGTGTCTTAGGAAGTTTCCCATCAAACCTTCCCACCAATGTTTCAATAAATTTTGCATAAGAGGAAGTGTTTGCATTTCTCAAAGAACAAGATTAAAAAATCCACCATGCATGGGCCTTACCTCTGAGATGCAGCTCTGCAATTATGATTGCTTCATCTTCAGAAATGTGGTGTTGTTGTAAATAGGGGTTTAGCTCCTTCACCCAAGCTCCAATTGAACATGTGGGTGAGCCTTCAAAAGTAGATAGAATAAATCTATCTGCATCTTGCTGCTTTCTTTCCTGCACCTAGATCTTGCAAAACTCTTTGAAATTGGTATAATCTCTAAACCTCTCAGTTTGATATTCATGCTCCTACAAAAAACCACTAAGAGTTCTCCTCTTAGGCATTCTCCCCCCTCTCATCCATCTCAAGATAGATCTGGGCACTTGACTACGCTGTACATCATGGTGTGTAGCTGCATGCTCACACCCACAATGTGAAAATCTAGATTTAACTCTAGATATAACTTCCTTTGGAGATCCCATATCCATTCTTATTTTCTTTAGCTCTCCTTGAAAGCTTTGCATAGATTTTGGAAGAAGATTTGTGAGCATGTCTTCCTTTCTCCCTTCACATATTGAAGCCTTCTTTTTTCTGTCCATCTCTCCTAAAAGTGTAATGGTATGAGATCCATAGGCTGAGCCAATATTGAAGCTTTGATACCACTGTAATTGCCAAAAATAGGGAAAATAAGCAGTATTGGGGATATCTTAAAATATTCCAAAAATGGACTGCTCAACAATGCATTCACAGAAAAATGCATTTCCAGAAATATATGCCATAGAAATGAAAATTATCACTTGGATCCATTAGATGCATCCATCTATCATCTAATTCCAAGAGGAGATAAAAAACAAATGAAACTAGGTGAGGTAAACAGACCTCCCACCACCTAGTGTAGCTGAAAAACACTAAAACCCCAAACACTGCTACTGAGAAATAATGCACAAAGGAAACTGCGCATTAATAAAAGGGTTTCACTCATAAATTAAGAAGACAAATATATTTTCTCATATATTAGACAATCAATCTTGAAAACTGAGTCTAGTCTCCTTATTACAATTACAAGAAAACCCAGAAAGGGTTTCTTGTCATACAATCTACATACAAATGTGATATTTAGAAATTTATTGAATAATTACTGCAACACTGAAGAATAAGAGTGTATAAAGGTGAAAGATATCTGATATACTGTATATCCCTCAAAGGCTCCCTCCCATGAAAGGATGAACCCCTCAATCACAAGGAAACACTGCAAAGAAGCCACTAGACCATCCACTGAAGCTGCCTCCAAAAATAACGCATTCCTTAGATGGAATAGCACTGGGAATGTTAGGGAAATGTGTGGCCTGATGCCAAAGATCTAAAATGAGCTCTAGATCTCTCAAAACAGATCTCTCAAGTGAAGGAAACCTTCCTCCAATGAGAAACTAGCTCAGAAAGAGGGATTCCAATCCCTTCCACTGCTGCACCCTGCAACACTGCACAATGACCTGTAGAAACTGCGCTGATGAAGTAGGATAAATCTTGGCCTGAAAACCTGATGTGGAAAGATGAATGCAAACTCTCCCAAGTGGCTCCTCAAGGAAAGAGGTGGGATTCCCGCTCGGGAACACCCGGTGCTAAACAACACAGCAACCCTGTTAAAAAACAAGAGGAAGCAAAAAGTCTGAGCAGAAAAAATAATAATCTAAAACATGAAGAATAATGCTACAATCCTCTTCCTTAAATAAAATATAATTTTTCTTGCCCTTGGCCCCACTCAATTAGGTCGTCTCCATCAAAAGGTTCATCTCCCTCCAAAACTGTGTTATTCCTTCTTTGATTCTTGCTCCTCCACAACTGCGTTTTTTACTTAGTCAAAGTGAACTGAATCAACCTGATATTATCCCTATTCACACATGGAGGTGTTTTATTAAGCTGTAAGGAGTGTCTCATTTCACACTTGAAGTGTTTTTATTCCTCCTTAGGAGACTTATAGGTTTTTCTACCCATTTATTCACCAGATAGAGATATTGCTAACTCTAATGTTCCATTTAACTTTGAGGCTAAAATTGGGGAACATTACACGGATATAGATGAGTATTTCATCAAAGAAGGCAAGGGAAAAGTGTCGCAACTGCCCAAGAAATACATGGTTCATACAAGACTGAACTGCATGCACTCCCTCCTCCAACTTAATAGTGTGTTTGAACCCTCGGCTTGGTGTCCTTCCTAGAGGGATATCCAAAAAAAAACCCCTGATACCTCTGTAATAGGGCTTGTATGTCCATTGTCCATGGTTGGGCCCCTATCTTCGAAATCCTCAGCTCAACCGCCCACTCTATGTCCCCATGTTGTAGATCTACCTCCATCCAGTGTGTTGAAACTGTCTTGGGTGGGTAAGAGTGCATCCCCCTAAAAAATAATAGCTTCCCATCTGGCCCCATAAACTCCATCTATAACTTTTTCCAGTCAGTGGTGACCCTCCCCAATGAGTATAACCACTAGACACCCAACACCACACTGGTCTTTGGGACACTAAAAAAAGTGATCAGTAATTAAGTAGTTTCCCATCACTACAATCAACTCGGGAATGTACTTTGTGAACTACATGGTTTGGTCTCCTGGAACCAACAAGAACCCCTAAAATGTCTCTATGTGGATGCCCCTAGGCTCCACCATTTGGGAATCAATACATTTTTGGGTGGCCCCATTGTCTGCCCGAACTGAAACTCATTTCCCCTGTACCGTCCTCCTAATCTTGACTGTCAAATTCTTCGGAACTCCCAGAAGTGAAGAAAGAACTCCTCCTGATGGGGAAAATCCCCCTCTAGGTGGTAGTGGTGGTGGTGGTGCTCCCCCTAATTATGGTCCTCCCTCATCTCCCAGATCAGCTAGAACTTCAAACTCTTCATCCGACTCACTATCTGAATACACCTCAATGTAGTGGACCTTGCCCTTGGTGCACTTGTGCCCATGTGCCCAGGGTTCTTAGCACGTAAAGCACAACTTCCTCCTCCTAAGGTCCCTTCGGGTCTCCTCATCCATATGACCATGTCCTCCATCCGTCTAGGGTGGTCTAGTGTCTTGGTTCCCCTGTGGTGCAGTGGGTCTAGTGGGGACAGAGGTTCAGGTCTTGGGCACAATGTCAATCATATCTCGGGTCCTGGAGATATAATTTGTCAAATATGTGGGCTTGTATGCCCTCAAACAACCACCTAATGGCTCTGCTAGCCCCTCTACAAATAGCATGATCAATCAGGCCTCTGAAATGTCAGTCATCATCATTGGCAGTCCCTAAAACTCCATAATGTATGCCATTCTGCTGCCAGTTTGTCTCATATGAGTTAATTCCCTAAGATGTAACTCTGGGTCTTTCCTCTCAAAACTCTCCAACAGCCTCTAGGTGAAATCTATATAATATGTGATGTAAATATGTCACAACATGATTAGCCCATGGTACCACCACTCATGGGCATCCCCTTCCAAATGAAAGGTAGAAAACCGAATAGCATTGGTCTCCCTCATGGGGTTCGGGTGGAAGTATGTATCTAGCTTCTGAACCCAAGCCTCGGCTTCCAATTGTTCCAATGCAAGAACTCTAGTGAAGCTCACGGGAATTATCATTAATGTATTTTGCATAATTCTATGTGTTCAATTTTTAAAATAGTACTCTGGTGAGTATAGAAGAGAGCCTTTGGAAATATGTCAAAACTTGTAATTCCGTTTTGCACTTTATCCTCCATTTTTTTTAAAGGGATAATCATTGCTTGAAATGTCAAAAATATGTTGAGCCCTCTTTCTCTTTGCAGTATGGGTAAAGCCACATCCTTTTTACTTTAATATACAACATAATTGTGACTATGAAATAATGTGTAGTAATGTTGCAGACCTTAATTAAGGACCAACAGTAGAACACTAATAGAGCTCATAAAGGTATCTAGAACCTTAATCCTTCAAAGACCTTGGTCATGACGTCATATTGTTGCATAAAACTAACAACACTTATGTTCCCCAAGGAGATCTGGGATTTAGGTTGATGCAAAAACTCATAACTCCAAAATTTTTGGACACATTGAATTAACCAAGACATTGACAAATTCACATGACACAAAGCTTCTCACAAGTTGCACCCATATGTAAAGATCCCACAATGGATTCATGAAACAATGAGGCTAGTAATAAATACGCAAAGGTTGTGGAGAATTTGTCTTTCATATTGCCTAGTGTTGGAACTCATATCTCAAAGCTCGAGGTTGCTAGCTGAGTATTTCAATCACACATTTGACGACCACACTTCGTTTCTGAAGTTGAATCATTACCAGCATGCCCTATGCTAGAGCAGCTCTCGGCCCGAATCCACAAAAAAAACAGGGGGCACTCATTGCACTTGGTCAAGATGAGGTTGGATGGTTGCAAATGAGGTGAAAGGATGGAGAAGGGATTGGAGTGAATCATAAGGATTGTGATTAGCGTATTCTCGAAGTGTTTCCCTTTGGATTTGATTTGGTGAGAACTTGGAATTCAACCTTTTAGAGCATGATGAAGGAAAAACTACAGTATAAATGAGCTCAACCACCAGTAGTATCATGTTTAAAACATAAGTATTCAAGAAGGAAGCCACAATTCATATCCATTTTTAAGGGATACGATAGTTACAATTCTTTGACTTTTAAAATTTAGAAAAAACACATATTTTCTTTTTTATCATAGAGATGTTTCGTCCCAATTTTTTTCTATACCCATAAGTTTCCATCTCACACTACATATGTATACAAATTCAACCTCACTTACTATGTCTTCAACATTGCATCATCATAATGGAAGTGATCTCATTCAAGCCTTGTCCTTTAATTTGCAATCTCTATTGAGAGGACTGAAAATTCTCTGCTCCATAGAAATTTGTCCAACTAAAGGTTTGAAATTATTCTTCTTTCTTTGTCTACTATAGATGAAACTTGTTATCAAACACCTTGCTACAACATAATATTTTCCTCCAGTACCATCATTATATTCTTATAATTTTTTAAGCCCCGAAACTTCTTATATTCACATACAGTTTCCCTTCACCATTTTAATCGCCTTACTCGAGTCTCTTTCCAGGATTCCATAAACATGATTTCCATGTCTCTATTTAAAAAAATCTTTAGTACCAACACTAGAAATTGGATACACGTTCCAAGAGTTGTCACAAATGAATAAACAACCAATAATTACCAACTTTGCATGGTTGCAAATAAATCCCCATCCCATCTTTCCCTTCTGTATTTTGAAGCTCCATCAAAATTAAGCTTGAAGAAGCCTCTGCATATTCTCATTAATATAATAACCCTTTGAAGTGGGGTTTCTTGAGATCTTTCGTTCAATACTGAATGGTTCATATCTTGATATTTGTCTTTAAATACTAAATGTTGCATTACCAAAAAACATTGTTAGCAACGTTGTTCCATTTCCATTTTCAAGCCTCAATGCCAGACGGTATTTAACAAAAGAGCCATTTATCATTTCTTTTTTGGTCAGTTGTAGGTAAACACAAGTCTCAATGTCTCATAGTTTGAGAGGTGCTTCTGAGATTATTAATGTAGCAGCAACAACGCTTTTACTCTATAACATTGACTGAATTTCAATGCATTCATTGCTAGTATATGCCTTATCAATGCATACATTTGAGAGAAAAAATCTAGCATCAAAATTAGGCCTTTGTGCATTTATTTCAATCAATGTAAGCAAGGACCAATTGCATATCCTTATTGATATTTGCTTCTATCCATGCAAAACCTTTAAATGTATACCACAAGCCAATCACAATTTTAAAGCATCATATTTTCAAGCCTAAAGGCATCATCATATATATATATATATATATATACTGCAATCCATCCTGACCCAACCAACCCCTGTAATTTATTATGAACTCAAATTTAGATAAAAAATGTTACAAGGGACAACATAACTTATAGAAGTTTAGTGCCTACCATTTTGAAAATCATAACTTGTCTTTATGATTTCCATGAAATCCTCCACATAAAATTTACCAAATAGTATGTCTATCATAGTGTATTACATAATGATTGTGAGTACAGGCTAAAACATATCCATACCAGATCCAAGCAGAAGGTCAAGTCCCTCCCAGAAACAACAATCCCCTTTTATGATTATAGTTACAATCACCACAAGAACACCACGTCTCATTGAAATGATGGAAGCGGTTGGAATCCCTCACAACAATAGATCTTAAAATAATTTTTTAGATGAACTTGATGGCAGTGTGGCAATCACCACACACTCGAAGGTTCTTAATTACCTAAATATTTTTCTCGCAGGATGTCTTAAAAAGCCCAAAAGAAATGGCCAGCTTCTTACTGTGGTGGCAAGGAAATTATTCCTTATGCTCCTCTTCCACATTGTTCATTACAAATATTATGTCAGGTACATAACCCATTGCATTCATCTCCCTAGAAAATCTATACAACTCTTCAATCTATCCCTATAATATTCTCCTCTTTCAAGCATTCTAGGACATCTTCACAAGTAATTCCACCATCTGGAATGTTGTTAGCTTCCAGGATCTTGAAGCATTACTCTTATTCAAAGCCCTGGCTTTGATGATGGCAGTAGAGGTAGATACAAGTGGGCATAATAGAAAATCTATGACCAGAACCAAATTTCTCTACAATCTAGCTCTAGATGCTAAAAGTTTGCAGAGGTTATTCTACAACGGAGGTTGAAATATTTCCCATTAATTGGAAAATTTACAGCATGGAAGATTCATAAGAATAAGGTGAGAATAGGGGAGGACCCCTACATTCGCTGTAAAGACAATTTCAAACCGTGTAAGGAGCTAATAAGAGATCTCTATCTCTTAGGGATTTATTCCATGGAAAATGCGGCAATAAATGATGGCAGGAATATTTGATCTCATGGCTTGAAGTTAGCATTTGATTTGAAATTTCAAGGATTAAAAACCGAGGAAAGGAACCATAGATTAAATTCTGGAGCAATTAAACTTTTTGAACAAGAAAGCTAATTTAAATGGTATAAAAATGAGAGGTCTAACGAATATATTTCCATATTATAATACATGCTAAATATGGAATAATAAATGATGAGGTAAAGATCCCTATGGTGGCACTTAGTCTGAAAGTTAGAAATTCCTCTTAAAGCTAAATCTTTCTCTAGTTAACTTTCGACAACAAAATTTTAATTTGGGATAATTTCCTGAAGATAAACATGTAGAAATATGTATTTTGTGTAAGACAAGTGAGGAATCCATGGATGACTTATTCGTTTCCTGTTTTTTGGAGCTTTCCTATGGTAGCCTGTAATATATTGATTTATTGAGAAGCACGAATAGAGGATAGTTCCAGTATATATGGGCAGAGAGATGCTGGCAATGATGAGAAAGCTAACAGGTGACTGATTGATCCCAGATCAAATCAGCATGGCAACCCAGTGCAAATATATAAATGGGGGTGGGTATTTTTCACCTTCATTCAATAGAATTTCCAGGAACAATCAATCATATATTAGATTATAAAAGGATGCATTAAATAGCCATCTGAGGTCTGAGGCTAGAGAAATCATACCATTGTTTCCTTTTCCAATTGGTTCATTGGTCAAAGCATGATTCTGGAAGTGGTGCCGTAGGAGAAATAAATGGTGCAGAGGACTCTCACTAAATATTTTTATTAAATGGGGCAGAGGACTCTTACTGAATGTTTTTATTCTTGGATTTTAGAAAAATCTATAACAATTTTCAGGACTTTATAGTGTTTTTGTGATTTAAGGTATTTAGTTATCTAGAAACATAAAGATCTTTCCAGATCTAGAGTTGAGACCAACACAAGTAGCCCATAAAATTAGGAATACTTGTGGTGGAAATTTATCTTCCTCGAAAGAGTAACTAGCCAAAATTCTAAAGGAAACAGTAACATAGCTACGACTAGGCCTGGGTGTTTTTCGATGGAGGTTGTCAAGAAGTTCCAAATTTGTGTGGGTTGGTGTAATTCTATTTGTGGATTTACATCACCATTTCAAGCTAAATTTAGCATTAGTACTTGGCACAAATAACCAAACAAAATCTGATGTTGTGTGGCTCCTCTAGAAAAAAACAACAGATAGGGTATACAAAAGTTGCAAGTGTTTTGAGACTCAAAACTGATGGTGGATTGGTCTAATAATAATTGCACAACAGATAATTTGTTAGTTGACCCTATGGGATATTTGATGGTCTATATTTTTCACATATCTTTAAAGAGTTTAATACTCTGTCCAATCAGTTATTAAAAAAACTTTGTTACTGCAGGATGGGTCCCTTACTGAATAAGAGTTCAAGGGAGGGATATAATTATCAGCTTCTGAAAGTTTGTTTTTCTGATGTAGGGTTCCAAACCCCTAGAATTTTTTTCAGATGTCTCTATGTTGCTACTACAGTACTTGTAGACTTTTGGCTACATATAGAAAGAGAATATCTCATTTTGTGAAGGCTTCCTTCAAGGAGAGTAGGCCGACAATTTATAAATATTCATAAAATAGAATTAGGGATAGTTTTAGGACTGTTTTAAAGACTGCTATTTTTGGAGGCTGAAAAGGAAGAAGGATTTATATTCTAATTTCACACAATAACTTTATTAATGTCCAGACTAGAAAAGTAAATCAACGGGACTAAAACAGGACATCCACTGTAACTACATAATGGAAGTGCCTACACCTCCTATAGCTACAATATAAACAACATAAAAAGAGCTAAGTACATAGCTAGAATTAAGAAAAACATAATGAATGCAGAAGAAAAGTCACAAAAAGAGTGTTGATCAAAGCATTCCCCAGTGGAAACCCCAAAAATTAAAATTTCCAAATATTACCTTAGCTTAGGGTCTGATAACTAGAGAAAATATATTGAGTGAAACATTACGAAATAGTTCTCACAAAATATGGATTTAACTATAAAAGGAATAATTCTTCAAACATTGTAAACCATTAATGGAACTTGGCAGAGATGAGATAATTACAAATAACTGCGAGTTTTTTATTTTGAAACTAAAGAATTGGTGTATCAACTTGTCAACATTTGGGTAAGAATTAGTAATCCCTTGTTCAATAGAAATTCAAAAAGCTTAGATTTTTGGACTTCACAAGAATATTTCCTGGCATAGAGAGGTATGAAATGACAAACATACACAATAGAAAAACATAACTTACATAGAAGCCCAGTTACAAACTGGAAGGAAACTAGATTTTGTTGATTCAAAGGAACAAGTTAAGAATAGGGGAAGAGCCCTAGATTAGTTGTAAAGGCAATTCGAAATTGTGTAAGGAGCTAATAATAAATCTCCATCTCTTTGGGATTTTTTCAATGGAGATATAAGGACATAGACAATATAATTCTTCACAAAACCACAATAAGTAGGGTTGATTGCTCAATGAAACCATGTAATAAGTCCACTAGTATAGAATTGTTTGCAATATCAAAGATTTAAGAAACCAAATCCAATTTCAATTATGATATGTTAATAAAAACTAGGTAGGCCATATTAATCTAATACCTATTGTGTTATTCTTTCTTATTGTATAGGATTCTGACTATACTGAAGATTATCCACAGGCTTAAAGAATGGGATCCCAACTATCTTTCCTGTGGGTACCTGTAGCCCAAAATGTAGACCCACAGAAAAAACATCTCCACTTCCAAAAAAAGTCCCCACTTTGCGCAACGTTGGTGTCAACATCAAAGCGATTCAATGTTGATTTCATGGACTTGATTTATGCTAAGAAATCCCACCAACATCAACAATCAAATAGGAATTATGGTCATCATCGTGGCTTTCCTAGAGCCTTCCAAGGGTTTTCATGTAATGAACATGTTTCAAAGTAGCACCTGTGCCAAAAAACCAATTGGTAAGGAGGCTTTAAAAATCCACTTCTCATTTTATTGCTTATTTTATTTCAAATTTACACCAAAAAAATCATTGTAATTTTCTAGAGTTACATAATTGTAATATTCTTTTATTATCTTCCTACATAAAGGGAATCAACGGGATTACTTTTATTGTCATAATATCAAATGTATGTAAGAAAAAGGTCTCTGTCACTATATCCCTGCTATCCACAACATCAAATATTTTCTTTTGAGGAGCACCTTCTACTTCCATACCAATACAAGACATGTTGAAGCCATATACATTTTCGCAAAACGATAGACTAGTTCCACCTTTTCCAACACCAGCCACATACATGTTAGCAGGATTTCTCTACCAGGTTTCAACCAATGATCACAAGAAAAAAGAACTGAGCTGAGCATTGATTCATAAAGTAGGTAGTATCCCATCCACTCACTCACTATCACATCTACACTTTTACTTTCAATTGCCATGCATTTATCAATATCTTCTATCAGGATGTGGACTATAGTAATAACTCCACACGAGTTTTGATTTTTGGCATTCTCACTTTCTTCTTTGAGCATGTTATTTTCTTTTGTATCCTGACAAGCTATAGATTCCATATTCTCACTTGCTTCGACTGTAATTACTTTTGCAGCTCCTGCCTGAGCTGCAAATAAACTTAAAATCTGTGTTTCACATCCAACATCTATAACCACAACTCGCTTAAAAAGATAAGGATTCTTCAAAATCACTCCCTTGTATGCATCCATCTGTACCTAATCACTAAGCATTTCCCCATGAATTTAAAACTGACCATAAGCACCAAAGTAACTCTCATTGATGCTCTTAATTTAATTTTTTTTCCACATTTGCAAAAGTTACTTTGGATCTTTTATCCTTTGTCTTCACAAGAAAATATTGTTGAGAATTTTTCTATGCTATAATGACACCATTGGACCTATTATTATTTGAATTGAGATCATAAATGTTTTTTTTTGTATTAGCTGCACTAGCACCTATAGATTTACCAGCTGACACTTTGGTGCTAAGATTAGTTAGAGCTAAATCTGAAAGTTCAACCAGGATAGTATTGACTAAGTCATTAAAGTGAATGTGGCTCTTATTACACACTTTCTTTAGGCCATGCTAAGCAACATATGCAGGCCTCTTCCCTGATGTGCTAAGGAATATATCTATCTCCAGAACCTATGGTGCATTACCTTGGGTATTTGGCTACACCTCATCCCTTAGCTTGCATACAACGATTTTAAGTCCCAATTACCAGGAAATAAATGTTTACCATGAAATGCGGAACACAAAGAATGCTCATTATGGCACCTTTTTCCTCGACATACCACATAATCCAACCAGATTCAGACCCAAAATGACTAAAATGGTGCATATTACGATACACCCACTCAAATCTAAATTCCAGATTCATATTGAGAATGAATGAAATGGTGCATAATATAAACCCACTAAAATATAAATTCTTTTCACAGCAAACACTCAAGGGTATTTATTCCAAAATAGTTAATCAACAAGTTTCTATAAAATAATACCAACATTTCACATTAAGTCAGATTACTTAGAATTACAAGAGTTTATGTGAACTAATCAACAACAATGTATGCTTTTCTTAAGCGTTCACATGTCAGCAACACAAATGTGTGTACATGTGTGTTTCATCATTTATTTATAGTAGATTTATTACCTAGATCAGGCAATTGAACAATTTATGTGCCTTTGCCACTTCAAAAGCACTACCTATATAGCTCAAAATTGTATCAATCGAGGTTATAATTCCAAATATTTGATGTAAAACAAAACACTTTTCAATTTAGTAGTATTTTATTCTATGCATCCATGAAATTGGTTTCTGGTGGGTCTGGAGTGCGTTTATGGAACCCAGAAACCACCTTGCAATCATTTCTGGGAGGTTGTGCATCTTTTACAGTAAAAAAAACCCTAACATATGAAAACAAAAGCCTTGATGGTGAAAATATATCACAAAATAGAGGACACCACAAACCCTAACATATGAAAACAAAAGCCTTGATGGTGAAAATCTATCACAAAATAGAGGACATACTTATGTCCTTATAAAATAGAGAAACAAACCAGCTAAATAAAGCACTTTAACATGGCTTATTGGGCAGCTTTTCCACAACAGGAGTAAAAATGTAACATTTCCATAGTTTGGGCTTTTTCTAATACTTCTCTTCCTTTGCTCATATACCCTACAGTAATGTGAGTGAGTGGGAAACAGATCATATCCTTGCTTCGATAATATTGAGTATCCTTAACACCAAGTCAGCTAGCCTATACCATATTTTAATGTTTCAACAATTACATCACATTAAGGACATCATCAGATCCCTTATCACTCAAACATTGAAGATACAGGACATATGAAACATCTTAGACCTTTAAAAAGGACAAAAATTAGTGAATTTAGCACCCTCAGTGTAAATGCCCTAAGTTTCACCTGCCACTAGTTGCCACCAAGATCACTGGTTTTGCTTCCATCCCAGTGTAGCCCACATTGGGAAAGCATAAAAACATTTCAACTACCACCAAGGCCATTGTTTTTTCTTCCAGTGAAGAGGCAGGACCTATGCACCGAGCTTAGAACTTTAAAAAATGGCCAAAATCAGTGAATTCAGCTCCCCGAGTCTCAATACCCTCAGTTTCACCCACCACTAAGGTCACTGGTTTTTCATCCAAACCAATGTGGCCCACACTATACAAGCCTAATAAAATTTCACCTACCAGCAGCTGCCACCAAGGTCACTAGTTTTTATTCCAAAATAGTGTGACCCATATTGGACAAGCCTCAAAACCGATATGGCGGTGTTTAGGCAATCAAAGCAACAAATCACACACAGGGCTGCCTTTATTTCAAGATTTTTGGCAGGAGGCACTTTAGAAGGCTGCATGGATGATGGAGGGACCTCCCAATCCCCAAACTATATAAAATATACACTCAGGGAATCCATTAAATACCTTTTAGAGAGAGAAACATTTTGTTATTTGTTTCAGAAAGAACCTTTAACTGCAAGGTTGTGTGGAAAAATTGTTGTGAGAACTTAAGTGATTGACCCTCTTTGACCCCTACCAAAGGAAGGAATATTGTTGGCTGAAGGGAAAGGACTTGTAGAAGTCTAGGAGAAGACCAAAAACTAAAGAAAGAGGATTTAGGAAGCCACCTCTCCATGGGTAAAATCTGATTTCTACCTCTCTTTCTTTATTAATATAATCTCTGCTTTCATCCTTGTGGTGCATTACCTTGGGTATTTGGTTGCACTTCATCCTTTAGTCTACATCCAGTGATGCTGCGATTATTGAATTTTCATTTATAGACAATTTAGTTACAGTTTAAGCTCTTCATGATGGCTACTGAGTCTCATTCAAATTGAAAATTGTTTGTACATAACCTTATCTAGAATCAACACTTCTACTACCTATTGTAATATGATTCTGAGCATATTTTCATTTGAAAATAGTTTTGTAAAAATTCTTCCCTATGATGCCCTTGTTGCAGTTTAACTCAGGCTTCAAAAATGCATTTCGAAAGCTCCTCGGACTTCAAAAATGCATTTAGAAATCTCAATGTTCAACTAATTTATTCAAAATTAGTCATTAATTTAACATAGTCAAGACATGTTTGAAAATTAGGGAGAATCAAAGCCATGTAGATTGTTATTCTAAAATGTAGATTTAACGTTAGAAAACGAATGATTACTATCAAAATTTTGTAACAAATACCTGGAGATGTAAGTAAAGCCAATGAAATATCTTGTAACAACTTAAAAATTTAAAAAGTACATCTGCAAATACTTTTGTAGAATGGCATAGATTTTCAATAATAGGTAGTTTGGAAACTCTAAAATTGATAGATGAAGTGGATGTAATTGTAGATTCATGGTAGACAGTGATGCATGGAGGGAAATTGAAGACTTATACAATTCCATTCAAATGTAAGTCCACATCTTTGACAATGTTGTTTATGTAGCAGATCCTAATCCTAACTGCTATACATATTTGCTTAGTATTTTTTCAAAATTATAAAGTGAATACATAAAAAGTATTGCATTTAACATTCATAACAAAACTATGTTGTGAAGCAGGCCTGTTATTCCTTTGGTAGAAGGATTATGTTCCACTTCCACAAGTTGTTATATCTATTTTATAGTATTATACCAGAATAAAAATCAGGATAGCAATTAGTATAACTATCATTAGATAATACTAGGCCCTTATTAATATTTAATAGATCAAGCAACATGGTAAGGTTTACATCTTACAAAACTTGATGAGATGATAGGAAGTTTCTATTTCCAGGTATAAATAATCAAATTTTTTCTTTGAAGAGCTAATACTTGCTCAACCATCATATCCATTCTTTCACTTACCATAGGCTGAGGTGTGTGTTTCACTAGTAATTTGTCATAGCATTTGCCGAAAAAGCTTTAATTTTATAATCCATGAATAAGGAATCTTGGGAAAATTGAAGCTTAAGCACATTGTAAGGAAACAATGTTCTGGAAATTGTAGATAAATATATACAAGACCTGTTAAGCAAGCATATGTACTTTATTGATTAACAATCTTAAATAGGCATCCAATTAGCTTTAAGGTAGCCAATCTCCTTAAATAGGTACATAGTAATCGAATATCGAAGGAGTATAAGAGACAAATTTAGTCCTTCATAATATATCTATCACCCTCCTTGCATCCAACTAAATTAAAAAAATGCCAACATATAGATTAAGCACTCCTTCCGAGGGTGAACATAATTACGGAATTGTGTCCAGGCATCATTTCTTTGAATAAAACACAAATGAGGACTAAGAGAATATTATAAATATGCAGAATGGATCAAAAATGTATTTGGAGCAAGCCAAACAACTTTCAAACCATAAGATAGTAATTCTCGAATTTCAGGGTCCAGTACCAAAAAATGAGAGAGAAAATATTTTCATTGCTATCATGAACACAAGCACCTGCTAATGTCAAAAAAAAAATTGGGTAACAATAAGTCCTCTACTCCAACTACTTCACATGATGTTAGAAATGTAAGTGAATAGCGGTTTAAACCTTTTATCAAGAAGAGTCATGAAAAATCATCTGATGTTGTAAGATATGATTAGCCTCCTCTTCATAGTAATCTCGACATGAAAGGATCGAGTCCACATCCAACGGAATATTTTGATTCTGACATATGTGAAGATGATTTACATGCAAGTAAACTAATGGATGGTGGGATGAATTTCCCTAATATGCCACAAAATTTATTTCCTGGGGTATTCATAGCTATAAGCAAGAAAATGTGAAGTACATGGATGTCATCGATGTAGCTCAAGCAGTTTTGAGTCAAATATTTATGCAACAAGAGTTGTATAATTTTTTGTCTATATTACAAAAAGTGAATCTGGGAATACAAACGTGAATAAAAAAATTTAGATAACTCAAGAGAGATTATGTCTGAAGGTGAAGACAAGCTTCAGGCATCATCTTGAGACATCACTTTTAATGATCAAAATGAAGAGGAATATGAGTGAATGGATTGGAAGTTGTTATATAAATATCATGTCTAGAATGAATTACCATTTGTTTGGCATTTAAATTTTAGGGTGAGAAATGGGAAAAATGTCGTTTACAGTTGTAGTTCGGGCGATTTCGAGGTCAGATGATGATAGGCCTTGCATAAATATTTTCCAGCCAACAATATCATGGGGGAATATAGTATGAAACTAATGCTCTCTTTTAGGATAATATTGAACCTCAATTGAATAGGATAATATGGAAGGTGTAACCTGATTCACTATTGAATCTACTCTTAAATACTCATCTTAGTTTCTCTTATTAAAGGATGTGACCACTTGCAAATACCATTGCTGCTTAGTGCTATAGCTCCTACTGAAAGGGGTTCTCCATAATATTTCATTAGGAATCTTATGTGGGGTTCTGTTCTGGTAAGCATCTTCATCCAGACATGGAACTTGGACCTATTTCGATTTTCCCTTGGCAGGGATTTAGTTATTTTTGCTTGGGATAAGAAGCTTACCCCTTTCGTTTAAGCCAGCTTGATTGAAAGGGTTGGGTCAATATTTTGATTCTGACATATGTGAAGATGATTTACATGCCAGTCAACTAATGGAAGGTGGGATGAATTTCCCTGATATGCCATGAAATTTATTTCCTAGGGTATTCATGGGTATAAAACAAGAAAATTTGAAGTACATGGTCATCGATGTAGCTCAAACATTTTTTGAGTCAGATATTTATGCAAAAAAAGTTGTATAATTTGTTGTCTATCTTACACAAAGTTGTAGTTTGGGAAGTTTTGAGGTCAGATGATGATAGGCCTCGTATAAATATTTTCCAGCTAACAATATCATGGGGGAATATAGTATGAAACCAATGCTCTTTTTGAGGATAATATTGAACCTCAATTGAAGAGGACAATACAGTATATATGGAAGGTGTAACCTAATTCACTATTGAATCTACTTTTAAATACTCATCTTAGTTTCTCTTATTGACGAATGCGACGGCTTGCAAATACCATTGTCGCTTAGTGCTATTGCTCCTGCTGAAAGGGATTCTCCATAATATTTCATTAAGACTCTGTTGAAGCCTCGAAAATCGCTGCTTCAAACATTAGGGGAAAACCACCCGGTCCGAACCTTAGGACATCTCCTTTTCCGTTTGGTGTGGTGGCTCCGATTGGATTTATAGGACCAGTTTCCTAATAGTGAATAGATTGGTAATGGAGTGTTTGTGTAGGTGAATAATGGAACTAACTGACTGAAATAATCTATCTAACTTAAATTATAACTTGCAAATAATTCTAAAACTAACCTGAGCATTAAGTATGAATACGACTTAAAAATGGTTTTAGTTAAACAAATAACCATGAAAATGTATTATTATTCAACAGAATGATGCAGTATCATATAATCATAACTTTGTTTAAGAAATTAAACAGAGTTAGAGTAACACATCGCATTCATAATTCTATATATCATTTGCATATATTATAATAGATGAATATCTCTATATCTTTAGAAATGATATGATAAAGAAATATTTGAGAAAACAAGCATATATAAATGATAGCAAATTATAAAGAGAATACTTCATAACATAAAGAAAATAACAGTAAATCGATAGAAATACTAGATTCATTGAGATATTTTCTTGATGCAATTCAATATCCATATCCTGTGATTTAACTTAAAACAACCTCCAAGGTATAGAAATGCAATTCTTAAAGATAATTCGCCATAAATCACAGGATGCGATCCTTTATAAAAATAAAATAGTCAATGGAGTACAGAAATGTATCATCAAGCCAAAATTATTACAAATTCAAGACCCCTTTCTAAATGCATGAAAGGGGTTTAAATAGGAAATTAACAAAACAGATTATCTATAACTTATCCTAGAAAATATCATTGGAGATCCTGAAAAAGACTTGTGATATCAAAATAAAATAGATTCATTGATTTTCTCCTGTATTCAATGTGCTGAGATGGCAGATTTTGAGCATATCCTTGACCTCGGTTGGATGAATCAACCTCGAATGCAACTGACCAGTGTACGTGGCATCAGATAACTATGGAATGATGTAATTGATGGCGTTTGAAAGGCATTTGATTTTCATCTGTTGACTGTGTGGTTTAATTAAATATGTCCACATGACATCCCATGTAATTTCTTGAATTTTGTTGATTTTCTGATTCTTGTTGATTAATTCTTGCTTCCACCTGGTATCATTTTCTTTCACCTTTGGTAATTTACCTAGAATATAATCTGAAATTAAATTAGTAGCATATAAACTATCATTAACTAATTGTGTCAGATTGTTCACCATAGCTCTGGGCCTTGATGTAGCTTGTTCTTCTTTAATCAACTGTTTTCCCCATTCAACAAACAAAATTTATTTATGTCTTTATTTGATCCTGGGAAGATTTGCATTCTTTCCTTCTTCTGAGTTTTTCCATGAAATAAAATATGATATCTTGTCATCTGCATTTTGAAATTCAAGTCCGAGGCTGACTGATTCATCAATAAGGGAAGATGTTATTTCACACAAAGGCTCTGTTTGTGCAATATTTTGGCAGAGATAATCTAACTGTTGAGACAATAGCTTATTTGATTCCAGAGCTTCAGTTTTAAATTGGTCAATTTTAGGATAATCCTTAAATTTATCCAATTTTGCTTGACATAATTTTCCTTGCTCTGCTTTAGCAGTTTTCTCAATTTGCAGCAAGGTTAGTAACTTGGACACCTCTTGGGATAATTGTTGTTGCTTATTCAAAGCTTGTTGATCAATATTTTTCTTTTCTACACTCAGTTGTTCTTCCAACTGTTTGGCTCTGAGTTTTTATTGTGCTAACTGCTGCTCCGACTGCATTATCTTTTGCTGATCATTTATTGTCTTTTCTTCTAGCATTGCTATCTGTGAATCTTTTTGTTTGATCATTTGATTGACTTCAACAACTTTATCTATAGTGGCTGCACTGTAGGCACATGCATATTGTGATAGTTTGGTAAGATCCTCTGAAGGATCTACCTCAGTATTCTTCCAGACAATATTCATGAATTTAACTTGTGGGGATGAAAGTGATTCTTGATCTGTCCTCCTTCTTTTCCTTTGTTTCCTGAAATCAACCCTATGCTTAAGACTATAAAAGATATCTAGAGGAGGGATTTCTTCAACTTTCAACACAATTTCTTCTGATGGATGTTCAGGGATAATCTCCATATCCTGATTATTCAAACTATCAACTTGAGGATCATTTTGTCCTCCAATTTTCTATTCAAATTGTTCATATTGTCTCAGCAATCGGGGAGTAACAATAATTTAAGTGGAATTTACCACTCTTTCTGTGGTTGTTTCTCTTTCAAGTTTTTACTCTAGCTTATTACCTGTATTTATTTCTTTAGACTGCATATCATTTTTGGTAATTGTATTTTCCTTTTTTGTCTAAACATCAAGTTTTCCAGCTGTATTTTCCTTCTCAGTATGAATATCAGCTTTGTTGGTAGATACTTATTTTTCTAATTTGTTAGCTGCATCTTCCTTTTTCTTTTGTTTTATTTCTATACTTTCAACTTCTTGCAAAGGAATCCTTAGCTGGTCAAGGGGAGCGTTCAGCAATCTCTGACTTCTGAACTGCATGAATTTGTTCATATCTTCTACTTGAAACTTGGATTTAGCCAAGTCATAAACTTGTGAAAATTTCTCAATAGAAACAAATAAATCATCAAATTCATCGGGCTCATGCTCAAACCTAGCAATTTGAACCAAAGTTGTGAATTCTAAAGCTTCTTTATTTGGATCATACTGTCTACTCGAGACAGTTGCAAGCTTAAGATCTCTTATTTTAATGACTTCCTTCTCAACATGTTTGAAACAATTCAAAATATAATTTCCACAATGAAAGGGAAAGGTAGGCCACATCAATTTCTTGGCATTCTTTAAACATCTTGACATTCCTCTTTCTGTCAACTAGTAAGAAATTTCTTAAGCTAATAGTTTGTCAGGGACATAAAGAGGTAAGATATGGGGTTCCACAATGTTTTCAAAAACTTTGATATAAGTAAACCATTCTTCTCCAAACCAATTGCCAATTAGGGATATATCATTCTTTGCCTTTTTAGAGAGTCGAGGAGGAAATTGGTTAAAAATGGTCTGATAGACAGGTAACAAAAAGTTGTGACAAATCCTATATACATGATTTTTAAAATGGACCTTCCACAAGAGTTTATGGTAAATATGAATCAGAACAAGTTCCTATGGAGTCCATCTCCAACCTAGAATAGGAAATTTTGAATTGAAACACAGGGCATCTAAGATATAGGAACATAAATGAAAAGGAGTTGTATTTCTAGTGTCTTTATCCTTTCTATATTCCAAAATTATATTAGCTATCTTGTCAGAAAGGATAATCGACCAATCCATAATTTCAGAATTTATAGCAGCATGAATAACGGGTACCATCTGAATTGAAAACCTCGCAGAATTTTCATTCCCAAGGAGTCTACACATCATTACAGTAGCATAGCAATATGGGGGTGCAAGAGACTCCACGGAGTACATACCTGATGCTTCATTTTTATGTTTCTCCGGAGCTCGTCTCCAATCCTTAATAGGGTCTGATTGAACTTCATTGCTTGTAGCGAAATATGCTATGAAAGCTTTGTTGTAGACCTTTTGAGGATTTTAGACATGGTACATCGCCTTGATATCTTCCGCTCTAAAAGACCCAAAACTCGTTCCCGCAGCTGAGACAAAATTTCTGATTGTGATGGTGATATTGTTTATCACCCAATATTGTACTACATCATAATAGGGGAACATATTCGCCCGAGCTGCAATTCTGTGAAGAAAAGAATTTGCAAGTGCTTTGAGAGGAGTATCAGAATCAGAATTTGAGTCTTCTTCATCTGGTACTATTGCTTTTACCTCTGTTACAGTGGGTTTTTCTGTTTCAATCAAATTATACACTTCTTCCTAGGAAAGCTTCCCGAGACCATGGCATGCCGTATCTGTAACCAGCTTGATTTTATCTGGTTTTTCTTTTGGTACTGTGGTAGTAGGAATAATATTTGCGGCAACAACAGTTCTTTCTTTCTTAAATTTCTTAGACATTTCCTCGTCTAGTATCATTTCATTTTCTCGGTGAACGAGAGGGTTGGATGGTCTATGGCTCTGCAAATGAGAAAAACCTTTCAGAACGGGAAGGAACGAAGTTAGAAGAACAACTGTGTGAAAATATTTTATTAATGATCCCAATTGATTAACTCGTATTAAACTTAAATTCCCTCCATAAGAGTCACATTCATGCATTCATATTAGAATTGATCACCATAATTCGTTTGATTTTATAATTAATGATTACCGTACAAATCAGAGATCAACGATATTGATATGTTAACGTAAAACTTTCCTTTTGAATTTTTCGACTGCGATTAATAAATAACATATGTGTAATGAAAATGGCGATAAAAAAAGACTAACTATCAATCACATCGGAGGTTTCAAAAGGGAATTAAATAACATCTCATATTTTCCTCTGATTTGCGATTGCGATGATGGTATATCGCATAAGATATTTTCAAAGGAATTAAGTTGTACATTAATTTTCGCCGATTTGCGATTACGATGATGATGTGATCCATTGCATGAGAGGTTTCGAAGGGAAATTAATTGACATCTCATATTTTCCGCCGATTTGCAATTGCGATGATGGCAGGGTCCATTACATTGGATTTTTATAAATCAAGTAAATGTGATGTTGCTTCTCCAAAATGTGATTGCGATAAATTGCATCGCATCAGAGTTTTGCAATAGACCAAATGAAGGGTATCCTCTTCGAAAAGTGATTGCGATAGGTTACATCGCATCGGAGTTTTGTAAAACAAAAGTGAAACTTTTAAGACCCTATGAATTTTTGATTGCGACTTACTTTATCGCATTGGGATTTTTAACATGAATACTTATATGCTTTATGCCGATGCGATATAAGACTTGATAGTTCATCGGATCGGAAAAATTCAATGTCACATTTGTTCACTTGTATTTGATATATGCGATATGTGATATATGACTTTTAAACAATGAATCTTTTTATTGTTTTATATAAAATAATCAGATTTCCTCAAAGTCTTTTATTTTATCTAAAAAGAAAGGGGACCTATTTCTAAACAAACTTTATTCTAAAATTTTGAAATGGGGAGGGTTGTTGTACTGTACAACAATTGGCGATTCACTGGAAGAAACAGTTATCTCTGAAAAAATAAAATGAACACTATACTTTTAATAATTAAAAAGTTTTAAAGATAATGAAAACTATCTTAGAGAAATTTAAATAAAATCTAACTCTAGAAAAGAATAAAAATCACTTACAATTTATTTCTAATTTCTCAAGAATAATTTTTTTTTTTGGGTATTCTTAAGCCTTGATTGGTTGATAATAATAAAGTAACGGGCCTTTCCAATTTTAGCTTTTGTAATATACTCTATTGTCATAGGTCTTGCCTCTGCTGCCCGTAAACGTTTATAGTCTCGACAGGGTTACCATTAAACCATAAATCATTCATTGTCCCATCCAACAAAGATTGTGACCTTTTAAAAGATAAATTCATAAGACATATTATCTCATGTTTTTCTCTTTTATTTACTTATATTAAATTAAAATCCATTGTTCTGGTTTGGTAGCCAGTTAATAAAAATGCCATTCACTAGTTGTAATTAAACTGAACAAGATGGCTTGTCATGAGACCCCTTGTCTTAAAATTATAAGCTATTGGCCTATTTTGGTATGCAGTGTTGGTAATGTCAGTTTTATTTCTTCTTATGATCATGGTAAGCAGGCTCCTGATGAGACCTCTTATCTCTTAATTTTACATATAATTTCTTATAATTACATTCTAAAAAATCACAACCTTAATGAACGGGGTGAACTAATTTTTCTCCTTAAGAATCAATGGATGAAAATTTTAGAGTTTTGAATGCCAAAGTTTGAAAAAGTCTTTAATTTTTATGGATAACCTTTCTCTGCTCAATAAAATTATAATGATTTACAATTTCCTCAAGGTTTCAAAAGATTTTGCAAATGTTTTTACAAATTTCCAAAGTTTATTATTTTATTTTAACTACCCAAAACTGTAATCATTTCTATAAAAATTCTTATTTACATAAAATAAGTATTTATAGTATTTTCTCGAAGATATTTTCAAATAGTAAAAATTCAATTAAAGACTATCAACAAACTTATTTACAAAAATAAAAAAAATTGCAGAAAGGAATATGTACAGGTAAGAAGGGGTTACCTCCTTAGGAAAAGAATTTCTTTAAAATAAGCCCATTTACAGGAAGAGATTCTCTCTTTCCTGTTAAATCTTGCAATATGAACGTATATGAGCCTTTTTTTTCAGCAATTTGAAATGGTCCAAGCCACATTTTTTGAAATTTGGTATGCTTACCCTTATCTTCATGTGCTTTGTCCCATTTCAGAACAAGATCACCAATTTGCAAAGTTTTGGATCTGGTGGAACTTGAATCAAAAGAAGATTTTACCAGCTGTTGGTGTTTAGCATGAATACTTTTTGCTTTCTCTCTATCTTATTCTAACTTAATAATTTGATCAAATCTCAATTTAATAGATGATGAATGATTTTCTTCAATAAATTGAACTAGGGCTAATGATGGAAGAACTAGATTTGATGGTATCACAACTCATTTTCCATAAACTATATTAAAAGGTGAAGTACCTATTGAAGCTTTATGAGTAATATGATCAGCCCATAGTGCAAAAATTAAAGGCATGTGCCAATTCTTTTGATTATGATCAATGGTCCTTTTTATGATTTTGATGAGATTTTTATTACTATATTCAGCTAAACCATTACCTTGTGGATAATAATTTGCTGAATATTTAAATTTGAAACCTCTTTTAATTGCAAATTCCATTATACTATTTCCAGAAAAATAATATGCATTGTCAAAAACAAGAGCGTTAGGTACACCAAACCTGGTAATAATGAATTGATCAATGAAATAAATTATTGCATCAGAATTGGCTACCTTTAAAGGAATTTCTTCTACCCACTTTTTGAAATAATCCGTTGCTGTAAGGATGTATCTGTGTTTTTTGGAAGAGTGTGGTACTATTTCTCCAATAATATCAAGCCCCCATTGCTTAAATGGTTGCTCAATGTTTACTGGTTGTAGAGGAAAATCTGGCTTCCTTTGTCTTCCACTAGGAGTTTGACAAGTCTCGCACTTCCTTACATAGTCATGTGTATCTTTGAAAAGGGCAGGCCAATAATATCCAGCATGGATTATTTTGTGAGCTGTGGTATCACCTCCAAAATGTCCACCTGCTGGTCCATCATGTAATTCCTACAATACCTTTTTTGCTTCAGTATTTTCAAGGCATCTTAATAGAATTGAATCGTAATTTCTTCTGAATAACACATCATCAGTAATTTCATAATGTTTAGCCTTTAATCTTAAAGCATGTTTATTCTTATAGCTAAGATTAGAAGTAGCATACCCATTTTTCAAGTAAAAGATCAGATCAACATACTGAGATTTGGAATCTATAACACTTATCTGATTTACTTGAACAACATTATCTTGATCTTGATTTTTTGGTTGTTGGAAGCTCCTGCTAACAATCTGCAAAAACCTTGTCCTCTAACAATCTTGGCTGGTTTAATATCAATATCATACTCTTGTAAAGTTGTTACCCAATTAGCTCTTTTTTCTCCTACTTCCTTTTGTATTAACAATTGTCTCACTGCAGAGAATGGAACAATAATCTTTGTATGTGTTCTTAGGAGAAAAGGTTTAAAATGTTTGATTGATTTAAACACAGCGAATGCTTGTTTTTCTAAATCAGAATAATTAAGCTCAGCTCCTTGCAGATTTGAGATAAAGAAAGAAATTGGTGCTTCTATTTGTTGATCATTGAGCTGTGTTAAAACAACAACATAGGATGTTTTAGTAGCCAAGGTATACAGAATAAATTTTTTAGAAAAATCAGGAATAAATCTTTTGACGAAATTGATCTTCCCTAGAAATGATTGCATAGATTTCTTGTTATGTGGTAAAGAAATATCAGAAATTTCTTTTACTCTATCAGGGTCAATATATATACCATCTTTTGACACAACAAATCCTAAGAGTTTTCCTTCATTGAGAGCAAAGAAAGATTTCTTTGGATTTAAAGAAATACCATATCTTCTGCATCTTTCAAATATCTGTTTCAAATCATGCAGATGATTGGCTCTCTTCTTTGAAAATACTGTTATTTCATCAAGATAAATAACAACTGATCTATTAATCAGACCCTTAAATGCTATATCCATGGCTCTCTGGAAAGTAGCTCCTGCATTTATTAAGCCAAAAGGCATCTTTTGGTAAGCATAAGTTCCCCATTTGGTTTTGAAAGTAGTTTTCAGCCTATCATCTGGATGTACCAATATTTGGTTATAGCCTGAAAAACCATCAAGAAAAGACATGAGTTCAAAACCAGCTACCTTTTGAAGTATTTATTCCATCGTTGGCAATGGGAAGTTGTCCTTTTGACATGCCTTGTTTAAATTTCTAAAATCAATGCAGATTCTAATATCTCCATTCTTCTTTCTGATAAGTACCATGTTGGAGACCCAATTAGAATGTCTTACAGGAAAAATGATTTTCGCCTTCAAAAGTTTGTTCAATTATGACTTGATTTGTCCTTCTAGATTGGGATGATTTTTTCTTAACTTCTGTTGTACTGGATTTACATCAGAAATAATTGGAATAGTATGTTGGATAACAGAAGTATCATAAGTTTTCAAATCCTCATAATTCCAAGAAAATATATTTTTGTACTTATTCAGAAGTCTGATGAAAGCTGACCTTTCCTCTGATGTTAACTCGAGTCCTAAATTAACAATCTGTGGTTTAGACTCAGTACCAAGATTTACTAATTCAAACTTCAAAGTAGAACTTTGAAGTTTGGCATTAGTAACTTTCTTGAATCTGTCTTTTATATCATATAGATCCTCAAGTTTAACTACAGATTTGGGAATAGGATTTTCATTAAATTTTGAGGATTTTGAAGATCATGATCATTTTCATCAATTATTTGTTCATCATAAGATTTCTCTGAAGTCAAGAAATTCAGGATATCTTCATCATGGTAGAATACTCTCCTGTTTGTGATATTATCGGGAATAGATGGTCGAAAGATTAATTCGAGTGAAAACCTATCTGAACTATAATCTTTAGCTAGGAGGAGCTTGGAAGCAACATTAGCTAACAAATCAGCTGATGTATTTTGATTTCTAGGAATGGAAGAGATATTAAATGCTAAAAATTGAGTGGTAAGGTCTTGCACAAGGGTTTGATAATGTTTGAGATGTCCTGAAAGACAATGCATAGTATTCCTCACTTTTCTGATAACAATTTCGGAATCACCATACACTTTCAGGTACTTAGAATTCAACCCTATTGCTTTATAAAGCCCTTGGATCAAGGCTTCATACTCTGCAGTGTTATTCGTACGCTCAAATTCTAACCTACATGAAAGCATAGTTTTCTCTCCTTCCGGGTCAATTAAAATGCATCCCGCTCCTGCGCCATCACTAGACTTTGATCCATCGAAATACAAGGACCAAAATAAAGATATATTTACAGGTTTATCTACATATTGATCATAAACATTAACAATTCTTGAAAAATCAGTTTGTGAAAAATTTTCAATTTGCGAAATAAAAGTATTTACAGAAAAAGGTGATTGTGGTGCTGTGAAATTTCCAAGAAATGATTAAGTAGAATAACCTCCGAGAATGTTGTTATTAAAAGCTACAAGTTCATTTGGTTTTTCAAATTCAGTTACAATATGCATCATGTGTTTTTCTCGCTCAACTTTGATTTGATTAGGTTTCCCTTTGTAAGGAAGCCACATGTGAGAATAATCGGTGGCAATGTAACCATTAAGTTTTGCAGACCAATCCCTGCTAAATATTAATCCATAGAACTCAGGTAGATCTGCAATCAGTATATCAATTCTCTGGACTATCCTGGGATCAGAGGCCAACCTAATGGTGACTGAATTAATTTCTCCCACAACTTGCACTTTAGTTCGATCAAATTGAACAATGTGAACCGCAGATTTCTGTAGTTCAATATTCAATTTTGCACAAACTGAAGTAGGCATTATATTAGATGATGCTCCTGAATCTATCAAACAATTATGCAAATTCTTGTTATAGATTTAATAAGTCAAAATAAAAGGAGGTGTCTAAGAATTTGATCTCTCTCTAATAAGAATAATATCAGTAGCATCTACTTTATCTGGTGGCTTACCTGATCCTTTGGCTGCTTTGGCAACAACACTGTTAAGTAGAGGAGCAATGGGTGTTGCATTTAATTCTTTCAACAACAGCTTCTGTTGATGTTTAAATTTGCTGAGTTCATGTAGAGAGATATTCACTCTGGTTTTCTTCATGTCTTCAACAATGTTATAATGCATAGGATCTGATACCACCAGAGTTTTGGATGTTGTTGTAGGAGGATTAGAAGATGATGGTTGATTTTGAATCGGTAAAGAGGAATTTTTATTTACAGGGGATTTGTCTTTAGTATTTGAAGTTGAACTTTTCTTTTTTGGAACTGTTTGAATAGGTTTTGCTATAGATTTACTTCTTGTACTTACTGGCATGGCTTCTTGTTCCTTTTCACTGTCTGAATTAGGAAGAATGAAATCCCACATTCCATGTAATTCAATTATTTCTTCTTCCTCATCTTCTCTTGATAATGGAGGTGTATCATCTTCCTCGTCTTCTTCTAGATCTGACTGTGTGTTAGAGATTGAATTGCGTGGTTTTGATTCAGTAGTTTGATTTCTTTTGAAATTTTTGAATGGCCTTTTGGTAGAAGTCTTTGCCACTTGCTTTTAATCTCAACCATCTCATTAGACATAGTTTTGAGAACTTTCTGTAATCCTTCAATATCATAAGGATCCCTGGGTGTCTTCTTCTTGGAATCATCTTTAAAGCTGACCTTTTTGGATATTTTGTCTTCAATAGCATTCTTCTTTTCCAAAGCAATAATCCGTCTTTCAACTACAATTGCTTCTTTCATGTTTTCAGCCAAAGTAGGTTTAGCAACTCTATCTACAAAAATTGCTATGTTTGAGGGTAAAGCTGTTATATACCATTCACTTCTGACTTACTCACTAGGTTTTGAGGTTGTAGGGATTTTATTCAAAATTTTATTGAATCGGGAATGAAAATCTTTGATGGGTTCTTTGGGTTCTACCCTCAAATTGGAGAGATCATTAATTAGGGTCGCTATTGATCTGTCATCTCCAAATTTGGTTAAGAAATGTTCCTAGAAAATGTCCCAAATTGTAATAGATCCTAAAGGTAATGAGAAATACCAGGATCCTACTGCCCCTTGCAAAGTATAGGGGAATAACCTGACTACAACATCCTCATGTTCAACTTCGTTCAAATTTATAGCAAGCATAAAGTTATTGATGTGTTCTTCAGCTTGTATGTTAAGGTCAGGACTAAATTTTGGTAGCCATTTTTCAGGATGACCTAGTAAATCATGTAAAGGTGCAGGCATTGCAATGACTCCTGGACTAGCCCATGGTCTCTGTGCCATTGTTGTGATAACGGTTGAAGGACTAGAAGAGACAACTGGTGTTTGAGTAGAGGTTGTTGGAATAACTATGCTCTTCTGTGTTTGAGTCTGGGAAGCAGATGAGTGGGTTTGTGATGAAGAAATGATATCACTAACTGATTCTGAGGATGTTTTTCTGGTTTTAACTTGACTCGATAAAGGAAATTCCTTTGGAGGAATACCAAGTGTTTCACTTTGTGACCTAGTGAGAGGTCTAGAAGAAACAAATTGTGAAGTAACACTACCTTCTGATATTTCAGACTCTTCTAATGATAATGAGAACCCATGGAGTTTATGAACTAAAGCTTGTATTTCAGGGGACTCAGGAGGTTGATTGTCTGGCAGATCTAAAGTTTTGGTAGTGGGTGTATTGATGTTCTTCTCAATTTCTTCCCTAGTGATTTGAGATGTAGAGGAAATTGAGGAAGGTGATGAGGGTGAATTGCTCTTAGAATGGCTGATAGATTTGGATTTACTTGCCATTCATAGCTCACACCCTCCTTCTAGCGCCAAAAATTTTGAAGCCTCAAAAATCGCTGCTTCAAACATTAGGGGAAAACCACCTGGTCCGGACCTTAGGACAGCTCCTTTTCCGTTTGGTGTGGTGGCTCCGACTAGATTTATAGGACCAGTGTCCTGATAGTGAATGGATTGGTAATGGAGTGTTTGTGTAGGTGAATAATGGAACTAAATGACTGAAATAATCTACCTAACTTAAATTATAACTTTCATATAATTCTAAAACTAACCTGGGTATTAAGTATGAATACGACTCAAAGATGGTTTCAGTTAAACAAATAACCATGAAAATGTATTATTATTCAACAAAAAGATGAAATATCATATAATGATAACTCTGTTTAAGAACTTAAATAGAGTTAGAGTAACACATTGCATTCATAATTATATATATCATTTGCATATACTATAATAGATGAATATTTCTATATCTTCAGAAATGATATGATAAAGAAATATTTGAGAAAACAAGCATATATAAATAATAGCAAATTTCAAAGAGAATACTTCATAACATAAAGAAAATAACAATAAATCGATAGAAATACCAGATTCATTGAGACATTTTCTTGATGCAATTCAATATCCATATCTTGTGCTTTAACTTAAAACAACCTCCAAGGTACAAAAATGCAATTCTTAAAGATAATTCGCCATAAATCACACGATGTGATCCTTTATAAAAACAAAATAGTCAATGGAGTATAGAAATGTATCATCCAAGCCAAAATTATTACAAATTCAGGACCCCTTTCTAAATGCATGAAAGGGGTTTAAATAGGAAAATAACAAAACATATTATCTACAACTTATCCTAGAAACTATCATCCGACATCCTGAAAAAGACTTGCGATATCAAAATAAAACAGATTCATTGATTTTCTCATGTATTCAATGTGCTGAGATGGCAGATTTTGAGCATATCCTTGACCTCGGTTGGATGACTCAGCCTCGAATGCAACTGACCAGTGTACGTGGCATCGGATAACTCTAGAATGATGCAATTGATGGCGTTTGAAAGGCATTTGATTGTCATCTGTTGACTGTGTGGTTTAATTAAATATGTCCACATGACATCCCATGTAATTTCTTGAATTTTGCTGATTTTTTGATTCTCGTTGATTAATTCTTGCTTCCACCTAGTATCAGTTTCTTTCACCTTTGGTAATTTACCTGGAATACAATCTGAAATTAAATTAGTAGCATATAAGCTATCATTAAATAATTGTGTCAGATTGTTCATCATAGCTCTAGCCCTTGATGTAGCTTGTTCTTATTTAATCAACTGTTTTTCCCATTCAACAAACAAAATTTATTTGTCTTTCTTCTATCCTGGGAAGATTTGCATTCTTTCCTTCTTCTGAGTTTTGCCATGAAATGAACTCTGATATCTTGTCATCTGCATTCTCAAATTCAAGTATGAGGTTGACTGATTCATCAATAAGGGAAGATGTTATTTCACAAAAAGGCTCTGCTTGTGCAATCTTTTGACAACAATCATCTAACTGCTGAAACAATAGCTTATTTGATTCCAGAGCTTCAGTTTTAAATTGGTCAATTTTAGGATAATCCTTAAATTTATCCAATTTTGCTTGAAATATTTTTCCTTGCTCTGCTTTAGCAGTTTTCTCATTTTACAGCAAGGTTTGTAACTTGGACACATCTTGGGACAACTGTTGTTGTTTATTCAAAGCTTGTTGATCAAGATTTTTCTTTTCTACACTCAGTTGTTCTTCCAGTTGTTTGGCTCTGAGTTTTTCTTTTGCTAACTGCTGCTCCAACTGCATTATCTTTTGCTGATCATTTATTGTCTTTTCTTCTAGCATTTCTATCTGTGAATCTTTTTGTTTGATCATTTGATTGACTTCAGCAACTTTATCTATAGTGGCTACACTGTAGGCACCTGCATATTGTGATAATTTGGTAAGATCCTCTGAAGGATCTACCTCAGTATTATTCCAGACAATATTCATGAATTCAAATTGTGGGATGAAAGTGATTCTTGATCTATCCTCCTTCTTTTCCTTTGTTTCCTGACCAAAACCCTACGCTTAGGACTATAAAAGATATCCAGAGGAGGGATTTCTTCAACTTTCAACACAATTTCTTCTGATGGATGTTCAGGGATAATCTCCATATTCGGATTATTCAAAATATCAACTTGAGGATTATTTTGTCCTCCAATTTTCTGTTCAAATTGTTCATATTGTCTCAACAATTGGGGAGTAACAATAATTTCAGCAGAATTTACCACTCTTTCTGTGGTTGTTTCTCTTTCAAGTTGTTCGTCTAGCTTATTACCTGTATTTGTTTCTTCAGACTGCATATCATTTTTGGTAACTGTATTTTCCTTTTCTATCTGAACATCAAGTTTGCTAGTAGTATTTTCCTTCTCAGTATGCATATCAGCTTTGTTGGTAGATGCTTCTTTTTCTGCTTTGTTAGCTGCATCTTCCTTTTTCTTCTATTCTGTTTCTATACTTTCAGCTTCTTGCAAAGGAATCCTTAGCTGGTCAAGGGGAGCTTTCAACAATATTTGACTTCTAAACTGCATGAACTTGTTCATATCTTCTACTTGAAACTTGGATTTAGCCAAGTCATAAACTTGTGAAAATTTCTCAATAGAAACAAATAAATCCTCAAATTCATCGGGCTCATGCTCAAACCTATCAATTTGAACCAAAGTTGTGAAATAGAAAGCTACTTTATTTGGCTCATACTGTCTGCCTGGGACAGTTGCAAGCTTAAGATCTATTATTTTAATGACTTCCTTCTCAGCATGTTTGAAATCATTCAGAGTATAATTTCCACAATGAAAGGGAAAGGTAGGCCACATTGATTTCTTGGCATTCTTTAAACATCTTGACATTCCTCTTTTTCGTCAACTGGTAAGAAATTTCTTGAGCTAACAGTTTGTCAGGGACATAAAGAGGTAAGATATGGGGTTCCACAATGCTTCCAAAAACTCTGATATAAGTAAACCTTTGTTCTCCAAACCAATTTTCGATTAGGGATATATCATTATTTTCTTTTTTAGAGAGCCGGGGAGGAAATTGGTTAAAAATGGTCTAATAGACAGGTAACAAAAATCTGTGACAAATCCTATATACATAATTTTTAAAATGGACCTTCCATAATAGTTTATGGTAAATGTGGATCAGAATAGGTTCCTGTGGAGTCCATCTCCAACCTAGAATAGGAAATTCTGAATTGAAACACAGGGCATCTAAGATATAGGCATAGAAATGAAAAGGAGTTGTATTTCTAGTGTCTTTATCCTTTCTATATTCCAGAATTCTACTAGCTATCTTGTCATAAAGGATAACCGACCAATCCATAATTTCAGAATTTATAGCAGCATGAATAAGGGGTACCATCTGAATTGAAAACCTCGTAGAATTTTCATTCCCAAAGAGTCTACACATCATTGCAGCAGCATAGTAATATGGGGGTGCAAGAGACTCCACGGAGTACATACCTGATGCTTCATTTTTATGTTTCTCCAGAGCTCATCTCCAATCCTTAATAGGGTCTGATTGAACTTCATTGCTTGCGGCGAAATCTGCTATGAAAGATTTGTTGTAGACCTTTTGAGGATTTGGGAGATGGTACATTGCCTTGATATCTTCTGCTCTAAAAGACCCAAAACTCATTCCTACAGTTGAGACAAAAGTTCTGTTTGTGATGGTGATATTGTCTATCACCCATCATACTACATCATAATAGGGGAACATATTCGCTCGAGCCGTAATTCTGTGAAGAAAATAATTTGTAAGTGCTTTGAGAGGAGTCTCAGAATCAAAATCTGAGTCTTCTTCATCTAGTACTATTGCTTTTACCTCTGTTATAGTGGGTTTTTCTACTTCAATCAAATTATACACTTCTTCCCAGGAAAGCTTCCCGAGACTCTACAATGTCGTATCTGTAACCAGCTTGATTTTAGTTGGTTTTTCTTTTCGTACTATGGAAGTAGGAATAATCTTTGCGGCAACAACAGTTCTTGCTTTCTTAGACATTTTCTCATCTGGTATCATTTTACTTGCTCGGCGAACGAGAGGGTTGGATGGTCTATGGCTCTACAAATGAGAAAAACCTTTCAGAACGGGAAGGAACGAAGTTAGAAGAACAACTGTGTGAAAAGATTTTATTAATGATCCAAATTGATTAACTCGTATTAAACTTAAATGCCCTCCATAAGAGTCACATTCACGCATTCATATTAGAATCGATTACCATAATTTTTTTTATTTTATAATTAATGATTACCATACAAATCGGAGATCGACGATATTGATATGTTAATGTAAAAATTTCCTTTTGAATTTTCCGATTGCGATTAATAAATAATATATGCAAAATGCAAACATCGATAAAAAAAGACTAACTATCCATCGCATCGGAGGTTTCAAAAGGGAATTAAATAACATCTCATATTTTCCTCTGATTTGCAATTGCGATGATGGTATATCGCATCAGATATTTTCAAAGGAATTAAGTTGTACATAGATTTTCTCTGATTTGCGATTGCGATGATGATGTGATCCATCGCATCGGAAGTTTCGAAGGGAAATTAAATGACATCTCATATTTTCCGCCGATTTGTGATTGTTATGACGGTAGGGTCCATCGCATCTGGTTTTTGTAAATCAAGTAAATGTGAGGTTGCTTCTCCAAAATGTGATTGCAATAAATCGCATCGCATCATATTTTTGCAATAGACCAAATGAAGGGTATCCTCTTAGAAAAGCGATTGCGATAGGTTACATCGCATCAGAGTTTTGTAAAACAAAAGTGAAACTTTTAAGACCCTATGAATTTGCGATTGTGATTTAATTTATCGCATCGGGCTTTTTAACATGAATACTTATATGCTTTGTGCCGATGCGATATAAGACTTGATAGCTCATCGGATCAGAAAAATTCAATGTCACATTTGTTCACTTGTATTTGATATATGCGATATGCAATATATGACTTTTAAACAATGAATTTTTTTATTGTTTTATATAAAATAATCGGATTTCCTCGAAGTCTTTTATTTTATCTAAAAAGAAAGGGGACATATTTCTAAACAAACTTTATTCTAAAATTTTGAAATGGGGAGGGTTGTTGTACTGTACAATAGAATGTTATGTGGGGTTCTATTCTGGTAAGAATCTTCATCCAGACATGGAACTTGGACCTATTTCCCTTTTCCCTTAGCGGGGATTTGGTTATTTTTACTTGGGATAAGAAGCATACCCCTTTCATTTCGGCCAGCTTGATTGAAAGGGTAGGGTCAACTCACCCTTTACCACACCACAAAAAACAAATTATGTAACTCTGTTATAGTAAGGATCTATTAGGCTACAAATGAGTGTAAACTTCAAGTAAGGAAAGGGAGCAAGGGGAGTTGTGCAGTGATGGCGAACTAGAGTTTTCTAGGTCAAAATTTTTTTTTTTGTCTCTGACATGTTGTAAGGACTCATAGCATCCTTCGAGTAGCTGCAGGACTGTCATGTCGGCGTTTTCTGCCAGAGATCTCGATGTCTGAACCATTGGGGGAGGCCACAGGGTGCCCCCTCCCATCCTTGTATCCTTCTGTAGCAGTGGAAGCTACAGCTAAACCTCCTGAGGTACCCTCTGCATCGGTTCACGTGAACCCTCTGCATCAATTCACGTGAACCCTCAGGATGTCGTGCCTCCTACTCAGCAAGCGATGGATGGCCTAAAGGAGAATGCTTTGGTTTCCTCCACCTATATTCTGAAGGCGGTTGAGCGGCCCAAGATTCTCTTACTTGTGCACCAGATTAATGCTAAAATCCAATACATGAGGGACCATGCCATGATTGGAAAATTTATTGGCTTTTGGCCCACGGAGAAAGCCTTTCGAGGTTGGATAGCGGCCAAATGGAAATTGAAGGGGAACATCGACCCCCAACTGGGGTCTAAGGGCTTCTTCAACATTATCTTTACTTGCTTGGAAGATAAAATTATGGTAATGGATGGTGAGCCTTACTTCTTCAAGTCTCTTGGGATTTATCTCCGGAACTGGGTGGAACATTTTAACATTGATAAAGACAATTTCAGTTGGGTCCATGTTTGGGTAAGACTCTACTCTCTCCCCCCGGATTATTGGGATGAACACATGTTGAAGGATATAGGAAATAGCCTAGGCGAGCTCATCAATATTGTTGATGAAACAAGAATAAAAAAATATACGGCCTATGCCAGGATCTGTCTATATGCATATCGCGAAGACGCTACCTGACTCTATAAGTCTATTGCATGGCGAATTTGAATGGATTCAGACCATAGATTATGAACATGTGCCTTTCCATTGCCATCGATGTCACAACCATGGGCATCTCTTCACATATTTCCCTCTGAATCAAAGTTCGAAGGATCCAAAAAGCTCTGATTCAAAGGATGTTGAGGGTTTTACCAAGGTTACAGGGAGATGGCGAAAATCCAAGAATACTAATGGAGCCGCATCCCAACAACTACCAAAGACAAACAACATTTTTTATGCTCTGGCTTCTCTTACTCCTAATGCTCTATCTTCATCGGTACCGATGGAACCTCCCTCCAAGAAACCCCATGCAGTCCTTCAGAAAGAAAGTATGCAGATCGTTTCTAATGCTCTAGCTACTTCTTTGCCCACGGTATCCCAAGAGAAGCCCAAATATACAACACCTATGCAATAGAATAACATTGTGGCTGTGATTCTAATGAGATATTGAAGAACAAGAGGAAGAATACTGCAGCAAAGACATAACTCAGATTTAAAGATATGGATAGTCTGTTTAGATATGGACAGACTCAAATTTAAATATTTCATCCTAAACAACAATCTTATGGATATACTAACTAATAATGGAATTTATACCTGGAACAACAAGCAGGGTGGCCATCAGCAAATCTCTTCAAGATTAGATAGATTCCTTATTTAAGATAATTTCTATCGCTTTGGAGGGGATATTTCAAGTGCCATTCTCCCTGCTGCGGGATTGGACCACTGGCCTATTTAGCTTCACTAGATCCATCCTGGCTCCTCTCAGGGGAAGCCCTTCAGATTTGAACAATTTTGGTTCACCTACCTTGGCTTTAAAGATCTGGTCAACACTTGGTGGACAAGATTTCCCCCCTGTAATACCACAAAAATGCATCAATTCTAGATAAAGCTCAAAGCTCTTAACGAAAAACTTAAGGACTGGAATCAACATGTGTTTGGGAACATCAATCAAAAAGGAAAAGATCTAGATCTGAACATGTCAAATATTCAACAGAAAATTATTGAGAGAGGTAGGTCGGAGGAAACGAATGTCCTTGAAGATCGCCTCACTCAACTTTTGGCAAAAAATTAGCATCAGGAAGAAATTTTGTGGAGGCAGAGATCTTGTATAAATTAGCTCAAGGAAGGTTAACGTAATACAAAATTCCTCCACAAATCTACCACTCAGCACCATACGCACAACCGAATTTCTATGCTAAAGGATAGTGATCGAAATTGGTTGGAGACGCAGGAGGAGATAGATTAAGAAATTCTAAAATTATTTAATGATACTCTCAAGGAGCCCAATCTTTCCAGAGAAGATGCCATCAACCAAATCACTTAGCATATCCCAAGAATCATCTTGAGGAACAAAAACAAGTTCTTCTTCACCCTACCATCCTCCTCGAGGTTGAATCTGTGGTTTTTCAACTGAAAGATGGTAAGGCGCCAGGGCTGGATTGTTTCTCTTCTAATTTCTTCCACAAATTCTAGAAAATGTTCAAGCTAGAGATATGGGAAATTGTGGAGGAATCTCGCAATACTAAATGGATTCTCCTGACTCTCAATGCTAATTTCCTTCCCTTGGCTCCTAAGGAAGACAATGCATCCTCTCCAAGTAAGTATAGACCTATCACCCTTTGCAATGTAATATACAAAATCATTTCAAAAACCATTGCTAATAGGTTCAAACCTATTCTTCCCCTCCTTATATTGCCTCAACAAACTGTTTATGTGGAAGGAAGACAACTTTTGGATGAAATTCTCCTCACGCATGAGATAATTCACTCTTTAAAGATCATAAAGGAACTTGGAATGCTCCTAAAGCTAGACTTATCTATAGCCTTTAACAAAATTAGATGGAAATATATTAGGAAGGTTCTTCGAGCTTTTGGCTTCAGAGAACCCTGGATAAGATGGATTATGTCTCTTATATCTTCTACCATCTTCTCCATCCTAGTCAATGGCTACCCTTCGGAAAATTTTCTGCCCACCAGAGCCATTAGGCAAGGGGATAATTTACCCCCCTTCCTCTTTGTCATCATGGCAGAGGGTCTTGTTTGTTATTTGAAAGCAGTTACGCATTTTACTTCCCTAAAAGGTATTTCCTTGCATAATGAAGAGCCTCATACTCACCAACAATTTTTTATGATAATATGCTCATGAGATACCCTTCAATCCAAGAATCTCGCTCTTTCAATTATATTCTGGACATATTCTCCCTTGCCTCTGGTATTACAATTAACATTGGTAAATCCCAGATATTATTTTTCAACACATCGGCTTTAACTCAAAGGAACATTGCTCGTATTTTTGGTTTCTCTATTGCCTCTCTTCCCTCCAATTATTTGGGAGCTCCCCTGACTGATTCTGCCATCAAGCATTCTTCCTGGAAAGAATTGCTTGAAAAAATTGATCACTGAATCAACTCTTGGACTTATCACTCTTTGAATATGGCAGGTTGTATTGTGCTAATCAAATCTATTTTGTAGTCGATGGCCCTCTATCTTTTATATGTTTTAGCTGCTCTAAAATGGGTCTTAAAAGCTATGAGGAATCTGCAAATAAATTTCCTCTGGGGAGGTAACATAGAGAAGAGGAAATGGGCTTTAGTTGAATGGACTGATGTTTGCACTACCAAATCTCAAGTAGGATTGGGGCTTAGGGATCCGGAAGTCAGCAACGAAATTATGAATGCTCGCCTTTGGTGGAATTGGGTATCTGATCAGAACTCGCCTTGGGCTAAATTTTGGACCTCAAAATATGCGTAGGACTAGAATCCTAATGATTTGATTCACTATGATCTAAACTAAGGGGGCTCACCTATTTGGAATTCTTCTCAGCACAATAATCATCTCATACAAATTCACAGTTTCTGGGAAATTCGTAATGGGAAGTCGATGAGATTTTGAGAATATTCCTGGCAACAATTGCCCAGTCTCACGTCCCTCTTCAATTTTCCTTCTTAGAGAAATGTGTAGCAGCAGAGAGCTCACAATACTATTAATCATTTATGGGTTTAGAAGTCCCCTCTAAATTACTGGAATTGGAGTCACCCCAACTCCTGGCTCTTAGACTAGGGTATGGAAAATCCTTCGGTCGCATGGGAGGAATTGAAAAAATAGAGAATAAAGGTTCAAGAGGACTACGATATCATTAGATGGGGATACATGCCTAAAGGTTCCTTCTCTATGGCAGAGGCCTATACTATCTTGTCTAGGCCAAATCAAACAACTCCTGACGTCATATGGCTCAATATCTGGAAGGCCAATCTTTGGCCCAAAGTAGCTTCCTTCCTATGGCTCCTCAGCAAAAAAAAAAAAGATATCACTTGGAAAAATCTCATCAAGAGGGGATTCATAGGGCCCTCATGTTCCCTCTCTGTTAGTCTGTGCCAAAATATATTGACCATTTGTTGGATAATTTCCCTTTTCCCAATTTTCTGTGGGATCAAGTTACTAGCTTATGCAGAAGATCAAATTGTTCTCAAGGGGACATTGTTGGTACAATTCAGAACTAGAAGGTTGACACTTCTCCGGTAAAATCATTAATATACTTTGGTAAATCATTATAGGGTTTCTTGTCTAGGAAATTTTTAAGGAACAAAATCAGAGAATCTTTAAGGATCATGGTAGCTCAGTGGAGGTTGTTTGGGTTAAATTTTATCACCACATATAGGAAACTTTATCTCTTCTCCAATGGACGACTTATGATCTCCTAACATCTGCTGTTGAAAAAAACATTTGGAATAATTGGGATTTGAGTATTAAGAAACTCAATATGGCTCCTTCAATGAGAAATGGAAACGTTGACAGCCCTGAATCCTGGGAGGCACCTCCGTCCGACAGTTTCAAACTCAATTTTTATGGGGCTTCAAAAGTCAACCTAGGGGAAGCAGGTTTTGGAGGGGTTTTTAGGGACTCTCATGGGAAGATTCTCCATGTTTATTTTGGTAACATAGGTTGGGATAGCAACAACACAGTGGAGCTTGAAGGTCTTCTTCATGGTATCCATATTGCCAAGGATCTTAATATCTTTCCTCTCCACGTAGAAGGAGACTGAAGGGTCATAATTAATATGGCTATTTTCATTCTTCATGGCTCCGATATGTCCAAGGTGTCCACCAGTTGGAGCCTTGGTTTCAATATTATAATGTTGGCTAATGAGTTAAGAGATATAAATGATATAACCTTTCTTCATGTTCACAGGAAGGCCAATGCTATGGCTAATTACTCAGTTTGCATATCTTCCCTTATGAAAACATTAATGAAAATGACCTTTATTATTCTTGCACTCAAGTGACTCATCAAGACCTGCAACCCTCGGATGTAGGTGATTCAATGTATTAATAGAGGGCTCTTAATTCCCTGTCCCATCATGGTTTTGATGGTGGGGAATAGGAGGAGGCAAGTGGCACGACTGTAGCCCTTGCAACACAGGTACCTCCTCTCCTATAATATTCCTTGGCACGATTGTGTTATCCCTCCTCATCTTTCGAGGTACAAGCATTCATTGCTCACCACCCTCATCATTATCAACATGCTTGTTCTCTATCGGCATCTTCATTTGCATTGGATGTGTATGAGAATTTGCAGAGAGTTGGTTTGAAAGCATCCCTGGTCTGAGTTTGTGCTGCATTGTGTTCTCTGGTTTGATTCTGCCATGTTGAGACAGCGTATGATTTCAAGGTGGGGGGTTGGTCGTGGTTCTAGTGGTGGTCGTGATGGTTTTGGGAAGAAAGAAATTGAGATATCCATGGGGAATTTCACGGAGGACATCTCATGCCATATTCGGTAGCTAACAGATGATCTAGAAGCTCAAGATATTGACCAAAAAATTTCCTCAGAGTCATTACTGGCATGCTAAAAACCTTCTAGTGTGTGTGTTATGGGCAGAACAATGTCAACAAGAGGTTTTGTGTTCCTTAATTCTCCATGCTAGTCACTCCCTGGTCCAATCAAGGCATGCCATTGACGTTCTTACTAGCAATGTTGCGGTAGCCTTTCCAATTGGTAGTCGTCTGGATTCTCTGAGCTCGGCTCTCCTTGCTAAGATTCTCCCCCGCGCGATGAAGGTGGATGAGATTTTTTCTAAGTGTAAGAAGGTCAAGAGGAAAGCTCTCAAGATCTTGGAAGCCCGGAAGACTACTTGACCTGGTCCGAAGCTTCCAGTCTCAAAAGGTAAGGTTCTTCCAGTTCATTTTTCATCCTCCTCCAACAAACCTGAAGACTCTTTGTTGAAAATGCAGCAAGATGATGGAGCTTAGTGAAATGAAGTCGCCTTCACTAAGTGGGCCCGCAGGCTATTTTTGGCGCAAAGTCTATTTTTAGACTATGTCTATTTTTAGACATATGGAGCATGGTCCTGGGGTTGCAGTATGTTATTCTTGGAGTATTGGTCATGTTGGTAAAAATATATGGACCTCTATTTTTAGACATTTAGGTCGAAGTCTATTTTTAGACTGCCTATCCTAAAAATAGAAAAGTCAAATATTATTTACCCTTAATAATATTTGGACTCTAAACTTCAGTTTACTCTCTTGGAGCACTTCAGTTGGAGCTACAAAAGTGGCTCATGCATCTGACAGAGGAATTACGCTATTCCTAGGGGTTTGGTGAGCTCATGCATGGTTGACTTCAGTTAGGAATTCAGTGGCAGAAGTTTGGTGGAGTTGATGAGACAGTTGGTGGAGTTGTGTTCGGTTTAACTTAGTTGAACTGGTTGAGATTAGTTTAACTAGCTAATCAACTAGTAATGAGTTGAGTGAATTAAATATTATTTAATTCACTAATTATTAACTCATTATTCAACTCAAGAACACATCAGTTCACTACAGTGCATGGACAGTTCAGTGGAGACCAGTGAAAGAGGTAGATGAAAGGGTGGAGTTAGCTATCAGTGGCGACATCAGTTGTGCATGAGATTTGCACCACACTTGGAGGAATTGCCCATGATGATTGCGTTGTCAAGCCAAGGAGATTCGAACCTTGGATCTCTATATAGACAGGCCTGGATTGTGCAATAGAGGCAAGGCAATTGGCGGTGAGTTTTGAACCAGTAACCTGTTCAAAACTGAGCTAGATTGTGGGTAACTGTATGAGAAAGTACTGAGTACTTGTGAGGAGTATTGTACTGAGTTTGTTACTTTATTTCTCCATTATAATATACACAATAGCTGCGGGGTTTTCAGCTATAAGCTTTCCCCATACATACTGTGTTAATGTGTATGATGATTTGATGTGTTATCGCTTGATTTTATTTCCGCATGTTTGATGATCCGAGTGGAAGAGATTATGTGTTGCATATAAATTCGAATTGTATGTGATCAGGATAGTCTCGGTGGATAATTAATCATTATTCAGCAAATTTCTACATGGTATCGGAGCTATTGAAGCTGAGATTGATCATCAAAGTGATTACAAACTTATTTCGGTAGACAGAGTCTGCATGCGGGCCAGGTAGCCTCCGGATTCATCTTTCTTCGGAAAGTGAAAGGTCTGGTAAACGCCCCTTGCATTCAATCTCTGTGCTAGAAATAATTTGTTCTCACAGATCTAGAGCGGTTGAGCTTTGAGGTGGAATTCAAAATTTTGCAGCAGTTTTGTTTTCTTGGTGCCAATGTTGAAAATGTCTTTCAACGGTTTGCGACTCGAATATGCTCTTGAAGGCAGTTCGAATTATGTTGCATGGAAGGATCGCATGGAAGCAGTATTAGAAGATAATGGTCTGAAGGAGTTCGTAGATACGTATGTCCAAAAGCCCACTGATCCTGCTGAAGTCGATGCATGGCAAAAGAAGATGGCGAAGTGTCGAAGGATCCTGTTGGAGGGCGTCAAGGATCATATTGTATCCACCCTGCATGGAAAGGCTACTCCATATTTAATGTGGAAAGCTTTGACGGATCTATTCCAGAGTAAGAGCGACCAAAGGAAGCTGGCGCTCAAAGATAAGCTCGGGAACATCAAGATGGAGAAAGGCGACAGTATCGCCAAATACCTCACGAAGTTCACTCAATGCAGAGATGAGCTGGGAAGTGTGGGGGTGACTGTCGAAGATGAGGACATGGTCGACCCGGCTCTCCTTGGTCTTCCGAAGGCTTGGCACTCATATCAAGATAGTGTCAATGGTCGGGAGAAGTTGCCGGGATGGGAGCGCCTTTGGGCGGATCTCATGCAGGAGGAGATAAGGAGGACTACTCGTGATGGATCTTCATCAAAGGGAGCTGATGAAGAAAACTGCGCTTTGGTTGCCAAAGCAAAGAAGGGGAAGGGTAAGAAAACCTCTCATTCTGGTGCAAAGGGCAAGAAGCAGGATATGGAGAAAGTGAAGTGTTTTCACTGCCATGATCATGGACATTATGCTACCAATTGTCCAAAGAAGAAGAAGAACAAGCAAGCGGGAAGATCTGCAGATGGAGAAGCTTTGGCTTCACAGTTCGAGCTTGACTTTTCACTGATTGCATGCTTGGTTTCAAGTGTGCTGGGATCAGTATGGTTCTTGGACAGTGGTGTGTCATTTCATATGATGGGAGATCGGGAGTTGTTCTCAGATCTGGAGGACAAGGATTTGGGTGTGCACATCGAGATGGGCGATGATGGTAGATACAGTGCGACTGGTATCGGTACCATATCCTTTCAAAGGGAGTCTGGTAAACCCTTTGTACTGAAGGATGTCATGCATGTACCTGGATTGAAGAAGAACTTGATCTCTGTGGCTATGTTGGAGGATAAGGGGTATGATGTGGTCTTCAGCGAAGGAAAATCATTCCTGCGCAATAAGACTACTGGAGAGACCCGGAAGATAGGGGTTCGAACCAAGAACCTTTATCAATTGCAGGTAGATGGCTGCGCAGCTATGGCATGCAAGGCGGGAGAAGTGGTGAGCCGGGATGATGAGGGCGAACTGTGGCACAGGAGATTGGGCCACCTTCACCATGGAGCTTTGAAGATACTGCAGTAGATTTCTACTGGGCTTCCTAAGGGCACTCTTGCGCAATCAGATCAGTGCAAGGGGTGTACCTTAGGGAAGTATGTGAAAGCCACCTTTCACGAGAAGGATAGTCGCGCCACGACGATCCTTGAGAGAGTTCACACAGACGTGTGTGGTCCTTTCTCAGTTGCTTCGACAGCAAATCATAGGTATTATGTGATCTTTGTTGATGATTTCTCTCGAAAGTGCTGGATCTTCTTCATGCAGAAGAAGAGCGATACATTCGCGAAGTTCTATGAGTTTAAAGCACCGGTCGAGAAGGAGTCGGGGAAGAAGGTGATTGCTCTAAGGAGTGATAACGGTGGTGAATTCATCTCGGCTGAATTCAAGGAGTTCTGCAGCGCAGAAGGGATCCGGAGAGAGCTCATCGCACCCCATAACCCACAGCAGAACGGGGTGGCTGAGCGGAAGAACAGAACGATCGTGGGTGCTGCACGGGCGATGTTGCATGATCAGGGCCTACCCCTTCACTTGTGGGCTGAGGCATGCAATACAGCAGTGTATGTGCAGAACCGTTGTCCTCACAGGGTTCTTGGCATGAGTACACCAGAGGAGGCTTATTCTGGCAAGAGGCCTGATATTTCCCATTTGCGGATTTTCGGATCTCCTGTCTACATGCATGTGACGAAGGATGCGAGAAGGAAGCTGGATCCAACTGCTGAAGTTGGAATATTTGTGGGGTACACCGATACACCTCACAACTATCGGGTGTATGTGCCAGACAGTCGCAAGACTGTTGTGCGACGGGATATAAAATTTCAGGAGGAGAAAGCCATGCAGTGTTCGCTTGAGAGGGAGCTACACTTGCATGCAGATGAGGAGCTGTTAGTTCCTAAGGAGGAGCTTTCGGATGTGGATCAGCCACAAGAGGAGGTTCAGGAGGTGGAAGAAACCACCCAGGCAGTGCCAACCATCAGAGGGCGCATGCGCACTGCAGAAGCTGAGCGACTGGCTCGGGATGCAGAGAAGGTTGTAGGACCACCTACAGCACAGCGCAGACAGAGACAATCACCGGATCGGTACACTGGATACATGGCTCTTGTGAGTCAATGTGTTGTGACGGAGCCATCCTCTTTTGAGGAAGCTGTGGAGGAACCCGCATGGGTTGATGCCATGATTGAAGAATATGATTCGATCGTCAGGAACAGTGCATGGGAGATTGTCCCAAGACCGGTGGGGAAATCAGTGGTGGGTTCGTGATGGATCTACAAAGTGAAGCAGGCGGCTAACGGGAGTGTGGAGAAGTACAAGGCGAGATTTGTCGCCCGTGGCTTCTCACAGATCGAGGGATCGATTATGAGGAGACCTTTGCACCTGTCGCAAGGTACTCTTCCATACGGACGATCCTTGCTCTCTCAGCGCAGATGGGATGGCACATCCATCAGATGGATGTGAAGACTGCGTTCCTCAACGGAGTCATTGAGGAGGAGGTGTACATAGAGAAGCCTAAAGGTTTCGAGATCTTCAGCAGTGAGTCGCATGTGTGCCGACTCAAGAGAGCACTGTACGGGCTGAAGCAAGCACCTCGTGCTTGGTACACTCGGATAGACAAGTACTTCACCAGGCTTGGATTCTCCAAGAGTGAGGCGGATCCAAACCTGTACCAGATTGTGGTGGAGGGGAAGCTGTTGATCATCGTACTGTATGTAGATGATCTGATTTTGACTGGTGATGAGCAGTTGATACTTTCATGCAAGGAGGATCTTGCATGAGAGTTTGAGATGAAGGACTTGGGCATCCTTCATTATTTCCTGGGATTGGAGATTTGGCAACGCAGCGGAGGACTGTTTGTTTCTCAGGGCAAGTATGCCCGGGAGATTCTGGAGAGGTTCAACATGCAAGGCTGCAAGCCTGTTGACACTCCTCTTCCTGGTGGTTGGAGGAAGGAGGATGCTACTTCAGCGGAGGTAGTGGATGCCACTGTCTATCGACAGTTGGTGGGGTCGCTTATGTATCTGGTCAATACACGACCCGATATATGTTATGCAGTTAACCAGCTTTTGCAAGCTATAATTAAGCCTACCAAGCTCTTTTGGAAGGTAGGCAAGCATGTATTGCGCTATATTAGAGGCACATCGGGATATGGTTCATGGTACAGACAGGAGGATCAGTTGAGGTGGTATGGCTTCAAAGATTAGTATCATCATATCAGAGATTGTGTTCAGCGGAGAATCATGATGCTTTCATATGTTCCCACAGAGGATCAGGATGTCGACATCCCGATGAAGGCGCTCACCAGGAGCAAGTTCGAATTCCACAGAGGTAGGATAGGGGTTGTAGATAATCCATATCTTGCTGAGAGGGAGTGTTGAAAATGCAGCAAGATGATGGAGCTTAGTGAAATGAAGTCGCCTTCACTAAGTGGGCCCGCAGGCGAATTCTGGCGCAAAGTCTATTTTTAGACTATGTCTATTTTTAGACATATGAAGCATGGTTCGGGGATTCCAGTTTGAGATTCTTGGAGCATTGGTCATGTTGGTAAAAATAGATGAGACTCTATTTTTTAGGTCGAAGAGGTCGAAGTCTATTTTTAGACCGCCTCTCCTAAAAATAGGGAAGTCAAATATTATTTACCCTTAATAATATTTGGACTCTAAACAACAGTTTACTCTCTTGGAGCACTTCAGTTCGAGCTACAGAAGTGGCTCATGCATCTGACAGAGGAATTACGCTATTCCCAAGGGTTTTATGGCATCATGCATGGTTGAATTCAGTTAGGACTTCAGTGGCAGAAGTTTGGTGGAGTTAATGAGACAGCTAGTGGAGTTGTGTTCTGTTTATTTTAGTTGAACTGGTTGAGATTAGTTTAACTAGCTAATAAATTAGTTATGAGTGGAGTGAATTAAATATTATTTAATTCATTAATTAGTAACTCATTATCTAACTCAAGAACACATCAGTTCACTACAGTGCATGATCAGTTCAGTGGAGACCAGTGAAAGAGGTAGATGAAAGGGTGGAGTTAGCTATCAGTGGCGACATCAGTTGTGCATGAGATTTGCACCACACTTGGAGGATTTTTCCATGAAAATTGTGCAGTCAAGCCAAGGAGATTCGAACCTTGGATCTCTATATAGATAGGCCTGGATTGCGCAATAGAGGCAAGGCAATTGGCGGTGAGTTTTGAACCAGTAACCTGTTCAAAACCAAGCTAGATTGTGTGTAACTTTATGAGAAAGTATTGAGTACTTGTGAGGAGTATTGTACTGAGTTTGTTACATGATTTCTCCATTATAATATACACAATAGCTGCGGGGTTTTCAGCGATAAAATTTCCCCATACATACCGTGTTAATGTGTATGATGATTTGATGTGTTATCGCTTGATTTTATTTCCGCATGTTTGATGATCTGAGTGGAAGAGATTATGTGTTGCATATAAATTCGAATTGTATGTGATCAGGATAGTATCGGTGGATAATTAATCATTATTCAGCAAATTTCTACACTCTTTTCAAGGCGGTTGTCTGATCATTAATGAACAGTCGTATGGGGATTTTCATTCAGAAGTGTCTACCCAGAATTATGGTGGGGAAATTGACACGTCTAAGAAGTAGACTAGGAAATCCATACGGCTCTATGCACCCTCCTTGTCGAAATCTATTGTTGTCGACCTCCCGAACCTAAATGCTAGTGTGGAAGAACACCTGGACTTGAATGAAATCTCAAAGGCTGAGAAAATTTTCAAGACATAAGTTCTACTTCTTTAGGTGTTTTTCGTTTTATGCTATAGTTGTGAACAATCTTTATATTTGTGTTTATAGGAATATTTTGATATGGCTTAGAGGCCTTGTTTTCTCTTCTTTTTTGTTTATCGATTGGTTTCCCAATTTTGGGCAGCATTTACATGTACTGGTTATGATTTTGGGTTGTTGGTTTCCCCATAGTAGGCAGCAATCCAATAGTATGCTTATGATGGGATATCGAACAGGGATTGGCTAGTTCCTCCAGGCCACCCTGTTTGATCTAAATTGTATCACAATTTTTGTACTATATTCCTTTACTATTAATAGAAGTAGTCTTATTTACAAAAAAAAAGGGATCTCTTAGGCTACGTAGAACTAGAAAATCCAACCACTATAGCACTTATTATTGTCTAAGCTGGGTCATTCACCTTGATGTGTATGAAAATTTTATCAATAGAAAAATAGAAAGAAAACATATATAAAATGCAGTTTCAAGAGTTCCCAAACCAACCATGTCTGGAATATTAAGTAGAGATTTTTTCTTCTAATAGCATCCAATTCCCATTAAACATGGTATCGACATGATGATTCTGAGTATTACTTCCATATGTAATCCATTTCCCTCATCCCATTACTTCTATAAACGACACCATTACCACTACAAATGCACTCACAATGTAAGTCTCCAACAGATATGTATATAGATAAAAGATATGCTCAAGCAAAGCAAAGTTATACCTGGATTTATTCTTGCGAGCTATTTCGTGGGTAGCGAAGAACTAAACCTACAGAAACTGTTGGTGGTCATGGGACATGATGCAAATTGTGTGAACGTGGACTAGGACTGCAAGCATCCTCCAGTTCCCCTTCTTCTAAATAACCATAACAATTGCGGAGAGCCTGCCTTCTATGGGATCCATCAATTGTAGCTTCTCCTTGAAAAAGAACATAAACATGCATTACAGATGACAGGACAACCATGTGACCTCTTTTCTTCATTTCTTCTTCATTATTAAGAATATATTACGAGTTGAAAAATTGCTTTTCCTGCTCAGATAAAATAACAAAATGATTATCTTCCCATTAAAATATGACTAATATAGATCACACAGATAGTCATGTTTTAAACAAAATTTCATAATTTGTAATCAAATTATGCCATGAAATAAAGTCCAAAATTATTCTAATATGACTTGCTACAGAAGCATGCGACAACTAATATAAAATTAATAGAAACATAGTGAAAGATGAAATTTACATGTCGGATTCCACATCCATTTCCTCTGCATCTAATTTCTTTGCTTTGGGAGTCTCAGAAGCCTAGGTCTAGTCCAATACGAGGGTCCAGTCCAATACGAGGCCATTTTTTGGGTCTCTGGTATTTTTAGGGATGAATGTATCATCAAAATCTATGATATATCATCTGGGTGGTGACCTTGTATGGTCTTACGAAATTTAATTTCCTTGCATTTTCTTCATTGATTTGGGGTCGTAAAAAACACATGTTGTCTTCAACAACGCTCATGTCTTTGGCTTCATCTTCCTCCATGGAATCCTGAAAATATAGCCTCCTAAGCACCTCATTGAGCTTGTCTAAAAGTATTTTCAAGTTGTGAAGAGACATGGAATTGGGGATGGCCATCATCCTAAGTGTGGGGAAATTTGTGTAGATTTCCTCTGTAAAATGAAATCACTACAATTGAGGCACCAGGAATCCAATTTCTTAAATTCAACCAAAAATGTATCAGATCAAACATAACACTGCATAACTGCACCCTTCCTACAACTACTACAATGTCAAGGGAAATAAAAATAAACAAGGGAAATGAAAATTTTTGATATTTGAAAGCCTTAGATCCAATGAAACGTAGAATGGAACTTCAACTAAATGTGTATGCGGTTTTCAATTCTATTAAAATAAATGTGATGCTTTTCTTTTGATATAAATAATTATTATTAATTACTAACCATATGAAAATAATTTGTAATCTCGTGAAAATTGTTGGGTTTATAAAATATTATAATTATTATTAATCTATAAAACTTATTAGGTTTTCTATGTCATAAAACATTATTTAGGTGATTTGGGCTGATTTTTCAATCCAATCATGTGACATCAAAGATAAATAATAGTGACATCAAAATAAACTTTGTATGATAAAAAAGTGCAGCTAAGTAGTAATGTCATCGATTGATCATAATTTCCAAATAAATGTTTGGTTTGATAAAGATAACTAGTGTGTGGAGATTTTCCATGATGTTCAATATAGGGAGTCAACATGGGAAAGGTGATAGTTTGGCTCTCACATGCTTTAGAAAATTGATATTTCTTTGTCCATAAACATTAGAGGTGGAAAAATATACTAGGCTCTAGAGCTAAGATTGTTCTTTGTCTGTCGAGCTTGTAAGGCAAGAAAAATTTTCATACAGGTACAGTCCCAAGTGGTTGACGAATTTATCTTTAAAATGTAGTTGGAGGGAAATTTGGGTCTCTCTGCCCCGTCACTCCTTTAAATCACCATTTTGTTTCTGTGCCCAACAAATAAATGAAAATCTCTATTGCCCCCTCCTCCTCTAGTCTATTTTATGTTCAATCTTATTTTTATGGTCTAATATTTCTATTATTCACCTTTTTTTCCATTATTTGCTTCTCTTTGTTATTCTCCATCTTAAAAAAATTAATAATTATATATTTCAATAGTTGGCTTCTAAAATTAATTAATTATTTTCTCAATACTCCATATTAATTATGTTTGAATTCTTTCAAAAAAAAAATCATTTAAAATATTTTAAAAAGAAAAGAAAGGTAGTAATATTTCTTTATAAAAATTATATTAAAGTTTAAAATAAAATAAAAAGTCTTGATATTTCTTTATAAAAAATATATTTGTATTAAGAATGACACCCTTTAAAATGTCATTTTCATAGTTTACTAAACTTATTTTTTTAATTATGAGGGGATATAAATTTTGGACAACATTAGGGTTTAATTTTTTCATTTCCCCTTTGCAAAAGAAGGGAAAAAAATAGGATAAACACTAAGAAGATGGCTATTGATGATTGGAATTTTCTATTGAATTTTATATGTCAAAATTTTTTTTGCACAATATCTTTAACTTCCACTCTAACATTATTATGCCTTTTTAACTATAAATGTTACGGTTTATGCCTCACTTGGACCACTCATCCTTTAATTTGCAGCTTTTGGATATGTGGTAGGCTATTATTGCATTAAAAAATAGTTGGAGACTATTTCTTGAGCATTTTTTAGGCTCGTGTAAAAATACATCACACTAACAACATATTTCATGTCACTAGTCCTACCAATTTCCCTGTCAAGGGCTACGTTGATTAGTGTAGTCACTTGTTTATTCTGTCATCGGCCCTATTAGTCGCTAGCGTAAGCACCTATCACATATTTTGATTAATTACATGTTCAATCATCCAATAGTGTAGTTATTTATGATACTGGCTTATGCTTCAACAAAGTAGTTTCCCCAGGGGTTCCTTGGTGGTTCAACATCCTCAAAATTCTACAGCCATAGGCTACATCTCTTGTGACTGAAGCTTTATTAAGCACTAAAATTATTGGAAGACATTCCTAGTAGGTTTAGCCAACCATTGCTCAAGCTCAATTCCATTTATTGATGGAAGAATACATGTTTCCTCTTGATCTTCCTTCATTATCATCTTCTTCAAATTGAATGGTTTACTAAATATTCACTCTCATCAAATGGCTAGATATGATAAGATGCAACCTTTCACCTTTAGGAACACAAATATTATCTAGCTTGTAAAGCAACCCACTATGGAGAATATAATTAATTTCATTATCACCTTCTTCGACATGAATTTGGTCATATAGATACTAAAAAAACTCTTTAAAGACCCCATCTCTTGTGTATTCATGATTTCCAACAATTAGAGGAATACACACAAAAAAAACAAAAATAAAACAATAATTTTTATTTCAATCAATTTGAGCTACGTTTAGATCTACATATGTTATAACTTACGGCGTTTCCTTTGAAACATCTGTTGCAATTTCTAGCATATGTCATGTGTCATCCTTTCATGAAGGGCATCCTCCTATAAACCTCCTTAATTGTTCAAAGATAATTCCAAAGCACACGAGATGATGAGTCATGCTTCCAAGTGTTAAAACTTTCCTTAATGAATACAACAATTATTATTAAATAGATAATAATGTATGAAAATATGTAGAATCTCTACCGAAAGGTAAAATTTGCAACATAACACACTCCTATTAGCTTAGGCACTAATCATAAATCAATAAATTATGCTTTCAAAGTCACTTTCGTGATATCATGCCCAAGATGCACCTCTTGGACAAGATCATCAAAGGCACTATTATTTATGGTTTAAAGGTTTGAGGACCTTGTTTGCTTCAGGTGAAGGAGACCCTTGCCCTGGTGATGGAAGAAGGTTGAACTAATGTTGAGAACATTGTTGGGGTTTTTAGGGAGAAACACTCTTGTGAACAAGGAGCTACGATTTAGAAGGATTATGAGAAAGCAAGGAAGAGTAAAAGCAATCATAGTTTTAAGAAGAAGAACATAGTCCTCCTTTTTCTGGTGTTAGGAGTCGACATCACCGTTTATAAGACTAAGGAAATCTCCCAAAAATTTCTGGTGGGTCGAGTAACAAGTCGAAAATTCAGGTACTTAACCCCAATAACGTGGGTGGACAAGGAAATATCACCTATTGTAAAATTTCCTCCAAAGGTGTCTCTGCTAGCTCGAGGTTGGATTCATTTGTGCTTCCATGGTGCAATCGACACCCATAAGGTACAAGAGATGGTTTGGAAAATTGATTATTTACAATTATTATTATACACTATATATTATTATTTACACTTAAGAAAATATGTATATAAAATTGATTCATAAGTTAAAAACATTATTTAGTTCACCAGGTTAAGATTTATTGTTCATTGTTTCAAAGAGATACATTTAAAACTGGATTTGTTCTTTTAGATAATAGATGTAAATTCTAATCAAGCCATGAGAATGGAATATTTATGGAATCTTCTTGTTTGATGAGTAATATGTCCCAAATTTCGTTTATTGAGCCTTGAAATTTTGAGAACCATAAAGGATTTAGGAAACACCCCCTTAACCCTCCAATAATAAAAGAAAAAACTCATTAACCTATATTCAACCTTTTGGTCACAACTTCCACTATAATCAATTCCAATTCCAATGCTTGTTAGATTTTCGAGTGCACACTTAGAAATGAACAGCTGATAATGGAGAGAGTATAAAACTTTAATTTTTTAATGATGTTGTAGCAATGATGTAAAATATTTCATGTACATAATTTCATTTACAGTACCCTTCAGAAGGGATGGTGGTTAAACCCAAAAAACATTGATTACATGTTAAAAAATAAACATTGAAAGTGTCGCATGATGTTAATGCTAAAAATAAAGTCATATAATAATTAACACGTTTTTATACAAAATATAAAATTCAAATGCATTATTTGAACATACGAGGATGATGGTAGGTTGCAACATACAAGGTTGTTGTTTGTTGACATTCAATTGAAGAAGATGATGAGCATTCATGTGAAACAAAGGAATGGATTGTTCGCTGCAAAAATGGCTCTTTAACAGACTAAATCCTCGGCACTAGCAGGGAAAAACATTAGCGTTGAGCTGCCATTATGATTTTTTTCTTGGCAGTGGAAAATTGCAATGCAACAACATTTGGCTCCCTTACCATTAACCTTCTTTAATTCTGTAACAACCTAGACTCTGAAAACAACTTAGACTCTAGTTAATGTTGCAAGTTGCAACAACCTAAACTCAGGTCCATGTTGCAACAACCTGGCCTACCCTAGGCCTAGAATTTAGAGTCTATAAGTGTAACGTGACAATTTAGACTTCAGTTAGAGAACAATGAAACTTGAAATCCATAGTGCAATTTGGACTCTGCAGTCTAAAAGTTGTAACCAGGGTTGGGAAAATTGGTAATAGGTTATAGATAAAGCCAAAATTTTGAGAAATGCTCGATGGAATGACAACATTTCCTAGAGCATTTTACAATATTATTCATTTTCTTAAAACCTTGTAAAAGTCAATTTTTAATTTATTTTTTCTTTGTAAATTTCGTTTAGTACTTATTTGACGTGCCAAAGGCCTCTCGAGGAGCTCGACGGGATTAAAACCCTTTGTAGATTATTTTTTTGTTATACACTTTTGTTGATATATGAAACCTTTCAAGCAACGGTTATTTTATTTTTCCTCTTTTCAAAAAAGTAGAGGAGAGAATCTAGTGATATCCATGCTTGTGTTGGCATATTGATCAGATGTAGATCATGATAAAGCCTAGTTTATGATTTATAAGGATGAGGTGGTTTAGCCTCGAGATGCCTTGGTTGGTTTTTCAGTTCGAGTCCCACGAATATGGCACAGGGGTGATTGGCTAAAGTAGATTTGGCTCAACCAATCTATGGTCGGGTGGAACATGGGAGTCCCATCTTCGATTGGTTTTTACACTCATTAATGGGAGGCTCATTCCTTTGGTATTTGGTATGAAAATATACTCATTATTATGTGGATTTCATTGATGTTATATCCATGGTATTTCTGTTGCTATTATTCTGGTTATAAGCTTGTATTTTATCAATGATGATGTATGGCTCTATCTATGTTTTTGCATGTAAATGAATATATAATGTATCGAAGGTCAAATAAATTGTGTTGTAGCATATGATGTAAGGGAGCAATGCTTCTTAGTAATTCTCAGGTAATTATTAGACCCCTATGTTTAATTATGTTGTTTACACCTGTAGCTGCAATTTTTGTGACATGTTTGACGAAATTCCTATCATGGCTGGGTGGGGTCAGATGATTTTATGATGATGTGATTGCTTCCATGTATTTTTTTTAATGTTATTTATCCTCTTCTGAATTTATAGGAAGTTCTCGGGAGTGACTTAGGCTCAGGGGCTGAAAATGTGGCACAAATCCCAGAGCTGCAGGCACATAACTAACATTTTGGGGCCTTAGCCGCTACCTTGACAAGGAAAACCCATGGATAGGGGTATAAAACTGCTCCCTTTCCCTTACATGGCCATAGATAACCCTAAAATGGGTTAAAAATTAGTTCCCTCTCAGGCAACAGGGCCCTGGAAGGTTGGGTTACCTCCTGGGGATGTCAATGAGGCAGTGTAAGGTCTGTTTGTCATGTTTCCATCGGTTCCACTTCCTCAAAGTCATATAGGAGGTAGAATATCATATCAATATCCTCTTGTCGCATTTTAACCCTGGTTGGGAAGTTAGTTGGGGAGATGTGGGAAGAGAGTGTTACATTATTTTATTTTTTGTGGCTGGAAGTGCATGGAGGGCCCCATGGACTTGCCACAAGAGTGTTGGGTGAGCACAGACAAGGGTTGTAACACCCCCTATTTGACCCTCGTCTTCTAATCATCGTGTGCATGTCAAATAGGTTAGTGAGTCTGAAACTAATTAAGGCTAACATGCCTCTATGTGTATCTAAATATTAGGCCAGTCAGACAACTTATAAATATGGTTAAGGTTGGCATGCATGTGTAATGGGTTTAAGAACCATGATTATGAGGTTGGTGCATTGAGAGTTTCTTCTAAGGAAATACGCCACATGTATGTGTGTTTATGTGTTGGGATTGGTGTGCCCACGTGTATGTTTTTTTATGCTACGGGTTGGAAATCCCAATGTAGTAAACATGTTTAATTTATGCATATTAATAAACCCATAATGGCTACAAGAAGACATAAAAAAGAGAGTATGGGGGGCCATGAATCCACAGCTAGAAAATGTAGGGAATTTAGATGGATTATTTAATAATTAGCTATGAATTTTTATGGACCTTTCAGTGATCCTATGCAAGGGTTTTGGAGTTGATTGGAAACTTTGAGTCGGTGAGTCTTGTGCTTGGACTTTGGAACTTACAACAGTTATGGAGACCAGTTGGTGAGCCATGGAAGGTGGAAATCACAAATGCATTGGCCATCCTGAATAATGGTGTGCCACTTGGGTTTTGGAACTGACCAACGAGCCAAACTAGTTATGGCCTGGAGGGTGCTTGGAGTCATAGAGCAACATGAATATTGGGTTGGCACTGTAATAACACCAATCATCTTGAAAATTATATTGATGGTTTAGGTTTCCTTGGTCATGAGTGTCTCGAAATGACCCTAGCCATCTTGCGAAGTATGTGAATATTGTCTCAATTAGGATGCAATCATATATATAATGTAACCCTTGCAACTATGCCCTTCCTACCTGTCAACTAGTAGTAATGTCATTTCTGACTTTTCCATGATAAAAATTGAGTGACTGATAAAATGCATTACTGGTGAGAGTTCCTTAGGAAGAAAGTCCTCATACTCTTTGTTTATGGCAAGCTCAATTTCAAGTTGGTCATCATCAACTGCATTAACTGAAATCATGCTGGAAATTGGATCACATCGTTGATCAATGTTTCGAACAATTCTGGTGTGATGTCAAATATATTGTCCACATCCAAAAAAAACACCAGTAACACAAATTTTATCAAGCCTCTCAATGCATATGGCTCATTCACCTTTTGACCTCAATGACAATTCTTCCAAAAACTAGAAGGACACAAGCATGAAATGATATTGTAGGGTAAAGGAAATCTAATGCATGGTGGATTTACTTCTGGCCAAAATACAAGCATATTGCAAACAACAGCAATTCAATGCAAAAAAAATTAACGTATGTTATATCAATGCTTAACTTGACTTCCATAGTAATGTTCCACATTTGAATGGGCTTCCCAAAATATTTAATTATGTTTATATAATGGTTCATGCATCTCCAGTAAAGACTAAAAGCTAGATGCCAAAGGTGCTTGTGAGATGTTACTTATGAATGCATAGATAATATTGGCGTACTTCTTATATTCTCATTGCAATACTGAATGTTGAATGTAACTCTTCAAAGATCCATGAATTTAGTTTTAACTCATTGAGGTAGTGTGTTAGGAGCTTAAAAATCCCTCACCTTTTCAAGCATTTAAGTTATAATTAAGACTAATTAGCTATATAACCTTCAACTAAAATAATTCAGGTGGGTGCTATGGAGTGTGTAGGTACGAGCGACATATATCTCCCTATAGGGAGAGTGATGATGCAAACACGTTCATCAAACTTACATGTGCTACGCCTTTAACACATTGTCGGACCTCAGTGAGTTTAAACCCCGATCAACTTGTCGTGGGTTATCCGTTTAATGCCTGATCCCTTGGTTAAGCCTCATCGTCACCCCTAAACTAGAACGAGGTTTATATATGGGCTTTCCACTTGATAGATCTCAAACATTGGCATTAGATCAATCAAATGGTCACTAAATGATATCATATTGAAACCTACACGACTATTACACCCTCCCTTCCAACCCGATGTCATCCTAGCCATTTATATTTCACAGATCTACAATGATCACACTGAAACCTATACACAATATAACCATGTACCTTCGTGGGATGAGTGGGTCCCCCTCTCCTTGGTTGGTGAATTTTCCAATGGATGATTAACACATGTCTGTGAAATTTAATTATTCTCGTAATCACTGATTTAACCTTAATGCTGTTGGGTATGTGTTATATTCTTTCCACGACTAAGCATGCGCAGGGGGGTAAGAGGGGGGACGATAGCCCCCCCTTTGCGCTGGGCGCAACGGGGGGGGTCACAGGGGGGGTGGTAGCCCCCCCTGTCGGGGTCCGGGGCAGCACCCCGGTGAAAATTTTTGGTCCTTAATTTTCGGTGGGTAGTTCGCGTCCATGGTTTTGTGCATGGTTTTGCACATGGTATTGGGGCACGATGGTTTTTGGCCCCTGTTATTTTTGTAGATCCAATCAAGGGAACTATGGTTATGTTCTAATCCAGGGTTTATGGATTGGGGTTTATGTATGCTTCGGCATGTATATATATGTGTTGTAACATTAAAAGGAATATAATGAAAAATCAAGCTGGTCGTCCCAATTTGGGATCCAGGGGAAAATCTCTGTGTTTATCTGTTTTATGTTTTATTCTCTCGCTATTGTTTATCTTCTGTTATAAGATTCGTGAGTAGATAATTTTTGTTCAGGGTTAAAACCTACATTTGGTATCAAAGCATTTTCGGCTTCAAGGGGACGCCTTTGCTGCTAAGGGTTTTTTGCTCGGGCCTGTGGTAGACCCTGTTCAGTGGGAGATCTGCAGGATCGATTCTTACGGTGAAAGAATATGGCGAGCAGTGGGAAGATAGAGATCGAGAAATTTAATGGTCAGAGTTTTGAGTTATGGAAGCTCAAGATGGAGGATTTGCTGGTGGATAAAGATTAGTGGATTGTGGTAGATCCAGGTACTAAACCAATGGCAATGTCAGATGAAGACTGGAAGAAACTAGATCGGAAGGCTAAGAGCACAATACGATTGTGTGTTTCGGATTCAGTATTGTTGAATGTATCTGGGGAAGCTACGACGAAGACCTTGTGGGACAAGCTAGGGACTTTGTACCAATCTAAGTCTCTGGTGAATAAGTTGTTCTTGCGGAAAAAGCTGTATAACCTGAGGATGAAGGATGGAGACTCAGTGACAGAGCATTTGAATGCCTTCAATATTGTGGTAAGTCAATTTTCATCTGTTGATATTAAAATCTCAGATGAAGATAAGTGCATCATTTTGTTGTGTTCTCTACCAGATTCGTGGGATAGCCTGGTTATTGCAATAGGTAGCAATACAACTACCTTGAATTTTGATGACATTGTCTCAGCCTTGCTGTTGGAGGAAATGAGATGGAGAAATATGGAGGGTCATAATGGAGATGCCTTATCTGTACGAGGAAGGTCCCAGAAAAGAAACAAGAATAACGTTTTGAGTGGGAGATCTAAATCTAGAGGGAGATCTAAATCTCCTAGAAAGTTTGTAAAGGTGTGCTAGAAATGCGGAAAGGAAGGGCACTACAAAACAAACTACAAATCTAAAGCTCCTGAGAAAGGAAAGGGATCTGATGATGCTCCTTTTGTAGAGGCAAAAACCACCTCGGATGAAGGTGGGGATGTGTATTTGGCTTCTTCAAATACACATGTAGATCATGAGTCATGGTTGATTGACTCAAGTGCATCCTTTCACTTCACTCCCCATAGGGAGTGGTTCTGCGAGTATGAGAAATATGATGGTGATGTCTTCCTAGGGGATGATAGGAAGGCCAAAATCATCGAACGTGGAAAGGTCAAGCTGAAGCTACAAGGTGGAAGGATTAGAACACTTCCTGGTGTTCTGTATATTCCTGAATTGGCCAGAAATCTGATTTCTGTAAGCAAGATGGATGATGCAGGTGTAAAAATAGTGTTCGAGAAAGATGCCTGCAAGATGGTTCGGGGAGCACTAGTATTAATGCGGGGAATTTGGACTGGAACTCTGTACAAGCTACAAGGTAGCACTGTTATTGATGGGTGTAATAGTTCTATGGTTCCTGAAAGTGGGACAGAAAGGCTAGCTGTCTCTGGAGAAAATACCATGCTATGGCATCAAAGGCTTGGACACATTGGAGAGAAGGGCCTTCGGATACTGCATAGAAATGGTATGGTAGAAGGTATGTCTAATTGTTCTCTGGATTTCAATTTCTGTGAACATTGTGTATATTGGAAGCAGAATCGGGTTAGTTTTCCTTCTGGTGCTAAGAGGGCAAACAAGATATTAGAACTTGTGCACAGTGATGTGTTTGGGCCTGTGTCAGTTCCATCACTAGGAAATTCTGTGTATTATGTTTCATTCATAGATGACTTCTCAAGGAATACATGGATATATTTCTTGAGGAAGAAATCTGAATTATTTGACGAATTTAAAGAATTTAAGGCTCTGGTGGAAAACCAGACAGAGAAGAAGATAAAGGCATTGAGGACAGATAATGGTGGGGAGTTCTGCAGAAGGAATTTGAAGAGTTTTGTAAGAAGTGTGGTATAGCACGGTAGAAGACTACTCCATACACACCTCAGCAAAATGGAGTTGTAGAAAGAATGAATAGAACACTGATGGAAAAGGCAAGAAGCATGCTCAGTGGTACCGGGTTAGGACAAGAATTCTGGGCAGAGGCAGTGGAGACTGCATGTTACTTAGTTAACATATCACCTTCATCAGCATTGGAGGATAAGACCCCACATGAGGTATGGACTGGTAAGAAACCCTCTCTTTCACATCTAAGGGCATTTGGATGTGATGCATATGTACATGTTCCAAAGGAGAAAAGGACCAAGTTGGATAATAAATCTGAAAGGTGCATCTTTATTGGGTATAAGGATGGTTTAAAGGGTTACAAGCTTTGGAACCCAGAAACAAGGAAGGTTGTGTACAGCCGAGATGTGGTGTTTAGAGAAGTGAGAGATGTTGTTAAACATGAAGTCCTACCAAAGGAACCTGAGAAGATAGAGTTTGAGCTAAAGGAGGATGAATCAGACTCTACAACAGAAGAAGACTCAGAAGATGAAGAGCCACAAACTCCAACTTTGAGAAGATCAGTTCGGGAAAGAAGGCAACCATAAAGGTATAGTCCATCTGCTTTCTGTTCAGGTTTTGCCTTAACTATAACTGATGATGAACCCAGAACTGTCAGGGAGGCAGTAGATTCAGAGGATGGAAAACTCTGGAAGGAGGCCATGGTTGATGAAATGGCATCCTTGCACAAAAACGATGCATGGGATCCGGTGGAGTTGCCGGCTGGAAGGAAGCCCATTGGGAGCAAATGGGTGTTTAAGAAGAAGATGAATGTAGAAGGCAAGGTGGAGAAATACAAAGCTCGGTTGGTAGCGAAAGGTTATTCCCAGGTGCCGTGAATTGATTTTGGTGATATTTTTTCTCCTGTTGCCAAAGTTACTTCTATTAGATTACTTTTATCTGTTGCTGCTGCATTTGATTTTGAGATAGAACAAATGGATGTGAAGACAACATTTCTTCACGGGGATCTAGAAGAGGAGATCTACATGAAGCAACTTGAAGGCTTTATGGTGAAGGGTAAGAAAGAACTGGTATGCAAGTTGAAGAAGTCTCTGTATGGGTTAAAACAGTCACCAAGGATGTGGTATCAGAAATTTTATACCTATATACGGGGACTTAGCTTCACCAGAAGCAAGGAGGATCACTGTGTTTATTTTAAATTAATTGGTGACCGTGTTATTTATTTGGTCTTGTATGTGGATGATATGTTGTTGATTGGAAATGACGAAGAAATTATCCAAGATTTGAAGACCCAACTGTTCTCCAAATTCGACATGAAGGATCTGGGTGCTGCAAACTATATTTTGGGCATGGAAATTAAGAGATATCGGGCAAAGAGGAAGCTCTGGTTAAACCAGAGGAAGTATGTCGAGACTATATTGCAGATGTTCAATATGCAGGATAGTAAACCGGTGAATGTTCCTATTCCTATAGGTTTAAAGCTGTCTGTTGAACAGTGTCCCAAGACACAAGAAGAAGAGGAGTATATGTCTCGTGTTCCATATGCAAGTGTAGTGGGTAGCTTGATGTATGCAATGGTCTGTACTAGACCAGACATTGCACATGCAGTGGGAGTATTGAGCAGGTTTATGTCAAACCCAGGGAAGGAGCATTGGACAACAGTGAAGCGGGTTTTTAGATATTTACGTGGCACTAGTGATTATGGCTTGTGCTACCAGGGAAGACCGGGATTGGAAAGAATGTTGGAAATTCGTGGTTTTGTTGATGCAGACTGGGCTGGAGATCTAGACCAAAGAAGATCTACAAGTGGGTATGTGTTTAGCCTATTTGGAGGCGCAGTCAGTTGGATAAGTAAAAAACAGTCTATAGTGTCTCTTTCAACTACAGAGGCAGAATACATAGTAGCCACTCATGCAAGCAAGGAAGCAATTTGGTTGCAGAGATTGTGTTCAAGTACGGGGTTGGTACAACAAGCTATAAGGATAGAATGTGATAGCCAAAGTGAAATTTTCTTGGCTAAGAACCCTGCTTATCATTCAAAGACAAAGCACATTGATGTTCAGTATCACTTTGTTAGAGATATGGTTGAGGCTAAAATGGTGTTGTTGGTAAAGGTAGACACTTTGAAGAATGTTGCAGATGCATTGACAAAGTCTGTGAGGACTCAGAAGTTCTCTTGGTGTAGAGAAACAATGGGTGTTGAAGAATTGGGCCAATGACTAAGCTCTCATGTGGCCCCCTGTGGAAAGAAAACAACAAGTGGGAGAATGTTGGGTATGTGTTATATTCTTTCCACGACTAAGCACGCACAAATTTTTGGTCCTTAGTTTCTGGTGGGTAGTCGGCATCCATGGTTTTGTGCATGGTTTTGCACATGGTATTGGGGCATGATGGTTTTCGGCCCCTGGTATTTTTGTAGATCCGGTCAAGGGAACTACGGTTATGCTCTAATACAGGGTTTATGGATTGGGGTTTATGTATGCTTCAGCATGTAGATATATGTGTTGTAGCACTAAAAGGAATATAATGAAAAATCAAGCTAGTCGTCTCGATTTTGGATCTAGGGGAAAATCTCTGTGTTTATCTATTTTATGTTTTATGCTCTTGCTATTGTTTATCTTTTGTTATAACATTCGTGAGTAGATAATTTCTATTCAGGGTTAAAACCTACAAATGCCACCAAAATTTCGTCATTCCCTTGTTCAACCCTTATTTCTGCATGTCCTCTGGGGAAGTGCATCGATGGCTGGGAGCAAGCGCGGAGTAGGTCTCATGCTGAAGGACTTACCTCCTTCATTCAATAAGTCATCCTATCTCTCCTTCTTATTGTCAGTTCGGTAATTTAATCACATGAAGATATAATGTCTGAGAATTTGGGGAAAGAAGCTTTGCTTGATGAGATGGTTGAGGTTCAAGACATGAAAGTGTGTCTCACAAACATCCTTACCCTAGAGGACTCTTACCCTCTCTATTGTTGTGTTTGACAATGACATGTGTTTATTGAAATCTGGGATTGTGCATGCAACTTTCCCTCCTGTCCACTTTTACCCTACCTCAATTTTATTATTGGCTGAGTAGTATGAGCTTGAGCATACATGTCATAATACATTACATTTCTTTCTCCAATCTCTAGGATGAAAGGGAAACCAAAATTAAATCTAGACAACCCCAATAACAGTTTGGCATCCCCTGAAAAATGACATCGAGCCCTGGGTTGGCCGAAACTAGAGGTCCCGAACAATGCACAATTGGAGTATGGGTTAGGGCCTCTTAATCGCTAGATGATTGCCCTATCGAATTATTAACTTTGCTTTCTAAATATCTGGTAGGCCCGAAAACTAAGGCATGGTGACCTTTCGATCTAATTTCCAAATGTGAATGGATAAAAGCCTTGCGCTAGCCCAAATTTGTTGAAAACCCCCTCCTCCAATGCATAATCCACCAACTCCTCCTCCAATATGTGGGCCTGATAGTAAGAAACCAACATCTCATCTGAAAAAACATATTTGATAAGTAGTTGTGTGTCTTCAAAGGGTTTATCACAATAAAAATCTATGTACTTAAAACATATACATCATGTGAATAAAAATCTCATGGTTATCAGTATTTAATCTTATTTTGCATTTTGGAAAGGATAACAGAGCCCAAAATTATCGAGATCCCATTCACTCTTCATCAAAACTATGCCTCGCTCTAGTTAGAAAATCCACATCCCTTTCATTGCCTACAATTTTTCCATGGGCCTATATGGTTTCTCCATAATTGTTGAATTCTTCTCCCATAATAGAGATGTTGTGATGTATTCTTTAACATTTAAAAAATAAAACAAATTATAACCATAACTATAATTAATAATTAAGCAGATCTAGATCCATGTTAACTTTGGATTTACCAAGGGTGAAGATGGATGAATCAAATCTTTCTTAAAATGCAAACATGAAAAAATAAAAAATTTGAGAAAACAAAATAGATTACAAATTCAACTATTTTTTTGAAAAATATTAAAACATTTATAACCTTGGATAGCTTTTTAAAAAAATTAAAATATTTATTATATTCTAATAATAGTTTTTTCACATTATAATAAAAGTTTTGGGCCTTTAATTTACACGATATAATATGACTGTAAATAGAATTTTCAAAATGAGAATCTATTACTATATTTTTAAAGAAAATCATTTTCTTAATGTAAATTCATTGATTTTATGATTTAAAAATGTAATATAAGAATAACATCATTTCAATTCCACTTTCTTATTAGGGAAAATTTTAAGGATGGAATTTTATCTTAAATTTTAGAAACCTTGGCGAATCTTACTAGTCCCTAATATGCAAATTGTAAAATATTTGGTGATATTTTTGCAAAAATATTTATATTTATAATGATTTTATATTAGTATATATAAAATATGGGTGATTGTTAAGGTAAAATAATTTTGTACTATAAAATTTGGGTGAATAATTTTAGAAAAAAAATGGAAATTGGCGAATTTGAATTTTTGAAAAAGCGTGGAAAATTAGCCCACCTACGAATATTAGCCCCTAAAATTTTCCATGAATTCTTATTTATAAATTTCATGATTTTAATGTATTGAAATATTATTTTTTTAAAGAAAATAATTTAAATATTTTGACTTTATGATTTAAAAATGTAGCATAAGAATAACATGCTTTCAATTCCATTTTCTTGTTTATAAATACATAATATGATTACAAAAAAAAGTAAATATTCTCCTACAAATCTGAATAATAAGATATCTCTTAAAATATTATTTCGAATAATGTTCTTTTTCACATTATAATAAAAGCTTTAAAATGTTTTTTCACATTATACTAGAATTATATTTTCATTTAAAATTTCATTTTCCCACTGTATGGCCAAAGAGGATTGGCGGGAATTTCATTTTTCAAAATGTATGGACAAAGAGAATTGACAGGGTATGGCTGACAAACCAGGTGAATAATTTGATAACATTTCAATTAATAGAAAAATAGAGTACCCACTCAGTAAAAATAGAATTACCGTAAATTGACTTTGTAGGAAATACGTAGAACGAATGAAATGATGTTTCTTTTTGCTTGCTTCCTTAAGTCAGTAGCAGCAGTTGATGTTGGTGTAGAAAAAGAAATGGCTACTGATGGAACAGACTCTAAATCACACTCTTCCCACAGGTATGCCGATAATAAAAGAAGTAACATGGAAGGAGAAAGCGGCCATATAGTGATGAACCTACCTAAGTTTTTTGGGAAAGGTTTGGGAAAGGCGTCATTGGAAGGCATCAATGATGCAAAATAACAAATCAGGATTGGCTGGCAAACCAATATTACAGAACACTTCAAATTTTATAGAATAGAGAGGTTTCTTTGGCATTCCTCGGCTAACTAGAGGCTATGCAGTTGTGTATAGGACAACGTGACCACATATTGAGTCCTAGAGGCATAAAATGAGAAATCATCCCATTCTTGAAAACTTGCAGAGGATGGAGTCTTGGCAACGCAGAATATCCTTTTGGATGATAAATATTATACTCATAGATAATAAAGGAAAGTATTTTGAAATACCTGTTTATTTTCCAGTTCGAAGAAGGGACTCCCTCACATTCACATAAACTAAGACAGAGAAAGAGGGCATTTGGATGGATCAGCAGCAACTACTGAGACAGAGAATTTATCAAAGAAAAGATGAATGTGAAGAGGAGCAGATTATGTGCTGTTGTGAATGTTTTAACTAGTTGTAAAGACCAGAAGGAGTAGCTGATAAGTGAAGGAGTGCAAAAGACAATATAACAAGTGCAACAAAACAAGTTTTCTCCAGAATTGTAAATATAGTCAGGGAAACTACTCCACAGCAACCAAGATGACCATTTACTGGAAATAAGGTATGACAACAAAAAGAGAAATGGATAAGAATGAAATTATTACAATTCTATTGTCAGTAATATTGATATTCAATGCCCATCATTTTTGACACCTCGTGCTTAAAAAAATAATAAGAAATACAGGGATGACACTCTGCTATAGCTTGAAAGTACTATCAGAACCACTAGCGCAATGCAATCTCACACTTAAAAGCATTCAAAAATAACACACATATCCTATCAGAAACCCTAAAGAATGTACCAGGTACTTCCCAATGGTTTCTTGGAGTATCCGAGTGAAGACACAACGCAGGGTGGGACAAGGTGAAGCTTCTATTAGGAGTGTAAGCAATGAAATCTGTTAGGATATGAGGCACCTCTGCATCATAGCTTAGACAATTGTCCATTATGGTTCGTTATATTTTTGGCCCTCCTATACAATGATTTGTGAAGCCCTCTTTGTACAAAGATTTTGTAGAAGGATGGCAACAATTAGGGTTTGTGCTTGTACGTTGACTTTAGATTTATTTTTATCACTGTCATGGTTTTGCTTGACAATGGCAGTGTGATGACCTTTTCTGGCATTCACTTCTTTTAATGGCTACATTTTTGTATGTTGGATAAGGGATTCTCACATAAAATTTCCTGAACATCTAGTTTCAAAGTGTTGAGGAATTTTTGTGCTCTTCTATACTACACCTTACATGATTTTAGGTGTGTGAATAGCCTTTAAAACACCATCAAATATATTATTCTTCGGTGGATTTCCTTCCTTATTGATCCCTAAAGTCATTTGTACTTTGTCAGAAGATTCGTGGCCTACTAAAATCCCTTCATGATTTGTGTTGCAACCACAAACATCATGGCTAAGGGAAGAAACTACCATTAACTCCCTAATCTTAATGGGATTCTTTGGTATCATTTGGTATTGTCTTCAACTATTCTGTCAATCTTCCATGTTCCATTTTCAGGAAAAATTTGACTTGTGTCCTTCATTTGGTTACAGATTTAGAATTGTTGATTGTAGTTTGTTAATGTGATACCCTGAAGACTCTACTTAGTTAAGGGTGTCCCAAAAAAATTGAGAATAGTGAATGCCTTTCTTATCCCAGCCAGAGGATCTTGAGTTGTAAGGCTTCTTCTTTTTTTACATGATTGGCTTTCTCAATGAGGCACGAAGCTAGATGGCTAGGGGCTTTCTTGCTGCAATGTCTTTTATTGAATAGAACCATGCCATATCCTTCTTTAAGTGAGTAGGATCCTCTTGATGTGGGATTTCAACACAAGACATCTTATTCACTTTGGAATTTAGTGAATCTAAATCATAGAGCCTCCTTGATTTCCTTTGCCTCATCAGTTGAGAGTCGAGACATTTGTTGTCCATGTGAAAGGATATTTCCATTTGATCCAATAATCCCTTGTTTTGGTTCACCCCAAATTGATCATAACCTTTCTGATTATGTCTAGAGCTTGGATGCTTCAGAGAGGCTAGTGTCCAGACTCCAACCCATGCATACTCCAAAAAGTCTGCCTTTTCTCCATGTTGGGCATCTTGGGAAATCCAACTATTTGTTAAAAAAAATTTGATCATATTATTCATTATGCTTGATAGTTTAGGGACATCATCATGTCATGAATCCCACAAGGTGGACATGTTCCCTATTCCCCATGTATATTTTTTCCTTATAATTTTTACACAAAGACCTTTTTTTGTTAGAGATAAAGCACCAATATACTCTTAAACATGGAGCTTTGTTTACTAGTCTTCTTATGCATAATTCTCATTCGAATTTAGGCATAACTATTTATTTCCAACCTATCAGGTGCCACTTTTTCTTCTTTAATGCCTCTTGTCATGAGAAATTTTTATTAACTTTATCCCTCTCCAAGAGAATTTATCTCAAGGTCAGAAGATTGGACTTTTAGAAGATGGGCATAGCTGATAACTATTAGATAAGGTTAATATGTTTTCTAGAGAGAAACACATGGAGCTTTGTTTACCGGTCTTCTTATCCCTACTTCTCATTCCAATTTAGGCATAACTATTTGTTTCCAGCCTATCATATGCCACTTTTTCTCCTTTGATGCCTCTTGTTATGAGAAAGTTTTATTAACTTTATCTCTCTCCAAAATCACTGATCTCGGGGTTAGCAGAATGAAATTTTAGAATATGGGGATAACTGATAACTATTGGATAAAATATGAAGGGCAGTGCAACAAGTGTATCAACCACATTGTATTATGAAAGAAATCTTCAACCACCATCCAAATTCCAATATGAATGAAACAAGGTTTCCCCCTATGGATTAATTTCCCATCATGGAAAATTTTAGGGGCTAATATTCGCAGGTGGGCTAATTTTCCATGGTTTTTCCAAAAACAATATTCGCCAATTTCCATTTTTTTATAAAAATGATTCGCCCAAATTTTACAGTATAAATTATTTTACATTAAAAATTTCCAACATTATATAGTCAATATATATAATATCATTATAAATTTTAATAATTTTACAGATACATCAATAAAAATTTTATAGTTTGCATATTAGGGAATAGTGAGATTCGCCAATTTTTTAAACTTCAAGATAATTTTCCATCCTTAAAATTCTCCCTGTTTCCCATGTTTACCCATGACTCCATATGAGTCCTTTGTTGAGGGACATGATACTTTAATCTTTCTCATATTTCAGTTCCTAATATTACTTCTATTTGGAGGTCAAAGGTGGCTTTCATTAGATTTTAGAGGTGACGATGCTCATTCCTAGAGCGTTTTTATGGCAAGACTCAAGTCTAGCCATGTCAGATTGACTAAGAATATAAACAATCTCATATGGTCAAAGAACCCCTTTGGGGTTTATATCCCAAAAGCTAGATATTTTGCTATTAGTTTACATGGGGAGAAGAGGAATCATGTTTGGTGGAGGAGGACAGTTTGGATATTTAAATATCCCTCAAAGGCTTGAATTTTATGTGGTTTTCACTAAAAAAAATACTTGACTTGGTATAATCTTTTGAGAAGGAATAGAGAAAGAATCGATAGGTGCAATTTATGCAGGGTATGTGAAAATGCCAATAAACATCTTGTCATGGACTATAACTACACTATGAAAGTTTAGAGGGAGATTAAACATTTGACTAGGTTGAAAAAAGGTCTGAATTGGTGGCATAGTTGAAAATGGTGTAATAGGTTGGTGACATAACTCTTCAGTGAAGGACTACAAAGAAATTTCTTGAATCCTAGCTTGGGTTTTTAGCAAGCTAGGAATGCAAACTTATTTAAATATAGGCAAATTATTCCTATTCAATGTGCCTTTCCTATTTGATCTGGTCTCAATTATGTAAAATATTTTTCCTCAGATGACATTACCTAAGAATCCTAAGCAGATTGTTGTAGAAGTGGGTAAGGATGGTGCATGGGCATACTTTTATGATGACCCCTATTTATATGGATTAGGGAGAAGTTTTTTATATAGTGAATCTCATAGAATTAAATTTAGTGTTGGATTGGGGCATCAAACCAATTATCATGTTTAGCTAATGGCTCTAAACTTATCAAAAATAAAAATAGGGCGTGGACGAGTTGTGTTCCACACAGTGATGCTACAATTTTGGCTTCCCATTGCTATTACATTGTATGGTGATGAATCCTTTGAAAACAACTTCACTGCACCATTAGGAATAAATTATTTACTATACAAATATCAATATAAAAATGAATGAGAGCAGAGTAGAAAGAGAAATAAATTACAATAAAAGAGATAACATATTTTTGCAGGTTACTTACTGTAGAAAATGATAAAATGCATAATTTAACGGAGACATACAAGATATTGAGACCAGAAGTAGGCAATTCATCCCTTAAGAATACACCCTAAAAGTGTGTGCAAGATGGTAAACTTGTTCATTGTAAGTTACAACAAGCTCTAGCAAATTTAGTGACCTTAAATAATGTGGTAAGGTGCCAACTAGGGGAGCACTCCTTTGATATAGGTGATTCATCACTCATCATAAATTCAAACTAATTACAAGCTCAAAATAGCAAAGGCAGTTAAGGATGTTTCTCCAATGACTCAACTATCTCTCAACACTCTCACACATATCACTATTAGTAAGTTAACATACCCCCAATAGATTAGGGTGACCTAGCGCATAATCTCCAAGGACATATCCAATTCACCCCTTAAGAATTCACCCTATATTCTTCCTATTCAATGTGCTTTTCTTATTTGATTTGGTCTAAATTACGTAAAAGAGTTGTCCTCAGATCACAGTACCTAAGCCTCCTAGGCAAATTGTTGAAGAAGTGGTCAAGGATGGTGCATGGGCATATTTTGATGATGACCCTTAGTTCTATGGATTAGGGAGAAGTGTTTTATATAGTGAATCTCATAGCATTAACTTTAGAGTTGCCTTGGGGCATCAAAGAAATTATCATGTTAAGCTAATATGTCTAAAACCTATAAAAAATAAAAATAGGGCGTGGGCTGGTTGTGGTCCACACGGTGATGCTATAGTCTTGGCTTCCCATTTCTATTACATCAATGTATGGTGATGAATCCTTTGAAAAAAATTCACTGCACCATTAGGAGTAAATTCTTTACTATAAAAATATCAATATAATAATGAATGAGAGCATAGTAGAAAGAAAAATAAGTTACAGTCAAAGAGATAACAGATTGCTACATGTGACTTACTATAGCAAAGGATAAAATGCATAATGTAATAGAGACATACAAGATATTGAGACCAGAAGTAGCCAATTCATCCCTTAAGAATACACCCTAAAAGTGTGTGAAGGATGGAAAACTTGTCCATTGTAAGTTAGAACAAGCTCTAGCAAATCGAGTGACCTTAAATAATGTGGTAAGGTGCCAACTAGGGGAGCACTCCTTCGATCTAGGTGATTAATCACTCATCATAAATGCAAACCAATTTTGAATTACAAGCTCAAAATAGAAAAAACAGAAAAGGCTCTTTCTCCAATGACTCAACTATCTCTCCATACTCTCACACATATCAGTATTAGTGATTTAACATATCCCCAATAGATCAGGGTGAGATAGCACATACTCTCCAAGGAAGTAGCCAATTCACCCCTTAATAATTCAACCTAAAAATGTGTACGGGATGGTCAAATTGGCCAATGTAAGTTACAACAAGCTCTAGCAAATGGAGTGACCTTAAATAATGTGCTAAGATGCCAACTAGGAGAGCACTCCTTCGATTTAGGTGATTCATCGCTCATTCTAAATGCAAACCAATTACAAGCTCAAAATAGCAAAGGTAGCTAAGGCTCTTTCTCCAATGACCCAACTATCTCTCCAAGAATAGGAAACAATGGTTAAGGGTGAAATAAATAAATTTAGGTTACTATAACTACCTCCCCCAATAAATGCATCAACCAAAAAATATAAAATAAAACAATTACAGTTGTTAGGAAATGAAGCAACCTAGGATTGTGTGCCAAGTGGAATCCCCTTTAAAACATACCTCTTGACCATGGCAAGGAGTTGTACCCTACACAATAAGGCCCAACATCTTTTAGGCCATAAAATGCTTCTCTAGAATAGATCCCTCATTGTACAAACAAATCATATGAAGGTGAACACAAGGAATAATATGCTACTTTCTGGTTGTTTCTTTTCAGATCTACACTTAACTATTTCTTAATTTGATGACTATCACATTGGAGAAGGGGATATACTAACTAATGAAAATGGATTCCATTTTATATTCTAGAATATAAACACTCTTATGCTCAATAGGCCTCAAAACCTTGCATCAGATCACCAGCTAAGGTTGCCCATCATATAGTAGAAATGTTGAGAATAGTACGGAAATGACCAACTCACTAATAGTTCTTAGAGAGTTTCCCTCTTAGACAAAACTAAGCATTGACTATATGAGAAATGACCAAGCACTGACTCATATAGTCTCATATGAACAACTTGGTCATTTCTATAGAAAACTAAGTGATTCCTAAGTTTATTTGAACACTTTGCTCACACTGCCCACCCTCTTGATTGGATGATCCATACAGTGCCTTTGCATTAACAAGAATTCACTTCCATAGATATTAATGGAGTACCATCATATGATTTGTAGTGAACCTTCCAAGTCATAGGTGGTGAGATCGGACACCATCTGCTCAAAGTGGAGTGGGACAATTGAATTGCAACAATGAAACTAGCAGCTTTGAGTTCAGTGGGATGGTACATTGGTGATAAACATGCTATATTGGATGTGATATAAGCTCTTATAGTTTCTGAAAATATGGCATTCACTTCCATAGATGTTAATGGAGTACGATCATAGATTTTTATATGAACCTTCCAAGTCATAGGTGATGAGATCATAAAACATATGCTCAAAGTGGAGTGGGACAATTGAATTGCAATAATAATAGTAGCAGCTTTGAGTTCAGTTGGATGAAACATTGGTGATAAACATGCAATATTGGATGAGATATAAGCTCTTATAGTTTATGCAAATGTGGCCCTTGGCCCAAGCCTAAAACCCTGAGGTGGAAGATATTTCTGGCAGTGAGAGACCAGTCACCTCCACTAGGAATTTCTATACTTCTCTATCATTGAGCCTTTGGTTAGTATATAGACGACTTGGGGAGTACTATTCATCTCAGGTAATATAGTTTCTGTAACAGGGGATTGAAATTCCAGTGGTAGACTTCAACACATTTATTAGATGCTTGTGGATGCTAGTTTGAATTCCAAGCCAACAAACATTGTTTGTTATACAAGTAGATGAGAGTGAGTAATAGAAAAAATGACAATTGGACAAAGAAAAGGAAACTAAGATATAGGACTATAATGTTTTTCTTATTTGAGAGTAATCATATGATTGACTTTCTATAAAAATTTATGACAGAGATAAATGGTGGTTGTGATTGAAAATACAATGCCAATAATAGTCGAAAAAATTATATAGACAACAAGACTTTGTGATGCTTTCAATTAAGGATGCCCCAAACAAAAAAACTTCATATATCAATCCAATTATTATTCCCAACTATGCCCAGAATCTCAAGTCATGCTCAATTCATACATATTTTTCTAGTTATAGCACAATTTGTCTTTGTTGATGGCATACAAGCTAAGTTACTAAAAACACCCAGGAGGACCCCTGAAATGTTGTTTGCCAAATCAAAAATAGATTCTGGTGTGCCACTACTTTGAAATGTTGAAAAAGTGTTTTGGTGACATTTTGGCTTTCTAAAATGTTTTATCAGTTTCTTGAAATGTGCAAGATTTTTTTTCCATCCTGAAATGTTTTAGAAATTCTGGAAACATTTCAACAAAAAACAACAACTTTTTGGGTAGGAAACTAAGCAAAAAATTTAAAACACTTAGGAATCACTAAGCAAAAAACTCTCTAATAGTGTTTGGTCATTTTTACTTAGAGAAAACTAAGCAATGACTATATGAGTCAGTGCTTGTCCATTTAGTGCAGAAATGACCTCTAATGATTCCTTCTCTCACCAACTCTCTTTGGGTTCTATATTGATGAGATGGACTCCTTTCTTAGAAGCACATATAGGATGGTGTTGATTTCCTTCTACCCAATGTCTTGATCTCCTTTCTTTTAGTTTTCAACAACATGATCCTCTTGGCACCTCACCTAAGGGGTTGTAGAGACAAATTGATGCCTTATTCAACCCTCTTGAACTTTGATAGTTTACATTTGAGCCTTTGGTTAGTATATGAAGGACTTGGTGAGTACTAGTCATCTCAGGTATGACAGTTTCTGTAACAAGGGATTGAAATGCTAGTGGTAGACTACAACACCTTTATGGGATGCCTATGTGGACATTTGTTTGAATTCCAAGCCAAAAAAATTTGTTTTTTATACAAGTAGATGAGAGTGAGTAATAGAAGCAATGGCAGTTGGATGAAGAAAAGAAAACTAAGGTATTGGACTATAACATTTTCCTTATTTGAGAATAATCATATGACTGAATTGCTATAAAAACTTATGACAGAGATAAATGGTGGTTTTGATTGAAAAATATATTCCAATAATAGTCGACAAACTTATATAGCCAACAAGAATTTGTGACGCTTTCAATAAAGGATGCCCCAAACCAACAAACTTCATAGAGTAATTCAATTATTGGTCCCAACTATGCCCAGAATATGGACTCATGCTCAATTCATACATTAATTTCTGGTTATAGCAAATTTTGTCTTTGTTGATGGCATACAATCTAAATTACTAAAAACACCCCAAGAGGACCCCTGAAATGTTGTTTGCCAAATTAGAAACAGATTCCGGTGTGTCACGATTTTGAAATTTTGACAAAGTGTTTTGCTGAGATTTTGGCTTTTTGAAATGTTTTATCATTTTCTTGAAATATGCAAGACTTATGTTCCATCCTGAAATGTTTTACAAATTTTGGAAACATTTCAGCAACAAAAAAGAACTTTTTGGGTAGAAAACTAAGAATTTTTTTTAAAATACTTAAGAATCACTAAGAAGAAAAATCTCTAATAGTGCATAGTCATTTCTAATTAGAGAAAATTAAGCACCAAGTATATGAGTCAGTGCTTGGTCATTTAGTGTAGAAATGACCTCTAATGATTCCTTCTCTCACTAACTCTCTTTGGGTTATATATCGATGAGATGGACTCATTTTTTAGGAGCACATATAGGATGGTGTTGATTGTCTTCTACTCCATTTCTTGATCTCCTTTCTTTTAGTTTTCAACAACATGATCCTCTTGGCACCTCGCCTAAGGGGTTTTAGAGACAAATTGATTCCTTATTAAACTCTTCTGATCATTAATAGTTGAAATTTGAGCCTTTAGTTAGTATATGAACAACTTGGGGAGTACTAGTCATCTCAGGTAAGATAGTTTCTGTAACAAGGGATTGCAATTCCAGTGGTAGACTACAACACCTTTATTGGATGCCTATGTGGATGTTGGTTTGGATTTCAAGCCAACAAACTTTGTTTATTATACAAGCAGATGAGTGTGAGTAATAGAAGAAATGTCAGATGGATGAAGAAAAGGAAACTAATGTATTGGACTAGATTTTTTTTCTTATTTGAGAATAATCCAATGATTGACTTGCTATAAAAAGTTAAAACCAATTACATAGATAAATGGTCATTGTGATTGAAAAATATATGCCAATAATAGTCTACAAACTTATATAGCCAACAATACTTTGTGATGATTTCAATAAAGGATGCCGCAAACCAACAAACTTCATAGAGCAATCCAATTATTAGTCCCAACTATGCCCAGAATATGGAGTCATGCTCAATTCATACATCTATCTTTGGTCATAGCATAGTTTGTCCTTGTTGATGGAATACAAGCTAAGTTACTAAAAACACCCTAGGAGGACCCTTGAAATGTTTTTTTCCAAATAAGAAACAAATTTCGATGTGTAACAACTTTGAAATGTTGAAAATGTGTTTTGGTGACATTTTGGATTCCTAAAATGTTTTATCAGTTTCTTGAAATGCCCAAGATTATTGTTCCATCCTGAAATTTTTTACAAATTCTTGGAACATTTCAGCAACAAACAACTTTTTGGGTAGAAAACTAAGCAAAAAATTTAAAACACTTAGGAATCACTAAGCAGAAAACTCTCTAATAGTGCTTGGTCATTTCTGCTTAGAGAAACTAAGCATCGTCTATATGAGCCAGTGCTTGGTAATTTAGTGCAAAAATGACCTCTAATGATTCCTTCTCTCACTAACTCCCTTTGTGTTCTATATCAATGAGATGGAATCCTTTCTTAAGATCACATATACGATGGTGTTGATTGTCTTCTACCCAATGTCTTGATCTCCTTGCTTTTATTTTTCAGCAACATGATCCTCTTGGCACCTCACCTAAGGGGTTGTAGATACAAATTGATGCCTTCTTAACTCTTGTGATCTTTGATAGTTGACATTTGAGCCTTTGGTTAGTATATGAACGACTTTTGGAGTACTATTTATCTCAGGTAAGACAGTTTCTGTAACAAGGGGATTGAAATGCCAATGGTAGACTACATCACCTTTATTGGATGCCTATGTGGATGTTGGTTTTAATTCCAAGCCAACAAACATTGTTTGTTATACAAGTAGATGAGAGTGAGTAATAAAAGCAATGGAAGTTGGAGGAAGAAAATGAAAATAAGGTATTGGACTAGAATATTTTTCTTATTTGATAATATTCATATGATTGACTTGCTATAAAAACTAATGACAGAGATAAATGGTGGTTGTATAGAAAACATGAATATTTGAAACATGCAGGATTTTATTCCAAAATAAATTTTGGTAACAGATATTAAATGAGTCCAAAATGTGTAAATTGTTTATGGAGTTTTGACTTTAGTAATATTCAATGCCATTATATCAAATAGAAAACCAATATGGACATTGAAATTATGCTCCATGGATAATTGTTGTTCATGAAAATAGTTGATAGTTCCATTGAATAACATTCTATCATGACAACCTTATTTGATGGACAAACATTCAACCAAGAATGCATAGTTAGCAACTCAAATACTAATGGAAATTTTGATGAAAAAAGATAGTGTTGTTATAACTTATAAGTGATGGTTTGAAATCTTAAAATTGTATTTGCTACTAAAGACAAATTGTGAAGTTTGCTGAAAATTATGAAGTTGACCAAAACACTTGTATAAAGCTAAAAATTTAAGTGTGATGGAGAGAAGCAACACCTGTATATACATTGTTTTCTATGACACATTGAAAATTCAACATTGAAATCCATATATATAAATTGAGGGTTTCACTAAAGAAAGCCTTCTAGTAGTTTTAGATTTTATTAGAGTTTGTAATTTTATTGTACATGTTACAATGTTTCAACTGAAGAAATAGTTGCAAAAATAGTGTAGAAAAATAATGGAATTAGTGGAGATAAGTTAAGTTGATATATTAGAAACAACACATCACTAAGTTTAAATAAAGCTCATAGAAATTTTATAGCATAAAATATTTTTGAACATTGTCTTAATTTATCAAGACCAGTCAATTAGAATGGGGTATGTACTCGTTTTAGAAGAAATTAAACACCATGGTTCTACTATCGCAAGAAATCTCAAGTAGTACACAATCTTGGGAAGTTATAGAAAATTTTGAAATGTCAATTAGAATGGGGTCTGTACTAGTTATAACTGAAATTAAATACCGTGGTTCTACTATCTCAAGAAATCTCAAGTAGTACATGATCTAGGGAAGTTCTAGAAAATTTGGAAATTAAGGTTATAGAAGTGAAATCCAAAACTCTCAAAATGATATCATATTAATATGAGTGCAATAATTTAGGGAATTTAAAAAAGGGTTCATGAAATAATTTAAACTTTAAAGTGATATTATACTAGAATCCACAAAGATTCAATGAAAGAGCATTTATATTAATGAATAGTCATAATGCACACTTCTTTTGCAGGTCTCATGGGGTGAAACTGTGATTTTGATTGGAGGTGAGATGGAACCACCCTCTGATAGAGTTGAATGTGTGTATTTGGTTTGCTCGAATATCATACCTTGAGTGCACAACTTGTCTCAAAGAATACATTTCCACCCCTAAAACAAGGAATTTGATCCATTTTTATCTGTAGATTATCCTGTTAGCTTATTACGATTATCCATGAATACATATTATTTACTATCATATATACACATAAAGGAAGAGAAGGAATAATATGTTGGCTAATATGTCAAACAAATTTTCCATAATACCCAAAAATATTATGGAGTAATTAGAAGATGGAAGTTTGACCAAAGTAAGGTCTAGTGAGGAGGAATTGGAGGAAGAAGGGTTTTGGAAGATAAAATAGAGCAGTCAGAAGATGGATGGCTCAGCAGATCAAGGCCTAATGAGGAGGAATTAGACACATTGATTTGTCTTATTAAAGCTTTGAAAATACAATATTGCACTACAGCTTGAGATATTAATGTATATCCTGGAGATCTCAATTCGAATGTTGATTGAATAGATTCATCCTTCTAGGAAACATAACATTATTATGTGATGGAAGAGAGTATAGTAATTGATTCAAGAAATTTCAAGTATGTTGTAACAAATTAAAATCCCATAGGGTGGGAGAACTTATGGAGAAAATAATTTGAGAAGGGAAAGAAAATATTCATACCATTCTAGCGAGATTTTGCATAGCTCAATTGTGGAGAGTTTTTTCAAATAAACTCTAGCAAGGGACCAAAATTAAAGCTTGCTAAGGCTTTTGCTAAGAGTGAGAGATGTATCTTCTAATTACTTGTGCAAGGAATGCAATTTTTGCATTATATCAGAGGACTTTGTATTCTAAAGTATAAGCTGGATAAAAACTAGCACAACTCACCTACATCATTTTTTGAAGATGTGAAATTGACATCCTTCAAAGCCATGAATTATAAGCCAAAGAAAATGGCATAATCACCGGCTCAAGAACTCCTACAATATAAAAATCATATCTTCCATGGAAGTTCTCATTGAAAGTTTTCTCAAACATTGGGGCCCAAGACTATAGAGTTTTTAAGACACTTATCAATATTTGCTGGCAACTTTACAAGAGGAGGACCTTCTTGTTTTTCTTGAAGATGACAAGGATTTTTTTACACAGAGGAATACCATAGCCCTATAGTAAGAAAATAAAAACCTCGTGGTAGGAAAAAGCAGCTTCCTTTTGACAGAGATTTTATGGCTTCCCCTAAAAATAAGGGAGATGATATTCTAGCTCAAGAAAAAGAAGTAGAACATGCAAAAAAATTTATGAAGCAATTTGAGGACAGTGATATGAAGCCATTGCAGCCATCCTATGTGGATTTGATGCAAATGTATATGTGTTTGTCTATGTCATGTGAAGTAGAATACACATTTTCTCGATGTATGCAAGGTGTTGACCTAATTGGGTAGCTTATGAAATATATCTTTAATCCTTGATTAAATGTGGCATGCTTGAGAGGGCTTGGGGGTTTTTGCAGAGTTGCAAAAGGATGGTGAAATTGGTATTAAATCCAAGATGTACAATGTAATATTAGAGGGATATCTCAATGCTGGTTAAGAAGAAAGGATCAAACAATTGTATGATGAAATGTACCATAAATGTGAAGGTTGATGGAAATCATCTCAAGGGAAAAGATAGTAGGTTAAAGGGAAAATTAATGCTAGATGTTACAGGTGCAAATGAAAACCTTGACTTTCAAAAAGAGTATTTAAAAATTGTGAATTATCAAAACTTTGAATTATGGGTCTTGGATTTTCGCCATTTCGCAGAGGAATTTCATCAACAATTTAAATTGAACTAGGAGATTCATGAAGCTACAATTGATGCACTGCTTTTGGTAGCATAATGTCACCTGAATCCATATTTCATGATGAACACATGTGACAGTGACTATCATATAAAAAAAAATGCCAGTAAAAACAAGTCTTCACACACGTAGGAAGATGGTTGATGAGCTATTTTCAAGTAATAGAAAGCCAATAGTGGAAATGACAGGTAATCTGAAAGAAAAGAGAGACAAAACTGTAATTGACATTCTTATGCAAGCAGTAGAATGGGACGACAAAATGCAGTCTAGTATTTTGAATGAGAGTTCATATGATGAGAAAAAAGTAAATTGTGATTTTGAAGAAAGGCCAAATGGTTTTAGAAATTTTCCTGATGATACAGAGTCTATGGATGCGGTTACATTTGTACGCCAACATCGGGGTCTACTCTATGTTTTTCTGATTCAGAAGTTACAAAGGAAACAACATAACATGCTGCAGAGCGTCTCAATACATTGCTTTTCTCTCTTCATTATTAGAAAAAGGAGTTTAGTGGTCCAATAAAACCTGGAAAAATACTTGGAGATAGGCGGTAGTGGAAACTTCTTCAAATTATAGTTTCTACAGCCAGTGGTAGTGGTGCCATGGAGGATGACGATAAGTATGGTAGGAAAGAGGGCTTCCAGTTTGGAAACTTGATTCTTGCCTCCTTATGGATGGACATAATATCAAAATTTTCAACCTCTTCATTTCCTTTGGTTATATACATAGGTTGGATGGCATTGGCTCGCTATGCAAAGGAAAACTAGAAGAGAGGGCTCCTTCTTGTGCAAGATATGTAGCAGATAAAAAACTTACTGTTTATTTTCTCTGATAAAAATACATAGGTTGGATGGCATTGGCTTGCTATGCAAAGGAACACCAGAAGAGAGGGTTCCTCCTTGTGCAAGATATGCATCAAATGACAACCTTACTGTTTATTTTCTCTGATGAACTCACATCCATCAAAAGATGTAAGGGAATGAGAATGAATAATTACAAGAGGCCTCCCTTTTGGAATCCAACAAACATAAATATGAGAAACCTGTTAAGAAATTTGATCATTTAGATCAAGTGGATAGTGATGGATTTGCCCATGCTCTTTACCCTGAGCTAGACATGATCTTTCCAAACTTAAGAAATCAATTTTTCACATACGCAAAAGTGATGCTACAGTTTGTCTGCTACCATTTAAAATAAGTTACATCGAGTTCTATTCCAGATATATTGTTGGTTTTCAGAGTTGTGTTCCAACCCATTCTTGGCTGTAGATAGAGAACAAAATGTAATGACTGATGCCAGTTGTGGCATGGTGAAATGTGTTGTAGCTTATAATGTGAAGTGCATCATATTGCAGATACTAGAAGTAATCGTTGTGGAACATAAGGAAGCTATTAGATAGATGATATGATTATTTCATAAGGAAGCTATTGTTCACTTTGGAGTATATAGGTGATATGATTATTTCAAATATATGTTTGAAGAAATTGATATTGGCCCCATGTTTAATACATTACACTCATATGAATATATACTAGGACCAAAGAGTCAATGGTGTACTCTGTGGAATTCGAGACATTGCTCTTTATCTTGGCTACGTGTTATACTTGTGTGTGATGATTCAAGTGATGTTGTACTAAGTTATTATGATATTTCTCTTTATTTTTGCTGCTTCATATTGTTGTTGTGTGACAGACTACTTTCCTAAAGATTTTTAGTGCCATACCAAGTTCCCTGTATGCGTCATTGATTGGGTATATTCTCACAGGTATCAAAATATCTATGAATAGAGAGTCATCTGTAATGTAATCGAACATGGTGGGGACACTCAATCGACCCTCAAAGTAGACATGGTTGAAATCAATCTATGAAAACTTTTAATGTTATTTAATCAGATAAATTTTCAACTTACTGTCAATTTGGGTTATGGTAGACTGAGACCACCACGATTGTATCACATTCTCAAAGTTCTTCACATAAATGATATCTTCATAGAGTTTGTTCAAGTAAAATATACTATCGGTTTTAGGACTAGCTGTGTGGTTTTACTTAGCTTAAGATTAGCCATATTATTTCGAATGTTTTAGTTCAGTCATGTTAATATTTGGAGATGGATGTAAATTTCTAAGTATTTTATCAAGCATTCTTTTCTATTAAATTTATTTCAATCTTAACTTTATTTAATACTGAATTTGGCCGAGTTATTCATAATTTATTGTTGGAAAGTATTGATGGACAATCTAAAGATTGTCCCCATATTTAAGTAACTATATGTTAGTGAAATGAATAAATCTGTGTTTGGTCTTTATTATAGCCACCTTCCTTCACCAGATGATGCATGCATATGCATATGTTGACAATATCCTCTGAAATTTCATTATATCTTCATTATCAGTATGAAAATTTGAAGACGTGATCCTAAAAAGAATCAATCCCGATGTTGGTGAATAACAACCCATTGAAGAAGCCCCACAAGAAACGTGGTGAATCTTGAAAATTATTTTGCCAAAAAATCTCAAAAGCATCTATTCTGCCCAATAATGAACATTTGAGGAATTGAAATAGGTGGGCAACCTTAAAGACATCGATCTCATCCTTCAATTATTTTCTGCAATACTCACATCCATCATACATGTGACTAATTATTTTTAGATACTTAGGGAAAAGAGCTCCTGGCCCTCATCTCCTTGACCAAATATATCAAGGGATCTAATGCTTCCTTGTAGAGAACGTCAGTCAAATTATGAGATGTTTTCCTCTAAACAAGTTAGACACTGGAGTCTTTGTTCTGCTCCACTGTTATGTTGGTGCTGCAACGAGTAGGAATGTTTGGTGCCTTGGTTTCATATTGCTCCTTATTTCTACTCATGTGAAGGTAATCAAATCCTAAAACTTTAGCAACCTCTTCTATATGTTTTATTTCGGTTTCCAACTTGCAAGATTTAATAATGCAACCCCAGGATGAGATAATCCGAGGTTTTTCTTTATTGAAATGAATCTGGAGGGGGAAGGAAGACAACATCATTTTGTGTTGATTCATGGACTTGGCCATGGAGCATGGTGTTGGTATAAGGTTGTAACTTTTCTTAAGAAGAGGGGTCACAAAGTGGTTGCACTGGATCTCACTTCCAATGGGATAAATAGGGCAGCCTCTATAGATCGAGACAATTCAATTGCACACTATGTAGAGACACTGCTATATTATATCAACAACCTCGGCAATTATGAGAAGGTACTTGGACTCTTTGGAATATAATGTGTCATTTTTTGTTGAGATTGCAACAAGATGACGAGCTTAGTGAAAAGAGTCGCCTTCACTAAGTGGGCCCGCAGGCTATTTTTGGCACAAGTCTATTTTTAGACATGTAGATCATATTTTATGAGTTGCAGGATGCTGTTTGTGGATGGTTGGTCAAGTTCGAAAAAAATAGATGGACTTCTATTTTTAGACATATTGGGCGGAATCTATTTTTAGATTGCCAGTCTAAAAATAGATATGTCGAATATTATTAGCTCTTAATAATATTTGGACTATAAACATTATATTATTCTCTTGGAGCACTTCAGTTAAGTGCACAGATGTGGCACAGGAGCTGATAGAAGGAATTACGCTATTCCTGAGGGTTAAGTGGAGCTATTGCATGGATACTTCAGTTAGAACTCATGTGACAGAGTTTTGTGGAGTTATTGAGGTAGTTGATGGAGTTGTGTTCAGTTTAACTGAGTTAAACATAGTTGAGCTAGTTGTATCTAGTCTAACTGATTGATACACTAGTGAGAGTGGTGTGAATTAATTATTAATTAATTCACTAATTATTAACTCATTAATAAACTAAAGAATACATCAGTTAACTACAGTGCATGGACAACTTCAGTGGAGACCAGTGAAGAGGTAGGTGAAAGAGCATTGTGACTATCAGTTGTGACTATAGTGTTGCATGATTTGCAACACACAGTGGTTGGATATGCCAATGAGGATTGTGTGAGAAAGGCTGGACCAATTCAAGTTCATTCAGATCCATTCTTCAGCAGTGATTACGCAGTAGAGGTAGGCTAGCAAGTGGTAGATATTGGAGCATGAGATTTGTTAGATCAGACCTGATTAGTGTGTAGCAATTGGAGATTGTCCTGAGAGCTTCTGAGGAGCTTTGTATGATGATTTTTACATGATCTCTATGACATATAATATACATATAGTTGGGGGTTTTTAGCTTTAATCTTTCCCATAAATTACTGTGTTCATATGTGTGAATTTTTTATGGTTTTAATGTGTGCATGCAATTGATTTTATTTCTGCAAGTAATGATCAATGGTAGAAGAGATTATGTATTGTGCATGAAGTAAAATAGTGTGTGATCAGGAGAATCTCAAATGTATAACATATCAGTTATATAATTTCTACATGGTATCAGAGTGATATTGATCATTGGAGCAATTGAAAAGCATTGAAGCGGTTGAGTTTTGTGCTGGTGGAATTCGAATTTGCAGCAGTGTTTTCTTGGTGTCGAAGTTGAGATGTCTTTCAATGGATTGCGATTGGAGTATGCCCTTGAGGGCAGCTCGAATTATATTGCATGGAAGGACAGGATGGAGGCAGTGCTGGATGATAATGGGTTGAAGGAATTTATAGATGCAGAAATTCCAAAACCTGCTTCTAGCGATGCTACTGCACTTGACGCATGGCAAAAGAAGACAAAAAAATGTCGAAGGATTATATTGGAAGGTGTGAAGGATCACATAGTGTCCAGCCTTCATGGTAAAGCTTCTCCATTCTTGAAATGGAAAGCTTTGATAGACTTTTTCCAAAGCAAGAGCGACCAGAGGAAGTTGGCGCTCAAGGATAAGCTCAGGAATATAAAAATGGAGAAAGGCAAAAGTATACCCAAGTACCTCACAAAGTTTTTCCAGTACAGGGATGAGCTGGGAAGTGTGGGGGTTACTGTAGATGACAAGGACTTGGTGAGCTTGGCTCTCCTTGGGCTTCCGAAGAGTTGGCATTCCTATCAAGACTCTATCAATGGTCGGGAGAAACTGCCAAGATGGGAGCGACTTTGGTCGGATCTTATGTAGGAGGAGATAAGGTGGAGTACCAGGGACGAATATTCATCGAAGAATTTAGATGAAGAAAAATTTTCTTTGGCTGCCAAAGCAAGGAAAGGGAAGAGCAAGAAAAATGCTTCTCAATCCGGTGCGAAAGGAAAGAAGTTGGACATGTCCAAGGTGAAGTGCTTTCATTGTCACCAACATGGACATTACACCACTAATTGTCCACAGAAGAAGAAAAATAAGCAGGCCGCTCGATTTGCAGCTGGAGAGGCCTTAGCCTTGTAGTTTGAGCTGGATTTTTCACTGATCGCATGCTTGGTCTCAAGTATGATGGGTTCAGTGTGGTTTCTTGACAGTGGTGCGTCTTTTCATATGACCGGAGACAAAGATTTGTTCAGTGATCTAGATGAGAAGGATCTTGGAGTGCACATCGAGATGGGCGATGATGGTAGATACAGTGCGACCGGTATCGGGACCATTTCCTTTGAGAGGGAGTCTGGTAAACCCTTCATATTAAAGGATGTCATGCATGTTCCAGGATTGAAGAAGAATCTGATCTTGGTGGCCATGTTGGAAGACACGGGATATGATGTTGTCTTTAGCGAGGGAAAGGCTTTCCTGTGCATTAAGGCAACTGGTGAAACCCGGAGGATAGGGGTTCGAGTTAAGAACCTTTATCAGTTGCAGGTAGATGGCTGTGTAGAAATGGCAGGAAAGGCAGAAGGAGTGGTGAGCTGGGATGAGGGCAAGCTGTGTCACAGGAGATTGGGCCATCTTCACCATGGTGCTTTGAAAATTTTTCAGCAGATTTCTACTAGGCTTCCCAAAGGTACACTTGTGCAGTCAGATCAGTGCAAGGGATGTACTTTGGGAAAATTTGTGAAATCCACCTTTCACGAGAAGGATAGTCATGCCACGACAATCCTTGAGAGAATTCACAAAGACGTGTGTGGACCTTTCTCAGTAGCTTCAACAGAAAAGAACAGGTATTATGTGATATTTGTTGATGATTTTTCTCGTAAGTGTTGGATCTTCTTCATGCAGAGGAAGAGCAAGAAATACTCAAAGTTCTATGAGTTCAAGGCACTGGTTGAGAAAGAATCGAGGAAGCAGGTCAAGGCTCTTAGGAGTGACAATGGTGGTGAATTCATCTCTAGCAAATTCAAGGACTTTTGTAGCACAGAAGGAATTTGAAGAGAGCTCATAGTGCCTCATAACCCACAGCAGAATGGGGTCATGGAGTGAAAGAACAAAATGATCATGGGTGCTCCACGGGCGATGTTTCATGATCAGGGCCTTCCCATACACTTGTGGGCTAAGGCATGCAATACTACGGTTTATGTGCAAAACCGTTGTCCTCACAGAGTACTTGGCATGAGTACACCTAAAGAGGTGTTTTCTGGTAAGAAGCCTGATATTTCTCATTTGAAGATTTTTTGCTCACCTGTTTACATTCATGTGACGAAGGATACCAAGAAGAAGCTGGAGCCGACCATAGAGGTTGGGATATTTGTGGGGTACACTGATACACCCCACAACTATCGTGTGTATTTTCTAGATAGTTGGAAGACTGTTGTGTGACGGGATATCAAATTTCATGAGGAGAAATCCATGAAGTGTTCGCTTGGGAGGGAGCCACACTTGCATGCAGATGAGGAGCTATTAGTTCCTAAGGATGAGCCTCATGATGTGGATCAGCCACAAGAGGAGGTTCATGGAGTGGAAGAAACCACTCATGAAGCGCCAACCATTAGAGGGCGGAAGTTCACTACAGAAGATGAGCGACTGAATCTTGATGTAGAGAAGATTGTAGGAGCACCTACATCACAACGCAGATAGAGATAGTCACCTGACCGATATACTGGATACATGGCTCTGATGAGAAAGTGTATCGTGACAGAGCCATCCTCTTTCGAGGAAGATGTGGAGGACCCTGCATGGGTAGATGCCATGGTGGAAGAGTATGATTCGATTGTCAGAAACAGTGCATGGGAGATTGTCCCAAAGCCGGAAGGGAAATTAGTGGTAGGTTCAAGATGGATCTACAAAGTGAAGCAAGCAGATGATGGGAGTGTCGAGAAGTAAAAGGAAAGATTTTTTTCCCAGGGCTTCTCACAGATTGAGGGGATCAATTATGAGGAAACCTTTGCACCTGTCGCAAGGTATTCTTCCATACGGACGATTATTTCTCTCTCAGCGTAGATGGGGTGGTACATTCATTAGATGGATGTGAAGACTGCGTTCCTCGATGGAGTGATTGAGGAGTAGGTGTACATAGAGCAGCCCGAAGGTTTCAAGATCTTTAGTAGTGAGTTGCATGTGTGCAGGCTCAAAAGAGTGATGTATGGGTTGAAACAAGCACCTCGTGCTTGGTACACACGGATTGATAGTTATTTCACCGGACTTGGTTTTACCAAGAGCGAGCCGGATCTCAACCTGTACCCGATAGTGTTTGAGGGTAAGTTGTTGATCATTGTACTTTATGTAGATGATTTGATACTAATCGATGATGAACATTTGATGCTCTCATGCAAGGCTGATCTTGCAAGAGAGTTTGAGATGAAGGACTTGGGCCTCCTTCATTATTTCCTAGGATTGGAAATTTGGCATCGCAGTGATAGATTGTTTGTGTCTCAAGGCAAGTATGCCCGGGAGATACTGGAGAAGTTCAACATGCATGGCTACAGGCCTATCGACACTCCTCTTCTTGGTGGATGGAGGAAAGAGGATGCTACATCGGCAAAGGTAGTGGATGCCACTGTTTACCGACAATTGGTGGGGTCGCTTATGTATCTAGTCAATACACGACCTGACATATGCTACACTGTTAATCAGCTTTCACAAGCTATGGTTAAGCCTACCAAGCTCTTTTGGAAGGCAGGCAATCATATATTGAGATATCTTAGAGGCACATCGGGATATGGATTATGGTACAGACAATCGAATGAGGTGAAGCTCTGTGGCTTCATGGATGCAGATTGGGCAGGGAGACCAACGGATAGAAAGAGCACATCTGGAGGGATTTTTAGTATTGGGTCGACAACAGTTTCTTAGTACAGCAGGAAGCAGAGATCCGTGGCACTCATTTCAACGGACGCTGAGTATATGGCAGCGATTTTGGTTGCATGGGAGGCTATATGGATGAGGAAGATCGTGGTCGGGTTGTTCGGTTCACACTTAGATCCTACTGTGATATATTGTGATAATCAGATTTGCATCAAACTCTCGGTTAATCCAGTATTTCATGATAGATCTAGACACATTGACATCCAGTATCATCATATCAGAGATTGTGTGCAGCGGAAGATCATGTTACTTTCATACATTCCTATGGAGGATCAGGATGTTGATATCTTGATGAAGGCACTCACCAGGAGCAAATTCGAATACCACAGGGGTAGGATCGAGGTGGCAGATAATCCCTGTCTTGTTTAGAGGGAGTGTTGAGATTGCAGCAAGCTGATGAGCTTAGTGAAAAGAGTCGCCTTCACTAAGTGGGCCCACAGGCTATTTTTGGCGCAAGTCTATTTTTAGACATGTCGATCATATTCTATGAGTTGCAGGATGCTATTTGTGGATGGTTGGTCAAGTTGGAAAAATAGATGGACTTTTATTTTTAGACATATTGGGTAGAATCTATTTTTAGATTGCCAATCTAAAAATAGATATGTCAAATATTATTAGCTCTTAATAATATTTGGACTATAAACATTATCTTATTCTCTTGGAGCACTTCAGTTAAATGCACAGATGTGGCACAGGAGCTGACATAAGGAATTATGCTATTCCCGAGGGTTAAGTGGAGCTATCGCATGGATACTTCCAGTTAGAACTCATGTGACAGAGTTTGGTGGAGTTATTGAGGTAGTTGGTGGAGTTGTGTTCAACTTAACTTAGTTAAACATAGTTGAGCTAGTTGTATCTAGTCTAACTGATTGATACACTAGTGAGAGTGGTGTGAATTAATTATTAATTAATTCACTAATTATTAACTCATTAATCAACTAAAGAATACATCAGTTAACTACAATGCATGGAAAGTTTCAGTGGAGACCAGTGAAGAGATAGGTGAAAGAGCAGTGTGACTATCAGTTGTGACTATAGTGTTGCATGATTTGCAACACACAGTGGTTGGATATGCCAATGAGGATTGCGTGAGCAAGGCTGGACCAATTTGATTTCATTCAGAGCCATTCTTTAGCAGTTATTGCGTAGTAGAGGCAGGCTAGCAGGTGGCAGAGATTAGACCATGAGATTTGCTAGATCGGACTTGATTAATGTGTGGTAATTGGAGATTGTAATGAGAGCTTGTGAGGAGCTTTGTATGATGATTGTTACACGATCTCTATGACATATAATATACATATATTTGGGGGTTTTCAGCTTTAAGCTTTCCAATAAATTACTGTGTTCATATGTGTGAATTTTTTATGGTTTTAATGTGTGCATGCAATTGATTTTATTTCCGCAAGTAATGATCAATGGTAGAAGAGATTTTGTATTGTGCATGGAGTCAAATAGTGTGTGATCAGGAGAATCTCGGATGTATAACATATTAGTTATATAATTTCTACAATTTTAAGGTCTGAGAACAATGAATTTAAGAGCAAAGTGAAGACAAAACTATGTCCAAGAGAGTTATGCATATTATAAGTTTCCAGAATGCTTCTCTTTATTGTTCCTTTGGAGTCCTTACTATAATAGATATGGCCTCCCAAAATTAGTCAACAAGGATTTGATAGTTTTTTGGACTTTATTTCACATTTTAAGTTGAGAAAGATGAGGGTTCAAACCTAGTCCACTTTTTATTAATTACCCATGTTGGCTTGGGAAGTTGCAGAATGGTCTCTGAATATGTTCTCATTACATTGTCTTCATATTTGGAAAACAAAATATGCTCAACCTTTTTCTATGTGATGGATGGAATTTCAGTTGATTAGTACAGGGGGTCCTGATATCAAGGAGGCTAACTGAAGAATTCCATGTTACTAGGACAAATGACCCACTCAGACCTACCAAGCCACAGAGAGAATGTGGCCAATTAAAAAATGAGTTGGCCTTTAAGGCCTGGCTCAGACTAGCTCAAAATTAAAAATTTAATGGCATTATGATGTTCACTAGTTCCACAGAGGTATTATTGGGTTAGGATAACCAACCCTTCAAGGTCAGGTGAGACCTTAAGACCTTTGCAGACTTGGAAATGGACTAAAAGATTTGGTACTTACCTCTTAGAAGCGTTGTATAGATGACCTTAGATAAGGTCTTTCAGACTTGGCTCATTAGGTTGTAAGAATAGTTGAAACCTTATATTATACATAAAATGACTTTTTAAGAGCATTGGTGTTGATTCCCAACTCCCGACATTAGTACCCAGATCCTTGAAAAATGGCAAGGTATTCAACGTGCTCTCATCATATTCCAGTGAAGTTTTTATTGCTTCTGAGTAGGACCCAAACATATAATTTCCACTAGCAAACTACATGATTATAAATGACACTATTGCTACAAACCATCTTCTCATGACAACTATTTTGGTCAAATCAAAGGCCTCCTTCCTCTCCATCATTTTAACCACTGCAAAAAAGAAGGCGAAATGATCGTATAAGCAGGAAGTCCATTATTGTAGTAACAATTGTTAATTTCTCAATGATAATGTTGAGTTTGCACTAACATATTGAACTGTGATTTGAAAATTAGAGGCTTGCTGGAGCAAATGAGGAGACCCAAATTTCATTTTTGCAGAGTTGGATAAAGAGCCATTTGGAAGATGGAAGCAAGATATCGAGAAAAACTATTTCTTTGCAGATTTTGGGAAATCTTACAAAAACCCAGGATTTTACATGGGTGAGAGATGTAGGTTTTAACCCTCAACAGAAATTATCTACACACGAATCTTATAATAGAAAATAAACAATAGCGAGAGCATAAAACATAAAACAGATAAACACATAGATTTTCCCCTGGATCCCAAATCGGGACAACCAGCTTGATTTTTCATTATATTCGTTTTAGTGTTACAACACATATATATACATGCCGAAGCATACATAAACCCCAATCCATTAACCCTGGATTAGAACATAACTGTAGTTCTCTTGACTGGATCTACAAAACACCAGGGGATGAAAACCATCGTACCCCAAAACCATGTGCAAACTCATGTACAAAACATGGGTGGGTCCACCTATGAGTGGGTCCACACACCAAAAAAAAATTTTCCACCCCCCCTGATGCGCCCAACACAACGTATAGCACGTGGGGCTAGTCATGGAAATAATATAACACATACCCAACAAGAGAGACAATTCACTTGGTGTGTTTATAAGCATTTATATGCATCTTGTTAGATGGAGAGGAGAAGGTAGGGGAGCCATGTTCTGGTAGCTCATGGCAGAAGGAATAAGCTCATATGGAGATGGGTATGAGATTGTTTTTTCTTAGAATCCATCCACAACAACTCTGGTTTTGGGTTAATCTCATAAGTTGGCTGAGCTTACTCATTTTTTTACTAGGATGTATGAATATAAGAATAGGAGGTAGCCTGGGGTAACATGCTAAGGGCTCTCATGGTTCTCGAATTTCTCAAATTGCTAACCTAAAAATAGATATTCTTGAATCGCTCAAAGTGCTAACCTAAAAATATATACAATAGAGAGTTTCAGAATACAATGGATTCACCCTCACAATAATCAGTCGACAATATTACTCAATTAATTTCAAACTCTTACTCTGTATTTTATTACACACACTAGTAGGAAAGGGGAATTTAGTGTGAGTTTTATCCTGGTATAGCACATGAAGTAAGAGTATCTCTCTATCCATCCATGAAAAGAAGTAAACATGTTTAATATATACAACCAGTGTTTATATGATTTGAATATACGAGGATGATGGCAAACTGCAACATACCGGGTTGTTTGTTGACGTTCGATTGAAGAAGATGATGAACATTGATGTGCAACAAAGGAATGGCTCGTTCACTACAAAAATGGCTCTTTGGCAGACTAAATCCTCGGCACTGGAAGGGAATAATATCAGTGTTGAGCTGCCATTATGATTGTTGGCTTAGAAGTGGAAAATTTCAATGCAACAACCTCCAGCTCCCTTACCATTAACATTCTTTAATGCTACAACAACCTAGACTCTGAAAACAACCTAGACTCCGGTTAATGCTGCAAGCTGCAACAACCTAGACTCAGGTTAATGTTGCAAATTGTAACAACCTAGACTCAGGTCAATGTTACAACAACCTGGCCTACCCTAGGCCTAGAATTTAGAGTCTATAAGTGTGACGTGACACTTTAGACTTTAGTTAGAGAACAAGGAAACTTGAAATGTACAATGCGGTTTGGACTCTGAAGTCTACATGCTGTAACCAAGGCTGGGAAAATTGGTAATATATTATAGATAAATAAATAAAAAATTGAGAAATGCTCGGTGGACCGACAAACCTTCCTAGAGAATTTTATAATATTATTCATTTTTTTTTAAACCTGTAAAAATCAAAATTTAAAATTATTTTGACTCGTAAATTTCGCTGAGTACTTCTTTAACGTGCTAGAGGCCTCTCGACGGACTCTAACATGTCTAATTTTGAACACTGGTCCTCATGTGCTCATGAATAAATATTAAATAATATCATAGTCAACTGGATAAGCAGGTCTAATTTACAAAATCTCACCTAGAATCTCACTCAGATCTACTAGTACCATTTCCATGATTTAAATAATGAATGGAGGAGTCTTAATACTCCCAATCACTTAACATAAAAGTGACTAATGTGGCCAAAGGATAATATCCCATGAATCTCATCATCATGCCATTTGTGCCTAGGTCTAATTGGAAAAACACATATCTTTTCCTATAAATAATTCAGCATGGTAGTCACTGCAAGTTATGGGCTATGGCCACTACCCTTGTATTGAAAGGAGTACATGATGTTCTGTGTTCACCTTAATTACACACATATCAATGCATCTACATATTTCAAAGTTTAAGCTCACAGGGTTGTAACTATTTGATAGGAAAAAGAAAAAAATTCTATTCCGAGCATCATTTCCCCATGGAGTGTTTTCTTTATCTTCACGCATTCATGTTTTATAGGAATAGTTTATCCACGATTTTAATTTCTTTCTACTTTCAAATATCATTAAAATTTTTATTCTTAAATGTTTTAATTCTATAACTAATGCAACTTCTTCATTGTGCCGAGGGAAATATATCCAAGTATGGATCCATGGAATGAATAAATAGAAATAGGAAATCTTATCTTATATGTAGAATTTTTCCTTTCAAATTATCTAGTGTTGTGTTCATTATTAATTTTAAAAGGGTCATTCGATGGGCAATTGAAACAAAGCTAACTTTTATTGATAATGTATTAACTGATTTATTAAATAAAACAGGTGCTCAATTAAGCACTCTTGAATAGACTGCAAAAAATGAATGACATTTCATGATGTTGAAAATAATTAGGTGGATTAGTGCAAAGCATAATAACATATTGAGTTTAATGGCACAACTGACACCATGGCAGAAGATTTGCAACAAGTGGTGTAGATGGTGGTTGAGCAAAGGGTTTCAACACTATATATGCATTTGGAAAAGACCCCTATGCAATGGTGGGTAAGCACACCAAATCACGTTGCATTCATGGAATGATATGATAGAGGCACTAAATGATAAAGTCCTGCCAGAAATCGGGGCTCCACTAGCTAATGAAATTTTGGAATGCAGTTCTGTCAACCAGACACTACAATTCGGTGGTACTTCCAATCCAATGGGTGACATGTATTACTGCAAAGTCATTAGGATATATATGAGGTTCCTATTTAAATATGGGTTCATAATTTTATGCACACCTTAGAGCCATTTCCAAAGAAGTGATATTCTGAGGTAAAAATACAATGCAGACAACTAGCTAGGTTGAATTATGAGAAAGGTTCTACAACACTTTATATAACTCTACGAGGAGGAGGCACAAATTGCAAGGTTGATAGAGTTCATTTGGTGTTTCCCATATATGGACCATCCACAAAGTCTAATAATATGTTCTGCAAAGGAGTACCCCTTAGAGGAACTTTGACATCTATGGTATAAATAAATCGATTCCCTTTTGAAACTATTGATAATGTGATAGGTGGTATTTTTATGGAAATGAGAAGTATTGGTCTCCTTGCTATTATATTAGCTATTGATAGTGTATAGGAAGGTTGTGGAAATAATGGGGAATAAGATAGATCTGCATTCTATTTAAAGGATCATTTTTTAGCGAGGAATGTGTTGTAGTGTAATGAAATCTGCATGTTGTAGTGTAATGAAATTTGCATGTAAGGATCATTTTATTACCAACCCTGAAATGCCTGGCCTAATTACATCTTTGGGAGAGTGAATTAGGAACACCAAAAAGAACAAAAATAGAAGATTTGATAGAAAATTCATTCAAATACCAAGCCACTCATAGGCACCAACATTGTGGAGAGTAGATCTAGTATAAGTATTAGTCAATTTAGCAAGGAGAATTCTTTCTGTAGCTTTCAAAAGTATATTTATTTTCTTAGCTTTCTAAAGTATACATATCTAACTATATCTCGCATACATATCAGTCAACTCAAGAATTATCAAAGGTTGCAAGTGCAGAAATAATTCTCCCCACTATCAAAGGCACTCCTATAAGCATACATGTACCAAAAGTATAAACAAATACAAATGTGGGTGCAATATAGAAAACAAATGTTGTGATAGCTAATGCATAAACATATTTTTTTAGCCAACTACATGATTCCCGCCTCAAAATTTCTATCTTCCAAAGAAATCTTGTCTCCCAATCCTACAAATTGAATTTGAAAAAAACCCATGGAACAAATGAACATTTACTTTAGCATTGACTTCACATGTTTAGATCACTAATCTACATTTCAGTCTAGTCTGAGAAGTCTACTTAGGGACATCATTAATCAATTTCCACGCATTTGTTTGCACCATTAATCCTTACAGGGGTCTTGTTGGTGGTTCACCATTTCTGTGGAAACCCCCCATGCCTTTCCATGACAACAATCTCTTTTGAGCTTGGTTCTTCTGTTTTTTTATAAATTCTTGTGCAATAGATTTTAGCTATTGGATATGATTCCCCAATTGGGGAGGGGCTTGGCAGCATCCAAAAATGTCTTCTTATTCTTCCTATTTTTCTTAACCATTGTGCCTTCCCCTACAATGGGCTTGGCAGCAACAACGCTAAAACCTCTTTGCAAAACTCTGCATGTCCACATCAACGTTGTTTTCCTTTCTATACCTTCTATATCCCTTGACACACACAATGTCCCTTCTTCCCTTTCAATCTTGCATGGCGCTCCTCGAAATCATATGCCACGAGTAAAACCCCTTAAAACCCTCTGTATATTACTTTTTTTGTCATATGCTTTTGTTGATATATGAAACCTTTCAAGCAATGGTCATTTTATTTTTCCTCTTTTCCAAAAAGTAGAGAACACTCCTCCTATGGAGGTGCATCTACTCCTTCAATGGATTCAATCCCTCAATCGATTTCAGTACATATGCAAAGTGGATTCAATCTCTCAACCACGATAACGTTGGCACCCAATATTTTCTATGAATAAACAATACCTTTGATGTTAAACAAATACTGAGCTTTTAAGAAGTACAATAATGGGAAGGGGAATGAATTGGATACCACATATGTCCAAGAACGGGATGGGGAAGGAATTGGATACCAAGTAAAATATATGTGATTTAAAATAATCAAAATAGAGGACTGCATTGGTCATTCTCTACAGAGGGCATTAAGGCATTCCAAAAAAAATATATCCCTCACTCTCTTGTTTTACTTATGAGTAATGAGAAGCACCATTAGCATTGGGAAGGAGGGCACTTGCTAGATTTTATACCAAATGGTATCACAAATACAAGCGCTTTTGGTGCTTGCTAGAAGAGCAATATATTCACTCTATTGTTGAAAAATTCATGTGTGATATTAGTGCATTTGATCAATTTATCTCAGACCAAAGCAACTAAGAAGCCCAAAAGTATTTATGTGCAGTGGGTCTGATAACCATGCCAATTCTCATTTAGCACCTAAAACAAGCCCTGAACCTAAATCTGTTGGCATCAAAAAATATTTAAATACTGATGGACTACATGAAGGTCCATATTATGGGAATAAGCCTTGTAAAAAGCACAAAGACAATTAAATATGCATTGACTTATTTTGCTGTCAATGATTTAGGAAAAGAAAAAGGGCTTGAAGACAAGTTTCTATTGGCATTGACTCTCCTCAAAGGGGAGGGTGTTTTTCACGTCATTCAAGTATAATGGTAGTAGAAAAGAAACATTCTCAGAATTAAATAAGTTAAAGGTAGGCTGACCTACGTATGATCATAAGACAATTTGTTTTATGTCAACTAGAAGATGGAAACCTGGAAGAGAATATCCAATCAAATGTTACCCTTTGATATTCATGGGTAATCTATCAATTCATCTCAGTCGATCCTCCTATACACTTTATAATGCTTGGTTATGCATGTACAAATGAGAGTTTCCTCACAAGTTGTTGCATGCTAGTCAACGGTGTTTTCTGGGTGTTGAGAAATGATGGACAAGTTTCCCATCCCACATCATCCCAAATTTCCATTGTTTGATAAGGTGGAAAAATATCGATATTGCTATGAGTTTGCTAAGGAAGACAAGAAATAACTATAGAGGTAGTTCCTTTCTAAAAAACAATTAAATAAGAATGGCAATGAATTTAATGTGTCAAAAGTGGAATTGTAGCACCTGTAGGAAATTGATTTTAGGTGGCCTTTATGGCGTTGTCCTTGTTGTAGTAAATCTATCAACTAATCACATCTCTAGGTTGATCAAAACATGTTGAAGGTATTGAAGGAGGTTAGTGAAAGTGTTTCAGATTTGCAGATAGTTCTTGGCATACTTTAGTTATAGGCCTTTCCCCATGTTTAGTATGTTGGAGATCACATGCATATTAGGAAGAATCGAATGAAGAGTTATTGGAAATGACATGATGGATTTATTTTGGATATCACATGGATTCAGAAGTCAATGAAAAATTTATCTCAAGCTGGGCTAGAGATGTTCACCAATGTGCCTATTATTCATGGCCACAAGCATTTGGTCTCGTCCTGCAAACTGCTAGTAGAAAGATTTTGGAATGCGAGTTTGTAAAAAGGCTGAAGTCATAGGTATATAGTGTGGTGAATAAGGTATGGAATCAATTCTCCCAACATCAAAATTGGATGTATATTAGCACATATAGGCTTTAAATATTCATTTTTATAAATAATTTTGTTCCCAGCAATTAAAGCACTACCATCTACGGCAATACAACACCATTTTGCAAGAAGGATGAGAATAGTCCTTGCAGGATTTGAGGATGAACACATGTCATTTAGTGAACCTATGGATTAAACATCACTTGCCTCTCATACCACAAACAAATCCATATAGTTTTCAAAAATGTAATTGCAATAGCATTTGAAATAATATTGTGTCCTCTAAGTAAGCCGCAGAGGATAATTTCTAGAGCTGGTTGGAGAAGACATATATGGTGTCACAAAGTTTACAAAATTTCTTGTGGGGATGGATAAACATATCATGTTTTAAAGCATGTCCAAGGTTGTAACCTCTTGCTGAGATATTTCAATTGCAATGCATTAAAACCTATGGATTTGAATTTTATAGATGGATGGATAACAGAGTTTGTTTCTAGAAGAGGAGGCGCTTCTAATGGATTTATGTAAGAGTGGATTAGCTTTTTCATATGTTCAGTGGATAATTTTTTTTGGAAAATTATCAGTGATTTGAAGCATGTAAATTATTATTATTATTATCCTATTTTAAGGTCACGACTAAGCCAGACACCATATTGTTGTATGAGACTTCCTTGTTTGTGGGTCAAGAGTAGGAGTTATTTCCGCAACAGTATGAAATTTTGGAGCATGCGTCTGCATCATCTTGCCCAAGAACTATGTAATATTTCGTGGGGGCCAAGTTACCCTCTCCTTCGGTGGACCATGAGTGCCACCTTAGGGAGGAAAATTCTACTCATCTTTGATAGCTGGGAGGATACCATGCATTCCTGGTTCAACTGGGATGTAAGAAAGGAGCAGGAAAGGAAATTATGGGAGATTTTCTAGCATTTTGGTGCCAACTCATCCAGTAGCTAGAGGAGCTACGGGGAAATTGGACCAAAATTCTAAGGTCAACATTTGGCCAATTATTTCGTGGCTTTTTGTGGGTTATTGGAGAACCCGAGGTTAATTTCCCATAATTTTTTGGGCACCATATGAAGCCCTAACAACCATTGTTCACAGTCAACAATGCGGTTTTTCACTAGGTCAACGTAGATATTGTTGGGGACAACCACATTGCATGTTAGAGTAGCCGATTTCATCACGTGGGCATTGTTTGGTTTCCTTGGGCAAGCCCAAGTGCATGCCTTCTGATCTTATCTTTGTACCCAAAATTTATATTAATAAAATGGCCCAACTCAGCGCGGTTAATGGAGATTTCTTGGTGCTTAATGTGTTGTAAATTATGTGTGTTTGTTTTTTTACTATGCTTGCTTTGCTTATCATTGTAAATTTCCATTAGGAATATTACAATGGTATTAAAGCATGATCTTGGCCACCTGCGGGGAAGCTAGAAAGATCATGAAGGTGTTAGACTCACATGCACAATGATTGGTGAGCCTATAGACACTCCAATGATGCAAAAATGGGAAACTACACAAGGGCTCTTGGAGGAGTTGATGAGGCAAAGCCAACAATTGGCTTGTGAAAGGGATGGAGGAGCTCGGGTTGTTTGGAATTAGATTGGGGGAAATCATGGGGTATTTTCCAGCAATTTGGTGGAGCAACAAGCCCAACATCTACTACAAAAAGTTGCGCTCTTCGTGGAGGAGGGGCAAGCATTTTGAGGTCAAATTTGGAGCGTTAAAACTAGAGCAAGCCCTTTCTGGGTTTTTGACAAGGATCTCAGAAATAATTTGGCAGAATTTTCTGGGCAGATTCAAGGGGTCAAACAAGGGTCCCAACTCAGCCAACAACTAGAGTAGCAAGGGGGAAATTGGACTGAAATTTTGAGGTCAACATTTGGTCGATTCCTTCGTGGGTTTTTGTGGGTTATTGGAGGAGAGTCTGAGGTTAATTTCCCAAAATTTTCTGAGCACCGGAGGAGACCCTAACAACCATTTTTTGCAGCCAACAAGGCAATTTTTCACTGGGTTAACAGAGAGATTGTTAGGGACAACCACATTGCATGTTAGAGTAGTCGATTTCATCATCTAGGCATTGTTAGCTTGCCTTAGGCAAGCCCAGGTGCATGTTTTTTTATCTTACCTTCGTACCCAACATTTATATTAATAGAATGGCTCAACTCAATGAAGTTTATGGAGATTTCTGGGTGTTTAATGTGTTGTTAATTTTGTGTTTTTTTTTTTTTTTACGATGCTTGCTTTGCTTATCATTATAAATTTCCATTAGGAATATTACAGAGAATGCAAATGCAAGATTTGATAGAAAATCCATCAGAATACTAATCCATGCATTGGCCCCAACATTATGGAGACTAGTTCTAGTATACATATCAATCAACTAGATATTTCTCTCCATGAACCAAGACTTCTAGTCAAAACTTCCAATAGTGGCTGCTCCAGAGATTGATTCTCCAAATTTTTGTATATTGGAGCTCTAGAAACTAATGACAACCGAGCCACTTCACTAGTTGATGGTATGTAATATTGATGCTACCATATACAAGTTGAACCCACTGGTATAAACACAATGAATACCTGTCGATAAATTAGAGACATGACTGAATGATCCCCAAAAGTTGCATAAATGCAAAAGCCAAAGCTCCTGGTTATGTACGAATCAATGTGTCCACTGCACTCTGGTTAGTTGATACCTAATTTAGTATTCACCCAAATGGATTTGCATCAAAGGACATTGATGCACGAAATATACACTTGTGCATATTGCTAAAAAGTTGATTTCCAGTTTTAAGTCCAACTAGTTAAAGAATCATGGAGCTCACAAGAACGCACAAAGAGCTGCTTAATTCAAAGCAACATAAACGAAAATGAGAAGGGAGTTTCTAACAAGGGAACTCTCATTTTCTTTTGTAAGGGTTTCCCATGCCACCCAATAGTTACTAATTATTTGAAGTAGTTGAAATATTATTTGGGCCATTAGTATTATATGTATCAAATTACCATTGTATGAAACAATAATGTAAGACCAGTATATTGACATGTTTACCCTTCTTCCTCCGCATCCACCCCTTCCCATAGCTAAAACGTATTCACCTCTCTGGAATTTGAGATGCACAAAGCCAAAATGGAGAAGCAATAGCTCTGCATACTCAAACAAGCCATATTAACAAGGACTTATCCGCACTGCACTTCTAGCCAACAAAAATAGTGCTAAATATAAAAGCGCTTGCTCCAAATTTATATTATGCTGGTTAAAAATATTTACTAAATGAAAAATAATTATCGTGTCCTCTCAAGATTAGACTTAGAGATCCATTAAAGTGGTCCAACATTATCTGGACATACCCCTGTGTTAAACGAGTTAGTGCTCTACCAAGCCACTAGAACCCAAGCTCGAGTTACATATGAGTAAACTGCCATGGTTGGTTGCCTGTTCAAAACAATTGTTACTGCATTTTCTATGTAGCTTCATGGAGAAAAACCCACAAAGCCTAGAAAATTTTCTAATTTCAGAATATTGTTGACAATCTTGTTGTTTGTGCTAAAAGGAAATGTACCACATGTTAGATTTTGTTCACCTTGTAATGCTATTATTTCCATTGTGTTTGTGTTTTTCCTAGAAGGAAATTTAACAGGTGCTAGTTTTTCTTTGGCATGCACCTTTGTTGTTGGAAATATGCTTGTCTTTCTACTAAAAGTAAATCTAGCACATGTTAGATTTATTTCACCTTCAATGTTGCTCTTGAGAATGCCTTGTATCTATGATAGAAGAAAATCTAGCACACGATATTTTTCATTTTTCCCTGCAATATTGCTTTTCGAAATATACCTTTGTTTGTGCTGAAAGTAAATCTAGCACAAGCTAGATTTCTTTACCCCTGCCACGATGTTATGTGCTTATGTTTTTTATATAGGAAAATTTAGCATGGGTATATTTCCTTCACCTTGCAATGGTGTTATCGACAATGTGTGCTTATTTATGCTAGAAGGAAATATATCACTCATTATACTTTTTTCATCTTACAATGTCGTTATTAGAAATGCCTTTTCGTTTATGATAGAATGAAATATAGCACGTGTTGGATTTATTTTGCTTAATAATGTTGCTGTTGGAAATAGGCTTGAGTTTTTGCTAAAATTAAATGTAGCACATGCTATATTTTTTTTTCCTTACAATGTTTGTTATGTGCTTGTGTTTGTGCTAGAAGGAAATTTAGCACGCGTCGGAATTCAACTTGCAATTTTTTTATCGATAATGTGTTTGTGTTTGAGCTAGAAGGAAATTTAGCAGGTGCTAGATTTGTTTCACAATGCCATGTTGTGGTTGGAAACCTGGTTGTTTGTGCTAAAAGGAAATATGCTAGATTCCTCGACCTTGCAATGTTGTTATTGGAAATATGCATGTGACTATATTAGAAGGAAATTTAGCACATGTTAGATTTCTTTTCTTACAATGTTGTTATTGGAAATATGCTTTAGCTTGTGCTAGAAGTAAATTTAGTGTGTGTTAGATTTATTTGACACTACAATGTTGTTATGTTCTTATGTGTGTGCTAGAAGGAAATCTAGCACGTGCTAGATTTGTTTCATCTTATAATGTGCTTGTGTTGTGCTATAAGGAAATATAGCACATGTTAGATTTCCTTTGCCCTATAATGTTGTTGTTCTCAACATGCTTGCATGTGCTATAAGTAAATATAGCATGCACTAGAATTCTTTCACCTTATGATGTGCTTGTCTGGTTGTGTTTATGCTAGAAAGAAATATTACACACATTATATTTCTTTCACCTTATAATTTTGTTATTGTAAATGCGCTTATGTTTGGGCTAGAAGGAAATCTAGCGCACATTATGTTTTGCCGACCTTGGAATGTTCTTGTGTTTGTGATAGAAATAAATCTATAACATGCACTAGATTTCTTCCATCCTACAATGTTGTTATGTGCTAGAAGGAAATACAGCACATGCTATATTTATTTCAATTTGAAATGTATTTGTGTTTGTGTTGGAAGAAAATTGATCACAGTTAGATTTCTTATACTCTACAATGTTGTTGTTGGAAACGTGCTTGTATTTGTGGTAGACATAAATATAACACTTGCTAAATTTATTTCACTCCACAATGTTTCTATGTGCTTGTGTTTGCGCTAAAATAAAATCTAACACATGCTATATTTCTTTTACCTTGCAATGTTGTTATCAGTAGCACCTTTGTGTTTAGGCTAAAAGGAAATCTCACATGTGCCAGACTTTTTTTATCCTACATTGTTGTTGTTAGAAATATTTATATGTTTGTGCTAGAAGTAAATATAACACAGCCTAAATTTTTCTCACCCTATAATGTTGTTATGTGATAATGTTTCCATTAGAAGGAAATCTAGTAATTTCTTTCACCTTGCAATGTTATTATTTGCAATGTGCTTTTGTTTCTGATATGAATAAATCAAACTTGTGTTAGATTTGTTTTGCCCAACAATGTTGTTGTTGGAAATATGTTTGTGAATTTGTACTAGAAGGAAATGTAGTATGTGTTATATTTTCTTCACGATGCCATCTTATTTTTGACAATCTAGTTATTTATGCTAGAAGGAAATCTAACACTTTGCATTGTTTTTATGTCTATGCTAGAAGGAAATTTAGCACACACTAGATTTATTTTTTCTTGCATTGTTGAAAATATGCTTGTGTTTATGATAGAAGTAAATCTAACATATGCTACATTTTTTTCACCTTGCAATGTTGTTATGTGCATTTTTTATGATAGAATGAAATATAGTGCATGTTAGATTTCTTTCACCTTACGATTTTATTATTGGCAATGTAATTTTGTTTGTGCTAGAAGAAAATCTTGTGGGTGCTAGATTTCTTTTTCCTTACAACTAAGTTATTGGTAATATCCATGTGTTTATGCTAGAAGTAAATCAAACATGTATTAGGTTTCTTTAACCGTACAATGTTGCTATTTTCTTATTTTTGTGCTGTAAGGATATGTTGCATGTGCTATATTTCCTTTTACCCTGCTGCAATGTTGTTGTTGGCAAGATGTTTATGTTTGTGCTAGAAGTAAATCTAGCACATGCTAAATTTATTTCACCTTGCAATGTTGACATGGGCTTTTATTTCTTCTAGAAGGAAATTTGATATGTTTAAAGTTATTTCACCTTCCAATGTTGTTATTGGCAATGTGCTCATGTCTTTATTAGAAACAAATCTAGAATGTGCTTCATTTAATTGTGTTTGCAATATTGTTGTTGGCAATGTGCTCGTGTTTTTTATAGAAGTAATTCTACCACATGCTAGATTTATTTTACCATACAATGTTGTTATGCTTTTGTTTTTACGCTAAAATGAAATATAACATGCATTAGATTTCTTTCACCTTGCAGCGTTTTTATTGACAATGTGCTTGTGTTTGTGATAAAGGGTAATATAGAATTATTTTTTTCACACTGCAATGTTGTTGTTGGAAACAGGCTTCTATTTGTCCCATATTTAATTCTTAGACCACATATTCCATACAAAGGGTCTTCTAATCATCTGAGGTTTTAACATTTCTTATATTGTAACATCAATCTATGTATGCATGGACTAAAAACTCATTGTCTTCAAAAAGTAAGGACAAATTTCGCAAGCATGGATATTTCCTAGGAAAGATTATTATTGCAATGTTTTTTTTGACAATGTGTTTGTGTTTGTGATAGAAGGAATTTCATCATGCACTATATTTACTTTACAATGCAATCTTGTTAGCAATATCTTATATGTGATAGAAACAATTCTTCAATGTGTTTGACTTTTTATGGTCTTTGTAAACGTGATGTTTTTGTATTATCTACTATTGTTGTTATTTATTCACAATGTATTGTTTTCTTTTGGTAACATGCTTATGCTTGTGCTAGAAGGAAAGCTAGAAGGTTCTAGCTTTCTTATAGACACAATTAAAAGAACATAATAAATTATTTAGGGATAGCGCCCTTTTTCTAATCAACACCATGTTAGCTATTATCATGAGTTCTACACTTGTTATTGTTCTTGTTCATTTTGTTACACATACAATGATGCAAGTAGCGGTAGTATTTATAAATTCATATTTTCTTTGATAATTTGAAACTATGATAATAGTTTCTTACTTTATTTTCAGAAACCATGGACTATGAAGCTAGTGGGAATTCAAAGGAATCATCGAAGAAAAAAGGAAGTTCACCAAATACAACACCAAAATATTTAAATGGCATGACAATTTTAAAATTAGTTTGTACTTTGTTACAATGGTTGATAATAAATGGTTGTTGATTAATGAAGTTCATGTTATCCTTATTTTTTTAAGAAAACTTGCATATTCTTTGAGCTTCTTTGCTTTTGTGCATATGTATGAAATGAAATGTTATAGAAGATGAAATCATATTGTTTTTTAATTCATTTAAAATTTTACCATCATAAATTTTTACAAATGTTTACAGATGCTAAGAACTATGGTACAAACTGTGAGATTCTAAAAATCTATTTTATATTCATTTTCAAATAGTTTGACAAAATTCTAGTATGTAATTTACAACTTAATGAATTTTGATTTATTATTAAATAATCTCCTACCTAATATTGCTATGAAAATTGAAATACACCATTTTAGTTGGATTTTCCACATTAAAGATCCACTTTTACACAAAAACACATGCAAATAGCACTAGGAGTGGGTTTTTAATGTGGAAACCCCATACTAACATGGGTATTTTGCTTTTCCTAACAATTTTAACTAGGTGATCACTATTGGTGTCATATAGTAAACTTGCATTACACATGTGCTCCTTTATTATTGTGTATGTAAATGAAAATAATGTATTATAAGGTTGTTTAATAATATTTTGTATTTCATGCCTTCAATAAAAAAAAATTTCTTCCATAAGTCATGGAATCTCGTGTCCCTGAAAATTCCAAGTAAAGGAGTGAAGGGAAAATGAAAAACAAGTGATATACAAACAATGTCTCCTTCAATTGGTATGGTTGTTTTATATTTTATGTATACTCTCTTATAATTTTCCTTTTCCTAAAAATTTTAGCTAGGTAATTACTTTTGGTGTCATATAGTAAACTTGCATAACACATGTTGTGTATGTAAATTAACTTACTTTATTTATTTATTTCTTTATTTTTTTTCATAATCTTTGGAATCTTTTGTCCCTTACATTCCAATTAAATGAGTGAAGAGAAAATGAAGAACAAGTGATATACAAACAATGTCTCCTTCAATTGGTATGGTTGTTTTATATTTTATGTATACTCTCTTATAAATGGTTAGATTAGGTGGTTTTGTAAATTTTAAAATAACATTACATGAAAATATTTGAAATTTTAATTTAATTTTGATTTATGTAAACAATATTTTATTTTTGTATGCAGAATTGGTTGGCACCAAAGAAAGTCAAATGTTACAACCATCATTTAAGAAGAAGAAAAAATCAACTCAAATGGTAGTATCAATAACACTTTCAACTTCTACATTTGAAATGATTACAAAATACAACACATCTAATAAATATGAGTTTGTGCATGATTGATATGTCCAAATACATACTCTCATGAATATGTATCATGATATGTACCTATTTGGATCCATAGATGGAAAAGAACTTGAGATATTAAGAATAATTATTAATTGCTATGCTTACAATGAAAATGCCATTGACTTTCAAGTGGAGGTGATTAAAGAAAATGACATAAAATTAGTTTCTTGTCAAGTGGAGTATACAAAGATTTGATTGAAGCTTCAAATAACGATTCACCAAATACGATATTACAACCAAGACCGAAATATTATATGGATGATTAAAGATGTTTCGTTGTTTATATAGTTGTTTAATTCTTTTATTCATTGTCACAATTTATAACATTTTTTTATGTTTATTATAATGGCAAGCAAGGAGAACAAAAGCATTGATCAAATGCATGTGAAACAAAGCTATAATCAAGCAAATTATATCATATTAGGTAGTTAACATGAACTTTGTTGTTTATTCTTTAGTTTTTTTTTTATTCAATTAATCATTCTCACAATTTATAACATATTCATTGTACATTATGGAGACAAATAATGAGAACAAATACAATAATTCAAAGATTGAGAATCAAAGCTATAATCAAGAACAAAATATAATATCAGGTACTTATAATTTGCCCACTTGTTTTCCTTATTATTTAATTATTTTTATTCATTTTCACAATTCAAACTATTTTATATGTTTAGTGTAGAGACAAATAAAGAGAACAAAAATGATGATGAGGTGAAAAGTTATAATTATGAAGATAATGCCATATCAGGTACTTATTACTTGTCTTTTTGTTTTTCTTATTATTATTCAAATTTAATGCTTCTAATACCATAACGTTGTATATGTTTATTATAGGAACAAATAAAAATAACAAAACTAATAATCAAAATATTGTTAAAAGTGTGTGTGTGTGTGTATTTTGTAGGTTACGTTGTTAATTCTTTTCTTTAATTGTGATTTTTGTATTGAATATCTATTATATTACATAATTTGATCATATTTAATTGAAGGTTTAATATTTTTACCTCCAGGTCCTGTGAATATGATAAAAAAGAATATTGTTTCATCTATAAATAGTCGAAAAAAAACTCATGGTAAGTGTATTGTTTCGATATGTTTTTAGTAATTTTTGTAACAAGAATAAAATTGTTTCACTAGACTATTTTTTATTGTATTGCAGCCCAAATAACTGAAAAAAAATAAGTTATTCTTGAATTAAATGACATTTTTTATCATAGCATCGATGATGAAGTAACAAACAAAGGACATGTTAAGAAAATGGGAACTGATGCAGATTACACAATAGAGAAAAAGTTGTTTTGGATTCATCCACATGCAAAAAAAAAAATTGAAATACGTTTAAAAAATTAATATTTTGAAATTGAAATTTGGACGACAACTCTGAAACAAAACACAACAAGAGTTCTAAAAAATTTGGTTTCAGAAAAATTATAAGATAAACTTGTGTTTATGTGGACTGCTTCAGAGTGTAAACCAAAAAATGGACATAAGGCCATTGACAATCCAACAAAAGGTATACACACTAAATCATTAAAAAAAGTGTGGGAAATGCATACCCAATATGATGAAACCAATACTATTATAGTGGATTGTTCACTTGAGAAAATGAAAGGAAATCCAAAAGAAAATGTGATTCTTGCCCCTCAATTCATTGGAACAACTCAAGAGGATAATTGGTTGATTGATGAGCTATGGAGAATGTTGATTAAATGCAACAAGGCAACATATGTGAAAGCTATTTTGAAGGATGTTTAATCACATCTAATAGTACCTTAAGATGATTGATGTCTATTTCATGTCATAATATGTATGACATCATGAATTATTACTATATTTTGTAGCCCTTTTAAATTTAAGTTGACTTCTATTTCATAATACTAATAAAATAATTGTTGGTTTGGTTTGTCATAAGTAGAATAAAATAATTTTATGTACTTTATTTTTGTGAGATATTATTGTATTGATAACAATTATTGATTTGAATGTTTTCGTATCAAAATTTCTCATGCTATAGAAATTTTTACAATGGATTAGATTATATGTAAAATTAATAGATAATTGGTCTATTTGTTTGAATTGGATCATTACAAATATTTTTTTCAATTGTGGTTTAAGTTATCATTATACCTCTTAGAAATTAGTAATGCAATTGATGGTTCACCGCATTCTCACATAAGTTGAAAAACTATATTAGGAGATATGTAGCACCAACAATAGACATATAATATTTATTAAAAGAAGCACCAAAAGAAACTAAAATAGAGACTATAGAAAAAAGCGTATAATTAAGTAGGTTTGAAATTTAAAATTGTATTATATTACATGTGGATACTAATATATAATTAGTTTGTTTAATTGCAACCATTGTAATTATATCTTTCAATTCAAATTGAACAAATCATTATAAGTCTTAAAATTAATGATTTAAATGGTCGGTCAATGTGAACCTATAAGACTTGCTTATTCCATTCAAATTAATTAAAGGTATTAGGTTGTATGTATAAAGTAAACATATCATTAGTTTGTTCACTTTACTGGGGCCATTGTAATTATAATTTGTGATTACCATTAATTCATAATAAATACTAACATCATTTTTGAAATGTTAGGTTTTTATATCATTAAACAATAAAGTGTTGAAATGGAGTTATGTTAATATCATACATGTGGTTGCAGTGTAGTTGCAGATACAAATGGGCATCACTATAAGTCAAAAGTTGTTGTTGATATTTAAAATGGAAGGGGTTTTCTTCTAATCGTACAACAAAGATGAAAAAAATTGTTATATTCAAAGAGAACCACATTGGCAGTTTGGTGATAGGTCCTACTTTTAAGGCCTTTTCACTCAAAACTATTAAAATATTGATTTAAAAGTTATGATGTTGCAATATCGACATTAAATGTCACTAACAAGTACATCCTACAAGTACTTGAAATATCAAATATTTATATAGAGGACTTTAAATTCACATGGAACAGGTCTCATTGTCATTTGCAAACAAAATTAGAAGCGGGGGGGACAATACAGTTTTATGAGAAAAGGTTGACTGATGTGTGGTCCCAATATGGAGATAATTATGAAGAATCAAATGTATCGCTAATAGTTACAACAAAGCATACTTCTCAATTCATCGGATATCGATCAAACCACATCTTGATAAAATCCAATACAGGAAAAGAGCAAGATACTTGGGTTATGCAGGTTTTATTCCCCTTTCTTAAGACAATTCATCACATGAAAGAGAAACATGAGTACATTCGAATGTTCAATAGAACATGTACTTCATTGTAGTTGATGAAGATAATTTTATTTATAAATTTGTTCACAAGTACATTCCAATTTTTGAATGCAATTTGAACATAGTTTTTTCTGAATCAATTTGTCTGATTTTATATCTTTTGGAATATTATATGGGTATTTTGTTTTATTATTATTACTTATTTTCTCTGAGGAAAAAAATCAGAACTTTCTATTAATAAAAAAAAAAAACTACAATGGGAATTGTCAATTATATTATTATATATTTCTATTATTATTTACAATTATTTTTTCAATGACTTTGTTGTATCGATTTTTTTTTTGCCAATATGTGTGTGTATGTGTGTTCTTAAATGAATTATTTTCCATTTAAATCATCTTACACGAACCATCAAGGCATGTTTGTATTTTTATTGACTTCTATTTACTTATATGCATAATAGTCATTTATAAATGTGAAATATAAGTTTTGAAATAGAGCTCATTGCAAACAAAAATGAAATTCTTATTGAAGAAATTATGATAATTTACTTGAAAAATGCTACATGCACTATTGGTTATTTAGGCTAATGGGAAATGTGTCATAGGTAAATGATTTGAACTTTTTGAAGCATAAGATATGTGATTTCGCAATCCATATTTTACATAAATTTATATACTTCAATCAATTAATGGTTGTAATTAAAATCATATCATATTGAAAATCAACAACACTAAAAAGTTAGTTATTGACCTTTTATCTATAAAAAGCATTGATATGATTGCATAAATGTGATATTTAATTTTTGAGATAAAAACCTATTATAAATATTTTTGCATTTCTAAAAAAAAAGCATATAATTAATGATAATGATTGCTAAGTGGACTATCAAGGTTTGATTGGATGCTATCAGAGATAAATTATGTCTTTGAACTTTATTTGAAGATTTGATTTTATTATTATTATTATTATTAAATTTGTATTTTAAATAAATTGAAATCATATCATATGAGCCGTAATTATATTATTGCTTTTTTCTTAGTTATATCCATTAATATGAGTGTATAAATGTGATATATAATAACCATATACTATAAGACATTTTTTCCAAAAATAAATCTAATAATTTCTTGATAATAAGTATTAAGTCGACTATTTAAGCTAATGGGTGATGGGTCATATGTGAATACTTGAAACTCCTTAAATTGTAAGGCATTCTATTTTTAATCCATAATTTATTTATCCATTTTTAAAATAAACTATTTGCGTATGTAATCATCTTATCCCATATAAGTTAATAATGAATCCATTTATTGACCTTTATTTGTTTACCATGTAGTTTGATATGAGTATTAATTTCATATTGTATTTTTTTGAAATATAACTCCATGTAAAAAAAATGTTGTTCTTAACAAAACATGGAAAAATTAATTAAAAATGTGTTAAGTCAGTCATCTCGATAAATTAAAGAGATAGATCATAAATGGTTGTATTTAAGCTTTTTGCAACATAAGACATTTATTTTCCCATCCATTTTAACATTTTTTCATTTTCAATTCTTAGATAATTTACTTGTAATTTAAACAATCTCATAGAATCCACCATGACTCGAAGCTATTTATTGTATTCTATTTGGTTATATGCATTAATGGAAGTTTATGAATGTGATGTGTTTTTGAAATGTAGCTCCTAATGTAAATAAATATATATTTTTTATAAAAAAAATTAGAAGTAATGGATAATAAGTTATAAGTGGTCTAATATAAATCCATTTATCAATTTTTATTTTCTTATCATGAAGTTTAATATAAGTGTATAAATACAACATTGATTTTTTGAAATAAAACTCCATGTAAAATGAATGTTTTTCCTAACAAAACATGAAATAATTAATTGATAATGAATAGTAAGTAGATTCCTCAAGTTCTCTTAAGATATAGGTCATAAATAAATGTATTTCAAAATTTTACAACACACACCATTTGATTTTCTTATCCCTATTAACATTTTGTAAATTTCTATTCGTAAATAAATAATTTCTAATTGAAATAATAAAAACCAACTAGACATAAAGCATGACATATTAAATTCTATTTAGTTATATGCATTGATACAAGGTTATAAATGTATTATATTCTTGAAATAAAGCTCTTAATGTAATTAAAGATACATTGTTTAGAAAAAATAATAATTTAAAATCAATCGATGATGAGTTCTAAGTGGTTTATTCTATTTACAATTGATAACTTTTTCTAACCATGCATTTTTAAATCAATTACTTTTATATACAATCATGCCATATAAGTCGATATTCAAGAAACAATTGATTGATTTTTATTTACCTATCATGTGATTTAATATGAATGTATAAATGTGACATTGTTATTTCTAAAATAAAACTCTATGTAAACAAATTGTTTTCTATTAAAACATGTATTAATTAATTCATAATGCACATTAAGTAGACTATTCAGGCTCATTCAAGGGTTGTGTCACAAATGAACATATTTAAACTTTTTTCCACCATATGACATGATTTTCCCATCAAGATTAACATTTAGTAAAATTCAATTATTAAATAAACTATTTGTAATTAAAATAATCTCATAGAAGCTAACAAGGCCTGAAGCTATTTATTGTATTCCATTTAGTTATATGTATTGGTACAAGTTTAGAAATATAATATATTTTTGAAATAAATCTTGATACATATTTTACAAAACTAATTAGAATTTATTGATAATGGGTTTTAAGTGGTTTATTTAGATCACAAGGAAAATCATGTGTAATATATAACTGACTTTTAATACATATTTAATATTCAAAATTGATATTTTAATGATAATTTATTAGTAATTACATTAAGTATTTAATAATTAAAGAGCACAAGGACTTGGATAAATTTCAACTAAAATCCATAAGTTGTGTTTCACATTTATTTATTCCCCATTAACAATTATTATCATCATCTCCTCTTTGTGAAAGTAATAGTAAATCATGGTTTTCTGTACAATAGGTTGGAACTATTACATTATGACCATTATTAGTTTTTGACAATGTTGACAAGGAGAGATAAATATCTGGACTACCATAAAGTGTACTATTTTTTGAAAACCCTTGCTTCCACTACTTGTCTATGTATATTGGTCTCAACAACCACTAATTCTTGTTTAATTCAATTTGTGACAGTGTCCATCATAATTGAATGACTTGAATACCCATTTAATAACTCTCATTCGATGTACTTGGCTTTGGGTGGAGATAGATCAATGATACCCAACCTTCTTGAAATACCTAGATCAATAGTGCCTAGATTTTATAGTGGATGCATGGATGTTGTAAAGAAGAATTATCACCTCCTCATTAGCATTACTTAAAGGCATGAAGGGGTAGAAAATTTAGCACAAAAACATTTTACTAAGTTTCTAGTAGACTAGTTTCAAAGCAATGCAAGGGAGACACCTCCTTTCCACTTACACTAATATCCTCACATCACCATTATTCAATCAAAAACTCTCTCACAGGTTGTGGGAAAGGGGATTAGAGTCGTCTAACACAAAATTCAAACATTGATGACTCTAGTATGTTATCCATAACTATAATATCTTTCTTGGATGTTAGACATAGTAATATGATTTACCTTAAATAAATTGTTTCTAAGAGTTTTCTTTCACACTCATTGTGCATTGATACTATTGTACCTAACAACCCCATGTTTGACCTATTCATGGTCTCTAATTGGTTTGACATTACTAAAATTATTTTTATCTATTAATATGGTGATTTACAAAAGAATGAATGTTGTTGAAGGCCTTGTAAAAGAATACTTCAAAATTTAATGAAATATGTGTTATATATGTTTGAACTTTGATATGTTAATGGGAATGGGAGAGCTAGGCGAGAAGCCTTGCACAAAATATCATAATTTTGTATTATTTGTTTAGATAGATTAAGATTTTATAAAGTAAATTTTCTATTGAAATAGCCTCAAAATGGTGATTTTACAGTGGAGATTTGTTTGTTGGGTTTTAGTAGAATAAGGTTTCTCTTTTTTATTTATATTTTATTATTTTTTCTTGGTTTGTTAAGTTGTTTAGGATTTTTAACCTATGGCTTGAGGAATAGTGATTGAGGAACATGTACCTCGTCAAAGTTACAAATAATGGCACAACCACACCAACTCTTAACTTCCTGTCATGAAATAATGGCTGTCACGAAATGTTCCTCTACAAACCCTTATCTTCTGAGGTTCCTCACCGCTAACCTCTATTGACCTATTATTCCTTAAAATCATAACCCAAATTGAATGTACTCATTTTTAACAATGTCTCCACATTATTATAATATAAAGATGGAAAAATGAATTTAATTCCATATTTTTTTCCAAAACGTGTCACTACGTATATGACGATGGCAATTGATGCAAGTCACAGAGATGGTGATTGATGCAAGTCACATAGCAGAATATTACTATATGGGTTTTTTAATATTTACTCATTTAGTTACTAAAAAAATATCAATTTTTATCCCTTAAATTTCAAATGTCAAATTGAGTCAAGATAATAACTATATGGTTTTTTCTAAAAATTAAAAGGATTTCACTAAGACATAAGTAATTTACTTGAGTCAACATTACCATTTAGTAAATAAATAAGGGGAAGTGGATGAATTAAATTGCCATGGTGTTCTTAATGGGTTTGTAGGGGCTCATAAAACATTATTTAATATTATAAAGAGGGTTTCATGATGGAGTTTAGTCCAGAATTTTCTTGGTTAAAACGATGTAGATGTATAGTGATTGAGATGATTCTGCATTAAAACAGAAAATTATTGTGGATGAAAAAGTTTAAAGGTTAATTTAAAAATGCAAAGATTAAAAGGGAGATAAAAAATATTTAGAAATAAAAGCTAAAAAGGGAAGGGGCTAGGGTTTGTATTTGGATGATGCAATTCATAATAAAATTATATTCACCTCTAGGTCCAATGGAATTTGGGATATTCTACAAATTGAAAATAATAAAATGGGAGAAATATTAATTAGCATAAAGATGAACCACAAACAATTGATATTCACTAAGCCACTATCAAAGCAAAAGGATATGGAGACTACAATTGTCTTGAATACTACAAATAAGTTTGTTGAAGAAATTATAAAAAAAATTGTGGAATTGTATAAGAGCATCACGGTTAGAGACATTAAAGAAGTCACCCCATTAATGAATGCAAGAATAAATAAGAGTAATCTATATGAGCATAGCATCATTGTCTTCTTACTCAGTTAATCAACGTTCAATTAATCATTCAAGAAATAAACAAATGTATTTTAATATGGGAAAAAATTAAAGTGGTTGGCACAATAGGATGTTAACCTCTCCATTCTGTTTCAAATTTTATGGGGAAATTTTTTACATGTCATGTTCTTTTTATATATTTAGCTTACATATCCTCTCGAGCTAGTTTAAATTTCACAGGTTGGGTTCCAGGTTTATCTTGGCTCAGGGGTTGTTGTTGGATATACTCTTCGTGCCCAGGTTACTCAAAACTTTTGGTGTTGGGATATATGGCTTTGGAGTTGTCGTGGTAGGTGCCCAGATTAGTCCAGACTCTTGTTGTTATTGTGGTAGCAACATGGTTTAATCTTGACCCTCACCTCTTCATGTTATAGTGACAGTCTCATGCAACTGATTTAACAGGAACTTGTTGTCAACTTTCACTTCCCATGTAGTAAGGAAGGCTTTAATCATGTCATCCCTTCTTTTTATATTATAGAACGATAAGGAAGGCTATTGTACCAAGCCTTAACACCATCTTCAAGACTTTTAACAAACAATTTGACAGAAATTGCCTCATGTTCATTAGTCATGTTATTGTTATTTTTGAGAGAAGAGTCTCAAAGTTGCATTTTGTCTTCCATTAAGCAATCTTTAACAGGGTTCAAGTATTCATATTCCTAGAAATCATGTGACACTGATTCAATGCTTCCAGGAAGTTTGTCTACTTGGTATGGTGAAAAATTGTATGGTTATGCTCCACAAAAAATTAAATATGGTTCTCAAATTTTAGGTGGTTTAAGTTGTTATTATATGTGTGAAAAGACAGGACCCAACAATTTCTTAGGTGATTTTTGCTATAATGGTTTGTTACCCGGGGCTTTTGGATGTGGTGAGGATTATAAAATTTCAGTTGGGTCACAAGGACCTCCAAGAGTTTCTCCATTGCTGAATGAATTATCACTTTATATATATTCCATTGACAATGGACAATTACAAGGATTTAATAAATGACATGAAATTTCTACTTATGATTTAAGACAACCGAATAAAATTTAGTTTACTAATTTTTATCTTCATTGATTTTTTGTATGTCACGATGCTTACATAATTTATTCCTTATGGTGTTTCCTTTGCAATATCTGGTGCAATTGCTAGTTTAACTCCTAACAACTCATGGTTTTTCCCATGATGAAGTCTATTTCATTATGGAATGTAAGATTAGTGCAATCCATTTCTATATATCAATCCAGTCAATTAAACACACACACTTAATGCAAAATATGTATCTTTTGTTTGTCCAATTTTATTGTAATATGAATGGAAATTATAATTTATAAGTAAAAATAATTTATAATTTTTTAAAAGTAAAATTATAGTATTTAATTTATTAGTTTAAAAAAAATATTATAACTTATAATTTAATATTATAAGATAAATAAATATTTTCACTTTTACTTTGAAATAGAAATATATATTCATGTAAAGATTTATTGATTAATTTGATTTGGAAAGTAATGTTTAAAATTGAAAATCATTTTTTTATTAATTTTCTAATTAATCTTATTTATAGGGTTAAAGTTATAGTTTTTTCGTTATCTTTATTTATCATCAAATCACATCACTATTGAAATATATGTTTTTTTTAATCACTTTAATTTAGAAAGATTCATTCAACAATATTTTCCAGTAAAAGTAGAATTTTCTTTTATTTGCCTGGAATCGTTTTAGATACATTCCTATGCATTCCCCACTCATGTGGTGGCAAATATTTAAAAAGGAATTCACCCATGTTGCAACAAATACTTCGGGAAAAGCTCTTCCAAAATAACCATTTGTTATAGTAAAAGGATCAAAAATCGATTCCCATTATATGATATTTGAGTGCAACTCTCTTACTATCAATTTAGTTGTAAAAATTCAACAAATTGTTTCTGTAGATCTATTCATTACATGAAGCTATTTTCTTGTACTATATCTATCTATCTAAACTTACTTTAAGGCTGATTTCCAACCACATAAACTATATCAACAAATAATTATATATTATTCAGATATTTTGAAATTGATCAAATAGAATTTTCAGCCATTTTTAAAATATATATATATATATATATATATATATATATATATATATATAATTTGCAAAAATACTCTTGATTTAGATTAAATTTATTTAGAATTACTACCATAACTCAATTATAAACTCCAAAAATCTTGTTGGAAAATATTTAGGGAAGAGCTTTGTTTAGAGCTACTACCATAACTCAATTACAAGAATTTTGAAATTAAAAATGAGCTTCAAAAGAAAAAAATAATGGATAAAGACGAAGACTATAATGGAAGATCAAGGAAATGGGGCGCAACAACTCCACCATTCCAAATTTGAATTTCCCAATCACATTTTTTTATAAAGAATGCCTAAAATGTGGCATATTTTCTACTTCTTTGTTGAGAGAAATGCACAACTATGCATGTTCGTTTTGCAATTAAAGAAGAACAATTATCATCCAAAGCTTGTTTATAGGTTAGACATTTCTAAATTCATATTTATATTGAATCAAAGGCTGGTAGTTAAGTTCTCAATTCCAATAAAACCCCAACCCTACGAGTGACTTCCACGTTTCAAAATAATTTAGAGTATAATGATGAATAATTTCTAAGTCTAATCTGGCGGAAGCCTTCCCCCTGGCAATTACTACTCATAATGCCGCACCGCCATAGTCGATCACTAGAGTGTGTGATCACCTGCCTTGGAATGATCATCTTGTACGTGAGCCAGCCTATTCTGTCAGCACACAAAGGGAGATTTTCGTTTAAGGTTTGTAACCGCCCTCCTTCGCCCCAATTGCTCATGCAAAGCTCTGTGCATGCAAAAGCTTGGGAGCCGAAGCGACGAAGTGAGCAACTTGTCAACCTTGAAACGTTTTTAGGGTATGTATCTGCATTCCTTCTCAATTGTATGGCGTTCATCTCTTGGCATATGATCAGATTCGAGCATTCTCAGGCTAGTTGGGTTAATTGTTGGTTTCTTGGGTTGTTTATTCCCCCGCCCCAATCTGTCCAACCTTGTTTTAGAGACCCGTGTTTAAATTTCGCTGTTACAGTCCATCGAAATGCCATTCCCCTAGATAATCAGTGTGTTAGGGCTGACGGGGGTGAGATGCATCGTATCCCTGTTCTCAGTCTGCATGGAGGTCACAGCAAGTCACCATATTGCTGGCCAAATACCATCCAGAGGTTGCCAACATCTGTCCATGTCTGTTATAGTGTTAATTTTTACAATCCCTGCACCCATGCCTGCTCGCAGACTCTTCACGGGTAGCTGCTCTGTCACTCTGGTATCAATGTCTTTCATAGCATTTTATTTTACAACCCCTGCACCCATGCTCAGACGCATGCTTTACACCTGCAGGTTCTTAGTTTCTCTTTGCTCAGAGTCTTTCATAACATCAATCTTGGAGTTTGGTATGATTGGCGCCGCAGCCCTCGTCCTTTCTATATCTATAGCCCTGTTATGAAAATTGAATCATGGCAGCGACAACCCTGGGTCATTAAGTCATGCCCTGGCAGATTTAATTATGGTTATTGTGACAGACACAAGCAGTCTGCAACCCCGTTTCATTTGAACAGTCTCTCTAACCTGATGTATGTTCTTTCATGCCTATTTCACTCTTTGTATAGGCACAGGATAAATATGGGGAAACGCCGTTTACGGTCTGAGATTGCCAAAGGCAAGCAGAAGGTGCAGCCAGAGAAAGTTTCAAAGAAAAGAGGGAGAAAAACTAACCAGGAACATTTGGAGAACCTGGTTGTTAGTTACATCATGGGTAATTCTTCACCAGTGCGCCAACAAATTCGAGGCTGGGAAAGAGACCTGCAGATTGAACCATAAGACAATGAGGCTGAAGAAGAGATTTTGGACTTCATCCAGGATCCTGGAAACACCCGTGGCAGACTTACTGTACTTAACCAAACCATCCATACATACTGGCTTGTGAAGTGCCTTCTTGCAAAGGCAATGCAAATTTTTCATCCTACCCAGGACAAAGCAAGACAGCTAAAGATTGAACCTCAGGTCAAAGATCTGCTGGAGGATATTCAATGTCAGCAGCAGCATATTAAAATCACCCAATATCAAGCAACTGACAGAATCCAGAGAATAGATGACAAGATTGGACGCATTGAAAAGCTGCTCCAGCAGATGCACCAAGTAGATATGCCTGGGTCCAATGTGAAGGACCCAGCCCCAGTTTCTTCTTCTGATGGATAGTTTGTATAGGAAGTTGTTGTATGCATTTCTTGATAGTTGTTGTACTTAGTTTCTGTTATCGTCTTAATCATAATGCTCTAGTAAGAAATTTAGTTCAAGCGGCATATTGAAGAAAGAGACAATTTCAATTTTGGCAAGCTTTTCATGCACTTAGATGGCCAACAGACCTGGTTTCCTCCGGGAAGGTTGAGGCCATCGAAATAACTTTATATTTTGTAGCCTGTCCTATTTTTATAAATATAAAATAGAAGGTCCTACCGAATTTACAAAAAAATAAAATAGAATTCTAAGTCTAATATAGTAAAACACATGCTTTAAAATCCTTTAGAAATTAAATTTGAAAGCCAAATTTAGTGTCCTAACCTCCAATATTGAGGAATTTTCTTTCAATGGTTTTTTAGTGAAAAATGTGGAAGGTAAGAGTACCATATAGTACTGAAAAAAAAACCACCAACTTTGCAATCTAGAAGGTTCATTATACATAGAGAAAATATAGATGAGAATTTATGGGCCATATTTTTTTCAACCCTATCCTAAAGCTTTAAAGACTTAATTTTGCAAAAATTAATCCATGTATTTATTGTTTTAACTTCCAAGGAATATTTATTTGCCCATATGGGTTCTCTCATATTACAAGCTTGTTTTAATTGATGTAAAGACCTTAAACTTCAACATAATGTTAGAGGTGTGTATTTACGTATACAAGCATAACTTGCAAAAGGGAACCATAAAAGATTATTTAAATATAGGGTCGTGAAATTCAACTATCAAATTTGTTATTAGATCATAAGTGATGCTTTCTTTTTAGGCTCAGAAGAGGCATGCTAGGGCTATCAAAGCACACCACCCTTTTTCCCCCCATTTTTTATATATTTATAATGGCCAAGTTAAGGCCTAGCTCCTCTTTAGGGATCAACCCTGCAAGGCTTTTAATGTCTAGCTTCAAATGGATGCCACTTGTCACTATTTTCCACAAGTTACTCAACAGACCTATAACTCCAATTAAAGGAATTAAATCTTGGTTGTTAATTGTAAGAGACTATGAACTCAATGTAATCTTCAACATCAAAATTTTCAAGTATTTATGTATTCATTAATGAAAAGCATACATTCTTGTCCTTAAATGTTTTGTGATGATTAAAAACTCCCTAGTATTCTTATAGAAATTAAGATCTCAATTGTGAAGCCTAATATCAATCCAATATATGAGTTTCCAATGGAATCTTCAGAAACACTCTTCATGTTGCAATTTATTCAACCATGATATAAAAATAATTTTCAAACAATACTACATAACATGTAACATCATAATAGATAATATATTAGGTACATTTATAATTGAGAACATCAAATTAAAGCAATTGGATAGACTTATATTCAAGGAGTTTCCTACAACTAAATACAGGTGTTTTCTTTTCCACCTAGCCATAGGCTCAATTGTGCATGTTCTTTCCTACACTTGGCCACCCACTAGCCAAGCCATGATACCACCAATGGAAAACTCAAAATATCAATAAAATACATAGTTTTGAAAGAAACACTCCTTCACAATAAAATAAAGGCAACAACTCTCTACCTACTAGGCTAGGACATCCATGAATTGTCCAAATTCCTTCCTAGTTGGTTATAACTACACAAGGGAGTACCTTCTCTACTTTTATAATCCCTTAGTTCCCTCTCTTCTCAGTGCCCACTATCCGACCCAACCAACATTAATTTCATAGTCCCCTTTTTCACAATTTAGGTTTGGGTTTTCCTACCTCAAATTTGCAGTTAAATTCAAAATTTATCATGCCCAAATGCTCAAAAAACCATACATTATTGGCATCAATTGAGCATGAATTTGATTTTCAAATTTTTTTTTTTATCTTCCTGTAACTACCAACATAAAACTTGCAAATCAACTCGTTTTTCACTCATGGGTGTTCTTATCTTATTCTAAACTCTTCCTCTTAATTAAATAATGGTTCTTTTAAACCCCACATGAATATCCCTTGCTTTGGCCAAGGAAAATCCATGATTTAATGGTTTTTGTTAGGCTATTTCGTGGGTTATAACTTGGAAATAAAGATGGGTAATTGCAACTTGAGATGGGTACATATTGTACAATCCTTTAACATATTCAACTACCCATTTCTTCTCCCTATACCTCCATAAATGTGGGTGATTGGCTACCAAACTACCTATATCCCTTTAATAAATAATTTTAGGGAAGTGGAAAAGAGGGAAATAATTTCAAATTAATATTTTTTCAACTTAGAATAATGGGTTTTTTCGCTATGGCTATTTATTTGACAAGTAAGGTAATTTTCCCAAACCTCCTTACTAATTCTAGCTCATGGTATCATTACTAGTCCCAAGTCAGTTGGTCAATGATTTTCATTAATTAATGAAATACATTTACATAATTTATCATTTTTCTATCACAATTCAAAAATAACTAAAACATCATCAATGCCATGATTTACAATGACACTAAACCATGACTATAATTACAAACTAGAAGAAAACAAAGTTTTAAAAATGGTTACCTTTGAATTTATTTTTTGGAGTCAACTTTATTAACTTTGAAAACAAGAGATTACATCAAGGATTACAATAAGTCATTCTAATCTCTCATAGGGAGACTAGACCATAACCAAAAACCATGGGGGCTTCACTAGGGGAGAAATACCATACCACATGCATTCATATTGAGGGATATATATTGAGGAAAAACTACTATAATATATTAAGCATATAATAGGGGGTAAAGGGTTTTTATATTGACAGGTATAAAAAATGGAGTCAAAGTTAATGAAAAAATATAAATGGGTATAAAAAAATGTTAATGGATACCTACAATATTCAGTTAAATTACGGGTTTTTTAAATTGGGATGGTGTATTGGGTTCGTATTAGTAAGGCATTAAATAATGTGATTTTTAGAGGTATTTTTCAATATTTAGTCAAATTAAGGGTATTGCTTAGTATTCCATGAACGCACATGCTATGTTAGGGGTTCATTTAGTGAAGCCCCCATACCAAAAAAATTCTCTCTGTAAAGACAAGAGAGACATCTAAAAACTAACAAATCCAACACAAACCAAGCCTAAATCTAAATAGTGGCATATCTATCCAAAAAAAAAGTAAAAAAAAAAAAGTGGAACCATAAACCCTAACTGTAACATAGTCAAGTAAGGGGATCAGAACCAGATCCTGCTACTAGCATATGAGTTCTTGAATCTGTTGGAGGTCTATCAACTGCCAAGGGGAGTTGAGATGGTGTTTTATCCTCGCCAACTTGTGGTTGATCCTCTTTAAATTACTATCATAATCCTTAAGGTGCATGTGCATGTGATCCAATGATTCAAGTAGGTCCATTTGAGACTCATGGTGCTCCACCAAATTACATCCTAGAAGGAATTTAGTTTTCCAATAAAATTCTATTGTTTACATATATTTATTAAATATTTCTCTCACATATATTGTATGAGGGATTCAATCTATCTACTCCACTAGAGCTTCAATATTTGTGGGAAGAGGCTTCCCCTCAGACCCATCTAATTCCTCTTGCGCATGAGTCAGGGTGTGCTCCCTATATCGAGTTGTAAAATCTTCAAATAGATGATGTAGATGGGTATTTAATCTCAGAGGCATGCTCCTCATAATAAGCAACCAATATTCTTACTATTTCTCTCTATCAAGGTATGGTGTGGATGACACCTAGAACTTAGGTATGAAACACAATATGTACTAGATAGAATGAACCTCTCCCACCTAAAGCCACTACATTATGAAATGAACAAAAGGTGCTATATGAATGGAATGATATTCAACCTATGTGGCACCCTTTATAGCTAACCATTCACCCACTAAATTAACTAAAATAATCCAACCCCTGTCAACTCCCATACACGAAGAAATGGAGAGTTTAAAAAGACACCAATTAATATGACTTGTCACTAGATCGATGATATGAAATAAGGTATAAAATTTCTACCCATCATAGGTTAAGACTCTAGATCTAATGGTACATCCAAAGCCTAGTGAGCCCTAAAAGAGTAGATACCACCATTTACGAAGGAGACTCACATACTAGAGTAGGCATCCTAGAGTCTCAGATATACTAAATGTACAAACAGGAAAGCACCAAAATCCAAGAGATAAAGAACCTAGAGAAACTTCATGACATATAAAATAGTAATCATGATTTAACCAAACACCCCTCACCGGATTAACATAGGGCAAGGGTCCTCTTAGCCTCCAAAAAGCTTGCCACTTCCCAAATGACAAGAGATGAACATTTGAAATGGAAGATGCCACCCACCACCATACTCCAATCGATAAAGGATGAGGTACCCAAAATTACTTCTAGATAGAGCATATAGTAGAAATAAAGAGAAAGAGGATTATAGGCATAAGGACAACTATAATTACCTAAAGGGAGAAAAAGGAGCTCCACCTTAGGTTCTTGGTTCGAGCAATAAAAACCAATATTAATTCAAAATTCACCATATGAAAGCCTAGTAGTCTACACTTTAGCCATGGAAAGTGGTAATTCCCATATTCATCCCACTAGCCTGAATTAGAACTTTCTAGAATTATAATTCCTAGCTAATAACCCAAGAATTCTTCCCATTGTTAAGCAAAGCACGGTGTGGAGCGACCCTCCACTTTTCATATTTTATCTTGGCCACTCACCCCCCTACTACTTGAATCCTCATACCTGACTTCAGTCTAGGGGTATTGCACGACAAACCATAATATCCCTCTCACGTTATAAAACATAGAGCTATGCAAGTTATCAAGAACAAACATGAGATCCATTATGGCCAACTTCATCATTGTATGCTTCGTGTCGTAGATAGAATCACCCCAATGTATTTTCATCTGCCCAATCAAGAGAGGGATTAATTCCCACCACACATCAATTAAATGCCATGTCCCCCAGCCTATTGGTTAGGTGGGGTGATTGAAACTCATCTCCACCCCCCCCCCCCCATCCGCCGCCCTTAAATTCACCCCATTCAAGGGAATGGTTAAGTTTTTATTACTTGATTTAAATATAATTATTTGTTTCATTTTAAATAATATATGATAAACCATAATTATAAAAACTTATAATGTTGCAAGTAAAATACTCACGTTGAAAATCTTTTCATAAATTACTTATGAATGTATTTATAATAATAATAATAATAAAATCTAATTTTAAGTTCATGACTAAACCAAACACCAAATTGATGAATAAGACCCCCTTATTTTGGGACAATGGACTTACCTTCATGTTATGATTTGGATACTAAAATCATGGGCCTCACCCAGATTACTCCAATGAATTCTAACTCGCCATAATAATAATAAAAAGAAAAGAAAAAATAAAAATAATATTAAAAAGGAAAGAAAAACAAAGTCTACAAAGATAAGCAGCCTACACCCCCTCTAGATTTAAACTTGTGTCATCTTACAAAGAAGTACAAGTTCTTGACCATTAAACCCACTCAAACTATACTTTCAAAATAAAGTAATTTTATAATAAAATATTTTTAATATAAAAAAATACCAATTTAAAATAAAAAAGAAATAAATAAACACAAAAATGTTTACATATTATTTATACATTATAAAAATATATTCGATATGTTAAATTAAATAAAAATTAATTTATCACATAAATATAAATATCTATATATTTAACATGATATACATTAGAAAAAAAAATGTAAATTAATGTTGTATTCATTCATAAAAAAGTACGTACATCTGTAGAAAAATGCATGTAGTCTCACCCCGACCAAGTTTGTTGACTACCGTGATTATCATGTGACAAAGAAATAGAAAGGAAACCAAAGACACAATCCATAGCCTAGGAGGCCAAAAGCACTAGAAAACACATAAAACAAGGAGAGCACCTCTAACCATGCTATTCATATGAAGTAATTGAAGTTGGGTTTTCTCGGGCTGTTCCATGAGGAGGTGGAGGGCAGAAAGAGCACTAGACATGCTCTTCAAAGTGGGCCATCCAAGACTCTAGCTTCTCTACCTTCTCAGTTAACAGGTTCTAACCTCGCTAGACAACCACAACTCACTCTCGGGCATGGCACTAGAGGTAGTGTATTTTGTTTAGAGTGGCTATGAGCTTAGCATGCTCTTCATGGCGTATGTTGTTGAACTTTTTTAATTTCTTAAAAACCACTCAATATTAATTATCAACCAAGGGAAGTGTAATATCTGAGTTACACTACATACTAGTTCAAATTTAAGATCTAATTATAGAGTACATGATTTCCTGCCAAAATATATGTTTAAGTACAAGTTCCTATCTATTGAGATTGGATTAAACCTTTGATCTAAAATACTCACTATTTTAACAATTTCACTTAACTATTTGAAAGACTCATACATAAACCCTTATGAAATCCATTCCTACTTTAAATCTATCATTCACCTATGTAAACTAGAATTTTACAACTCAAATATTAACCTTTTCAAACATTATCCTTCTAACAGCAAGATCACGTATGAACTAATTACCGAATTCTAACTACACTTAACATGAACTACTTATATATTCAATCCTATGTTTTTCTTACCAGAACATAAATCTAAGTTACATTCAATAAGCTAATGAATGCAACACTAGAATCAATTCACTCCTATGAAAAGAAAAGACCAACATATTATGCAGAACTAAAGTCAAGCTTCGGAGTTTCCTAATTTAGTCCAATCAGTGAAAGACATTCAATTTAAAGAAAGAAATTCAATCAAATTTCTGAAACATATAAATTCTACAAAATAATTACTAAGAAATCCAAGCTAATGATACCCAAAAATATGAGATCTACTGTTGAACTAACCCTCCTATTTGACACTGAAAGGAATCCTGAATGATAAGAAACCTGAACTACTTATTAAAAAGAAGGAAAAAGTTGAATTCCTATCTATGATAACCTTCTACAGAAAATCTAATTAAAAACAAAGTAAAGACAAGCATGCACACTTCTGAAGTCACATACCAAGATTATAACTACAACTCCTATGAGAAATGCAATGTTCACAAGTCCTGTACTTGGAAATGAGATTCGAAATAATAAAGGAGATATCCACACAGCTCTCAATGATTTATATCCATATTACAAGGCTCAATAAATTAACATGACTCACACATAAATTCACAACCCTATGCATGATTCTGATTCAAAAAACTTGGAATTCAATACCCAATCAAAACAACTCATTCAGTAATTCGTCCTACAAGGAAATAATGAATCATCAAGTACAGAATTAAAAAAAAAAATGATTTAAATTCATCAACCATACGATATATTTTGAGCAATAAAATTAATAAACTAGCTCTAAATCTAAATTAATACTGAACCTAGTTCCAGAAGTGGTGGGCCCTTGCCACACCTAGAGCAAGGTGAACTAAATCAGTGGAATTAAATCTAAAACACGATCATGAACAACTCACAATGAAACAAGTGTTGGAACCTGTATTAAATAAAAAAGATGGCGTACATAGTTTGGAAGAACACAAGTCCATAATCAACAATTCTGGAAGATTACAGTGATTATAATAGAAACATTACTTAGTTACTCAACTAACTAGAACCTCAGCTCATCGGGTTTTTAAAAAGGAAACCGATAGAATAGATAGAAACTAACTAAAATATAAACATGGAAAACTTATTAACTGATGGTTATCATGGGTTCATGAAGTCGATCCTGAACTAACTGTACATGGCTCAATTTGGCTTTAGTTGGTTGTGTATGATCCTGGAGAACCTTTTGCTATCCTTGGCCATGGAAATTTTAGTATATGATGCTCGAGGATTGATAAACTGCAACTATGTCCAACAAAAGGATGGTCCAACGTTGACTTCCAATTTTTATAGGACTAGAACAAGGCTGTTAGGTACAAGATGGTGCCAATAATCCAATGATGAAGCATTTACCTTCTTGTTATTTGAAGAAGGATTCTGACCTGTTCCCACCTTCCAACAGTTTCATAGCTACGAGTCCAATTAGAATAGATAGTTAGAGATAACTAAATATGTATGATCTATAATCTATCCAAACTTTAATAAAAAACACTGAAATAATGTCAAGTAAAATTATTTTACCTCAAATCATAGGATCATAGGTTTTAGCAGTAAATGTCACGGCATAAGAGGTACAAGATAGGTAAAAAAGGCGAAAAATGGCGGTAAAGAAGGTAAGGAAAAGAGTAAATATGGATACAAAAATGGAATTCAACATCCCCACATGCCGATGTGAGTGCATAACCTCATGCATCAACCCCCTGTACTCAAAAATTCATAATTGGAGGGACCTACACCTAAATCCTTGTTTCTTTGATTAAACCTCTAGACGATGATGGGCTGAAACTAAAGTCCTCTGAATGTATGAGGCCAACTTCTAAGAATTTAACTTCTTGACAGGTCATAATCGAGTTGTCTTTCACTGAAGGAGCTTTTTTCTTTTCAACTTCAAAGCATCATTATGTGATGTGAGGGACTGATTAATCTCTTCATGCTCTTTATTGGTGTCTCGGGAATAACAGAACAAAGTTTTGTACCTCTGAACACATTCCCGCAACTTGGCATTCTTACTCTGTAGTTTATCGACAAGGTCTTGCAGGTTTTCTTCATTAGTAATAGGAGGTAGTTGCGGGGGCACTACAGAATATTTAAAAGTCATGCCTCCCTGAAAGCAGCTGATAGCACGATTATTAGTAGTAGAACATTGCATATTTCTACTAGTAGGCTTACTAGTCACAGGTTGGCATAGGGATAGATATGTTAGATCTTCAGCACTGACCTGATGGATATCCTCTTTAGATAAAGGAGTAGTTATCCCCTAATTTCTCAGACGCTATTTCTTAGCATCTGGATCAGGGGAGGAAAGAACGTTGACGGGCTCCAGACCTATGGTCTCTGTTACAGGGTATTTAACCCTACTCATACTTCTGGTTCATCTTCGACCCCCAGCTGAGAGTTCTGCGATAGGAACAGATTTCAAATCGGTCGGAAAGTGTTCCTGTTTCCATTTGAGGGTAACATTGGCTTTTACATTCTTCTTAGGGGCTTCGAAAGATAGCCCTTCATTTTTGGGAAGAGATTATTTCGTCGTATCTATCTATTTAGGCTTCTTGGTGTGCTAAGATTGGTACTTACGGTCCTTATTTCCATTTTACTTATTTCCTATTTTCCCTTTGTTTTTCATCATTTGTTTCCTTGTTTCTTTCGACTTCATGACTGTTTCTTCCTCATGGGTATAGGATTTGAGTGTGGAATCATAGGGGTTTTTTTCAGAGGTGTCTTCTGTGAGGGGGATGGGTTTAGGCGTAGGAATAGTTTTAGAACTCTGAGGAATTTCTCCCCTTATGCTTCGTGATGACAATCTAATAAGCCTTTGTCAATATTTGAATTGTGTCCCTTCCCCAGGAAAGTTATCAATCAGAAAATCCTCCTAGGACCTGTGCCTCAAACTTAGTTCAACCAATATGATCATCTTAATTAAAATATGATGATAAAGAGTAGTTTCAGGGTTTTTACTAGTGTTCAGTACCCCTCGGTCCATTTTATGTAATCTTTGTTGCATATAGAATGGAAAATTAATGTCTCAATGCTTAGAGAAATGCAACAGTAATCGAACATGGTATAAGAAAATGGCAGCATACATGCCCTCACATGTAACAAACCTTTGTAGGACCGTGACCAATGGATGCCAATTATCCTCCAAGCAAGTGCGCTACACTCCTTTATACCAGTTGAGTGTATGCTAGGCCGGTTTGAGAAACTTGGTGGAATCTAATGCATTCATGAGCCCTCATTTGAATAATAGGTTTCCCGTAGGAGGAAGCTTTGTAGCCCTGCTAACAGATTCTTCAGTAATATTAAATTCAAAATTTCCAATATTTACACTTTCCCCATCAAAGATCTGCACAAAATCATGTGTGACTATGTCGTTAAACCCTTGGAATTTTTGAAGGAAAACCATCCACCCTAAACCCTATAAAATATCCTTGCACTGCTCATACTCTGGGCTCTACACAAATTTCCCAAATGTTGGTTCGTGTCGGTCAGCCCCCATGCCGATTTGAAGCTATGTCCTCCTGAATTTGGCCTAGAATTAGCTTCATAGATGACAACACTGTATCAAAAAAGGTCACAGTGGTTTTGTTTTGGCCTTCTGAGTTTAAAAAATGTTTCAATGGTCGATTTGGCAGATTATACCATACTCTGTAGGGGTGGTAAGTGGAAATGGTGAAGCATCAATCATTGGGTGTGACGACGACCCTCAACGATTAATCATTTAATTGGACAGAAGGATAATCATCAGGGATTGAAGTGAAGGATTGACATGCAAGATCATAATTAGGATGAGAAAGTGGGATAGGAAGAGTAATGATGGAAAGGAGAAATGTCATAAATGAGATGATAATGGTGATAATGGTAAGTAAATGAAAAGAGGTAACACATCCACATAACAATATAATCAAATTCTTACGATCTAGTCTAGATAAACCATAATCACATACCTTTAGTCCTTTAACTTATAATGATTTGGAGTTCACAGTTTGAAGAATCATGTTGGGCCTGTCTTGGAGTCATATCATGGTTGTCATAAATAGTGATATTTCCGCAATTATATAACTAGTGGAGCTTGTATACAACCTTATTCTTCTAACCATCATGCCCATACATCACGTTATTTAATGAATAGGATCAAATAAGTATATGCAGCTTAGTACAGGAAATTTAAGTACATGAATCTTTTAAGAACATAATGAGCTTCTAACAAAAATGAAAACATAACTTCTTCCTGTGACATTATCACATAACTTGTTGTAGATTTTCATCTGAATTATGCAATACATTTTGAAACATCATCCCATGGATTTTGACCAGGCCTAGGGTGATTACTGCCTGGAAAATTTCATCTTTAGGGAGCCTGAAATATTTAGAAAGAAGAATCCAAGGGGGATTCTTTTCCATAATTATTCTTCTAAGCCCGGAAAAGAATAATTATATGCTCAGGCTATCCCTAAATACTATTACTACCTCATGATTTTAACGAGCCTGAAGTAGCCATGTGCTCGAGGAATACATTTTTTGAGAGTGTAAATAACCTAAAGCAGTCTCTAAGGGGGTTTATTTTCTGTAGATATTCCCTTGAGCCCGGAAAAGAATAACTTTGTACTCAAAGAATCCCTAACTACCACTGTTCCATTGAATGATATGAGCATGGATTAGTCACTACTTGGGATTTTCAGTTCTAGAGAGTCTGAAATATGCAAAGAAGACCCCAAAAGGATCCTTTCCCATAATTAATTTTTCAAGTCTGGTTAAAGAATAAACTTACCCAAGACAGATTACTCCTTTATTCTACATGAGATGTGAGGAGAACACCTAAATATGTGGAAAATATATCAGCTCACTATCTATATATATATATATATATATATATATATATATATATATATATATATAATAAAATCATTTTGAAGGTCCAGCAGAAGTCGGATCCTCCTTTTGAACCAATTCCATCTTTGGATCTTGCATTACTTGTTGTGAAAATTACTAGCGAGAGAGGGGTCGATGGTACAATTTTAAGTGATGGTCATTTACTACAAATGAGTTCTGCTCATCATCAATAGTTCTAATGCGAACAGAGCCATTATCAAATACTTCTTCTATTTCATAGGTCCCTAACCATTTATTTGAGAACTTACCTTTAAAGTGTTTGAACTTACTGTCATAGAGTAGGGCCCAATCCCTTGGATGAAAGACCTTGTTCTTGATAAATTTATCGTGCCATTGAGCTCTTTAATCATGTACTAACATGGTTCTGTGAAATGCATCCTGTCTGATCTCATTAAGCTCATTTAATTGCATCAATCCTTGTTCTTGGGTGTCATTCAAGTTCATCTCCAATTGAATGGTTGTTCGAAATGTTTTTACCTGAAATTCAATTGGAAGAAATACTTGTTTTCCATATAATAATTCATAAGGGATATGCCCTGTTACATTCCTCCAAGTGATAGGATAGGCCCACAATGCTCCAGGTAGCTTGTCAGCCCAATCACCATGGTGTAGTTGGATGGTTTTGGTGAGGAAGGATTCCAAGACTTTGTTTATGGATTCCACTTGCCCGTTTGCTTGGGGTGGTAAGGAGTAGATTCTGATGCTTAATCTAATATCGGTTCGTGATGGCCTTTACCAATTTGGATGTGAATTTTGTGCCTTGGTCGGTAAAAATCTCCCAAGGCACCCCAAAACAGGTAAATATATCCTCAAAAAGGAATTCCACCACTGATTTCTTGAAAGTAGAATACAAGGCTTTGGCCTCCGCGCATTTTGCCACATAATCCATGCAGAACAAAATATATCTCTTCTTCCTAGACATGGGATAAGTGGGACCCACAAAATATAATGCCCATTTTTCGAATGGTTCTACTGATATTTGTGTTTGGAGTGGAATCTCATCCACTAGAACTAGTTTCCCCATCTGCTGGCAAGCATCACAACTCTAGACAAACATTTTGGCATATTTGAAAAGTGTGGGCCAATATTATCCTGTATGTAGGACTTTTTAAGCAGCTCTTTTATCTGTGAAATGTCTTCCACAAGGCTCGTTGTGGAAATACTTTAGTACATCGAACATCTCATCTTCCTGCACACATCTTCTCATGATCAATTCAGGTCATATGCGGAATAGGTCTCCATCTATCCAGGAATAATTTTCACTTTGCTCTCCCTGGTAGAAATATTTTGTGGCAATTTACCTGTTGCAAGGTAATTGGTCATATCAACAAACTAGGGGGTAAGATTTGATATTAAAAACAAGTTCTCATTTGAAAATTCATCCAAAATTGGTGCTGAAACTGTTTCTTGAGAGATATTCATTCGAGATAAGAAATCAATAGCCAAGTTGTCTTTCCCAGGCCTATCAATCACAGGGATTAAATTCTTTCATCAAAAGCAACCATCTAGTAATTATTCCATTAGTAATAGGTCTATTCATTAAAAATCTAATGGAAAAATGATCGGTATGGAAAAAATTCTCATAACTGGTAATGTAATGTCTAAACTTGCTAATAGCATGAACAAATGCTAACAATTCCTTTTCAGCAACTGTATAGTTTAATTCAGCAGGTGAGAGGTTCTTGCTAACAAAATATATAGTGTAAGGAGATTGATCTTCCCTTTATACCAGTGCAGCTCCAAGGGAAGTGTCTGATGCATCTGTGCAAATGTGAAATGGGAGACACCAACTAGGCCCTCTCAATACCAGAGCAGTTGTTAACTTAGCATTAAGTTCCTGAAAATAATTATGACAGTTAGTGTCCCATAAGAATTGAACAACCTTAGAATTAAATTTAAAATTTGGTGCTTCAATTTTAGTCAAATTTTCAATGAACCACCTTTAGTATCCGGCATGTCCCAAGAAGCTTCTTACCTATTTCTATGTGATGGGAATCTTGATATGCAATATTACCTCTATTTTCGTCGGGTCCAGTTTTATTTCTTTTGTCGATACATGATGTCCCAAGTCAATTCCTTTAGTTTGCATCATCTTGCATTTAGCACTACTAAGAGTCAGTTGAGCTTCTTGACAACGAATCAATACATTTTCCAAATTTCCTAAGGCTTGATCAAAGTCATCCCCATATACTGTGAAGCCATCCATATAGACTTCTACACATTCATGGATCAAATCAGAAAATATAGCCAAGATGGTTCACTGAAATGTGGCTAGGGAATTACATAACCAAAAATAAAGAACACGATAGGGATAGGTACCCCATGGGTAGGTAAAGGTGGTCTTCTCTTGATCCTTTGGGGCTATTTGAATCTAGTTATAGCCACTCTACCCATCCAGAAAATAAAAATACTTTTTCCCAGACAATGTATCAATAAATGGTAACGGAAAATAATCCTACAAGGTGGCCTTGTTTAGCTCCCTATAGTCTATGCAAATTCTCTGTTTCCCATTTTTCTAATTTTGAACTACCACCAATGGTGATACCCATTTACTGTCGGAAATAGGATATATGAAATCTTCACTAAGGATTTTCTGCAATTCATCTTTCATTATATCTTTAAAAGATGGGTTCATGTGCCTCCGAGGCTGCCCAATAGGTCTAATTTCATAATTTGTATATATATGGTGTATACATGTGTCTGGATGAATACCTTTCATGTCCAAGTAATCCCAAGCGAATACTTTCAACTTCTTTTGAACTGTGCTCAGTACTTGGTGTTTCTATTATGCACTTAAATCATTTCGGATGTATAAAGTCTTACCGTCATCAATTTCGATAGGCTCAGTGATTTCTTTATTGCTACCTTCTATTGTTGCCACAATGAATCTCGCAAAGACAGCCATATGACAAGTTTCCTAAAATTTATTGCTAAAGAGATGTTGATATCCATTAAAAGAAATAGGATAATTGATGCAGGTAATGTTAGAGAAAATTTGCTGCAACACATGATCTTTCAATTTTTCTTGTAATCCTCATGATTTTTCCATATTTAATAGAGGCAACATACACTCCTCATCACCATAAGGACTTTCTAGCCAAAGAGGTACTTCAGTAGCCATTTGTGTAGGTGGAAAAATAGTCGCAGTCTGATTATGTGATCCGTTAGAAATGATCATTTCTCCATTCCTACACCCAATGAATACATCAACAGTGGCTAACCATGGACGTCCCAAGATAACTAGAGGTCCTGGTCTCGAGGTTTTTGAAGAGATTACAATGAAATCAGCAGGATATTTCTAGGAAGCTATGGTCACTACTATGTCCTCCAAAATTCCCACATGTTTAATGATATACTTATCAGCCATTTCCAACATTATAGAAGTAGGACTAATTCCCTGTAATTGTAGAGATTTCATTGTGTCTATTGGCATGGCATTGATAGCTAACCCCAAATCCATGAGGGATTTTGGTAAAAGTGTGCCATTAATTTCTATTGTTGCCAACAGATTTCTCGGATCATTTTATTTTAGTGTTAAATCGGATATCATTTATGTTATTTGGCTTACTACCTTAATGTTATGATTTTGATTATTCTTTCGTCCTAGCTTCTTGATACAGAGATCCATAATAGGTGTAAATGGGAGTTTCCACAATAGCTTGTAACAAGGGTATATTTATGCAAACATTCCTAAGTTCAGTTTCCAAATCATATTCTACGGGAGTCTCAGTTTTCTTAGCAAGCAACCTTCCTGGTAAGGAGGTTCTTTCGATTGTTCTTCATCTTTTTCATCTTTTTGATTTTCTATTTACGGGTGAATTATGTTTTCAGATTTCTCATGAAGTTCCACCTCTTGAAATATCACAATTGTTTTTCCCTTATTGATTTTTTTCCCTGACCTTAATTGAATTTCATTTATAGGGGAATTAGTAATAACATAAGTGGGAAAGGGTTGTACTACTATGTTTTTCATAGGTTGAGGAGGTCTATTATTGGGGTTAGAAATGGGTTTTGTGGGAAAAAAAGTGGGATGAGGTGGATTAAATGATTGTGATTCCTTCTGAGGTGGTGAGTTAGAGCTTCAGGAAAAAAAAATTTGTAGTGGAGGTGGAGCCAACAATGATTGTTGATAGTAGGTTGAGTTGTACCCTTGCTGAAATTGAGGAAAATTTGGTGTATAAGGCATGTTAGGAATGCCATGGTATTGAGGATATGGCTTATTTTGATATTGAAATGTGTTTCTGTAGAAGTTTCTCTCCACCCTTGATTCCATGGTGATTTTTCTTGTTGTTGACTGCCCCAAGGAGGATAAGTTGGATGAAAGTTCCATGGTTGATTTTGCACAAAAATTTTCCAGTTAGGATCTTGATATGTGCTTTGACTTGGCCCTCTCCATGGAGACTTTTTATTTACTTGAGATGGGTCATTAGACTCCATGCTATTTTTGTAAATGAATTAAAAAATGGGAAGAGCTGGGCATTTTTCAGAAGCATGTTCTAATGCACAGATCCCAGATACTTCAACCATGTTGATGGGGCATTCTCTTTCCATGTGTTTTCGCCTACATTTCGGACAAAAAACTACCATAGAAACTTTCTCCTCCTCTTGCTTCTTTTTTATTTTCAAGGTGTCTAATTGGTCTCTAATAGTGTTTAAAATGTTTGTTTTAAAATTTTCTAAGAGGTTTCCTAGTTCAACTCTAGTGACAGCGTTTGAAGCCGATTTTTTATTTTTAGACACATAATCTCATGGGTTTTCTTGGAGCCTTTTGCCTACTTTGGTTTGAATTCTAGAGTATGTTAGACATAATTTGGCTATCTCGGTAATAGGATTCTTGTAAATTTCACCACCACTTAGGAGATTAAGTGTGTCGATACATTATTCCTTCAACCCTTTCAAAAATACAGTCCTAATGGTCCTTTCATCTAGGTTTCCTCCTCGTGATTTATGGTAATTATTGAGGAATATCTCTAGAAACTCTTCTAGGCTTTCCTCCTCCATCTGTTGCATCATAAATATGTCATTAACATCCCTACTTTTACAGTAATCTTGGTATTTTTTAAGGAAGACATATTTCATATCATCACAGGAGTAAATAGTGTACTCTCCTAGGCTCATAAACCATCTGAGGGTTGTCTCTTTTAAGGTGGCAGGAAATAATTTGAGTTTTTTTGCATAGTCATAATAATTATAAATTTTGCATTAAATATAAAATTCAAATAAAAATTCATATGGGTCTTCAGAAGAGATACCTTGAAAGAGTGCAAGAGATGCCATTGGTATGTTCTTCATGTTGACATTTTTGGTCACATCCATGATAGGGAATCCAAAAGTTGTTTCTATATCTTCTTGCAGACCTCCTCTTGGTCCCTCATCATTTCCTCCTCCAAATAAGGTGTCTCTTGCAACATTTTCTATATGGCCTTCTCCATGATTTATTTTCTCACCTCATCTATTATCCATGTTCACTGCAGGTTCTGGTGAGAGTTTGGTAATAACTTGGCTGGAAGAAGATTCAAGTGGATTGATATTTTTGCTGGTAGACCCAAAGTCTTTGTGAGACTGTTCTATTGCTGACGCCAATCATGGAACTGGCACCAATTTTGTCTCTATTGTAGTCCCCAAAACAATGTGTTCTTGTTGAGGTACAATTTTTTTGTTTGGTTGCTTCTTTGAGTGGGATTTGTTCTATCAATGCCCATTTACTACCGCTACTTTCCCCTTTTCTTCGGATACCTGTGTAATGATTAGATGTATTAGTGGGTGGTGTTTTGGTGGGACCAAATATTTTAGGAAATGATTTTGAAATATACCTACCTTTACTATCTCTAGGTCTACTTTTACTCCCATGCATAAGAAAGAAATATTACAAAAATCTACATAGACAACCAAACTTTGGATCAACCCCACTAAAGTGGATGTGTGGCTCTTCACTCACATCTTTCCGTACACTCCCTTCCCTCTTATTGTCCTGCAAATATCTCTGTAACTTTGAAAAGTAATTCCTACTAGAACCAATTGCAACTCCTCGGCAACAACACCAAAATGTTGAACGCTTGTAATTGCTTAAAAGCCACTCAATATTAATTATCAACCAAGGGATTCGTAATCTATAAGTTACACTGCATATTGGTTCAGATTTAAGATCTAATTATAGAGTACATGATTTCCTTCCAAAATAGATGTTTAAGTACAAATTCCTATCTGTTCAAATTGGATTAAAACTATTATCTAAAAGACTCATAGTTTTAACAATTTCACTTAACTATTTGAAAGACTCATAAATTAACCCTTATGAAATCCATTTCTACTTTAAATCTATTATTCACCTATGTAAACTAGAATTGTACAACTCAAATATTAAGCTTTTCAAACACTATCCTTCTAACAGCAAGATCACTTATGAACTAATTACCAAATTATAATTACACTTAAACATAATTACTTATGTATTAAATCCAATGTTGTTCATACTAGAAACATAAATATAAGTTAAGTTCAATAAGATAATGAATTAAAACTAGAATCAATCCATTTCTATGCAAAACAGAGACCAAAATATTATGAAAAAATAAAATCAAGCTTTGGAGTTTCCTAATTCAATCCAATGAGACAAAGACATTCAATTTAAAGAAAGACATTCAATAAAATTTATTAAACATATAAATTTCTAAAAAATAATTAGTAAGTAATCAAAACTAATGATACCCAAAGAATCTGAGATCTACTGTTGAAGTAACCCTCCTATTCGACACTAAAAGGAATCTTGAATGATAAGGAACTTGAATTACTTATTCAGAAGAAGGAAAAAGTTGAATTCCTATATATGATAACCTTATACAGATATTCTAATTAAAAACAGAGTAAAGACAAGCACATACACTTCTGAAATCACATACCAATATTATAACTACAACTCTTATGAGAAATGAAATGTTCACAAGTCTTGTGCTTAACAATGAGATTCGAAAGAACAAAGGAGTTATCCACGCAAATTTCAATTATTTACATCCACATTACAAGACTCAAGAAATTAACACGACTCACACATAAATTCACAACCCTGTGCACGATTTTGATTCAAACAACTTATATTTTATTAACCAATCGAAACAACTCGTTCAGTAATTCGTCCTACAGGGACATAATGAATCATCAAGTACATAATTAAAACACACCATTTAAATTCATCAATCACACGATATCTTTTGAGCAATCAAATTAATAAACTAAATCTGAATCTAAACCAATAATGAACATGGTTCCACAAGTGGTGGGCCCTTGCCACACTTGGAGCAAGGTGAACTTACTCAGTGGAATTAAATCTAAAACAAAATCATGAACAACTCACAATGAAACAAGTGTTGGAACCTGTATTAAATAAAAAATATGGCGTACATAGTCTGGAAGAACACAAGTCCATCAACAATTTTGGAATATCACAGTGATTACAATAGCAGCATTACTTAGTTACTCGACTAACTAGAACCTCAGCTCATCGAGTCTTTAAAAATACAACCGATAGAATAGAGAAAAACTAACTAAAATCTAAACATGGAAAAATTATTAACGGATGGCTATCATGGGCTCATGATGTCAATCCTGGACTGACTGTACATGGATTAATTTGGCTTTAGTTGGCTGTGTACGATCCTAGAGAACCTTTTTCTATCCTTGGACATGGAAATATCGATGTATAATGCTCGAGGATTAATAAAATTCTACTATGTCCAACAAAAGGATGGTCCAATGTTGACTGCCAATTTAAGTACAAGACCTAAACAAGGTTGTTAGGTATAGGATGGTGCCAATACTCCAATGATGAAACCTTTACCTTCACGTTCTTTGACCAAGGATTTTGACCTGTTCCTACCTTCCAATAATTTCATAGTTATGATTCCAATTAGAATAGATAGTTAGAGATAACTAAATAGGTATGATCTACAATCTATCCAAAATTTAATATAAAAAACAAAAATAATGTCAAGTAAAATGCTTTTAACTCAAATCATAGGATGATAGGTTTTAGCAGTAAATTTCATGGCATAAAAGGTACAAGATAGGTGAAAAAGGAAAAAATGGAGGTAAAGAAGGTAAGGATGAGAGTAAATATTGAGACAAAAATGGACTTCAACCTACCTATTCTGCAATTTATAGTTGCTCAAGCATTGATTGGATCATTTCCCTGCAGTTCTCCAAATAACATTATCGAACATCCCTCTGGTCATGCCCCACACACCTTGCCTGCCCCCGCCTGCACCACAGGGGCTTCACTTCGAGAGAAATACTATAGCATGTGGGTTCATATTAGGGGATATATAATGGGGAAAAAATGACATAATATATTAGGGGATATACAGGGGGAAAGGGTTTTTATATTGGCAGGTATCAAAAATGGAGTTCAAAGTTAATGAAAAAATATAAAGCGGTATAAAAAATGTTAATGAAAAAATGGATACCTACGATATATAGTTAAAGTAAAGGCTTTTTAAATTGGGAAGGTGTATTGGGTTTATATTGGTAGGTGGTTACATACTCTAATTTTTATAGGCATTTTCCAACATGTACTCAAATTAAGGGTATTTTTTAATATGATATGATCACACATGATATGTTAGAGGTTCATTGGTGAAGCCCTCGTGGTCTACATGTGCCTCCACGTCGCATCAACCCATATCATTGTTGAGGCTGCGGAGTGCAACCCCCACGACCGGCCACCGAGCCACCCCTACCATGACCACAACGTACTCTGAACGTCGGCCGCCTCAAATGACCACCAATATTGCTACCTCGACCAACTCCAATTCTCTCCCCTTCCATTTACAATTGGGGCTACTGGCCCCCTTGTCTGGCCAAGATAAGCTTCGACAAGGAAGAGGACCGACCACGGCGAGGAACGAGATGCATTGTAAAAACACCATCATTGTCTTGAGGATACAGAGCAAGCCAATGGAATGGTATACAAACGATTGTTGAAACCAGCAAGGTTCACCCCTCCCACTCTAATGGGACTACACACAACCAAACCCATAATTGTTAACCAACAAAATGGGGTTGATCCCGCACTTCACCACCCTCGACCTTTCATTGGGAGTCGACTAGCTAGCCCTCTCAAGAGTCTTACTGCAAAGAACACTGACGTAGAGACCATTGAATCTTACAGAACCCCAAGGAAGAGATGCATAGGAGATAATCCTATTTCCATAAAAATTCAAATGGGAACCCACCCACTCGTAAAAAAATCGTCATATGACCTAAACCTAGAGAGGCCCCGGTCCTCTCGCACACGAATACACCGATTTCCACACACCAATGAGGAAAGCTCCCAATTTACATACCTAGAAACTAGGGAGGAGGCGCCAGCGATGGGGTTGCCTCCATTCCAGAACCAATATCTCTTGTGTATTCCTTCTCCCACTCGCAGAATACCAATAAAACACATTGAACCGATACCATGCCCAAATACACACACTACCTGCCATAATTTGTCATTGATCTGCTCCTCCCACTCTGGTCGAGGTTGATGGATGTTTCGCACAGATCGTCTTTACACCTCCCATACACAAGGAATTGTGAGAGTACAGGGAGTTCAGTCCTCGTCCCATTTTACAAGTGGTGCTCATAATTTCCCACCCACTGCCTCGTGCGTCCTATTTGTCACCCCCATTAGGGAACATGATATATAAAAATTAATGTGAAAACCAAAAATATTAAAAATAACCTATATATATATATATATATATATATATATATATATTATGTAGTTTTCCATATAAGATAAAATTTATATCTCACCTAGTTTAATCAATATGTAAAATGTAACTTAATTAATATATTTTTTATACTAATCAATTATTATTTTTTTTGGTTGACATATAGAGGATTTTATATCTGACATAGTTCAATCAATTTATTTTTTTGTTTTTCAAGTTTTCTGTGGTCCTCCAGGCTTGACTTGTGGCTTAAGGAGTCGCAACCTAGGGACATCTGGGTCGTCAAAGTGACCTGGTGATCGCACCCAACCTAGGCCACACCAAGCCTTAGCTCACTGGATTTTTTTAGCATGTTTCCTCCCCCTCGCATAGGGCACAAACATCCCCCATGAGTTTTCATCTTCGGTCGCCTTGCTCACGAGTTCCATCCTTAACCAATTGTGCTAGTTGGACCTAAATCACATAGTTAATCAACATATAAAATGTAATTTCATTAATTATTTTGTTGGCTTGACCCATAAGGGATTTTAACATTGATTTCATGGTTTGCATAACTTCATAACATGGAAATCACCAATTGAACTACCCCTTGTGAACTATATTTTTTTTTCTAAGTCTAAAAATTCTATTAATCAAACAGAAAAAATTACTTCATTTTCCATCATGACTATTTTTTTGGCAGAATTTTCCATATACTAGTGGTATCAAAGCAAAGATGAATGATACTAAGAATAGAAAAAGTAAATGTAAAGAGATAGAAGACACATCTAGAGAGGAGAGTTACCCAAATTCGGGTTTATCCTCGAGGCGGCCTTTCTTTCCTTTCTTTTTAGAAACCTCAACCCAACCTTTTGAAGGTAGTTTGATCAAAGCAATCTGCAAATTATCATTGCACACCGAAATAGATTCCTTGTTTGGTTCGAAGAATTTGACTCATCAACTTATTTCAATATACTTAGATAAGCATTATTATTCAATATCTGTGTGCTTGCCGAAGGAGCATGGTCCACACATGGACTCACTAAATTTATTTGAGGTCTTGAGTCTTGGACCTTTTCCCATGGATTGATTTCATCATCAACTTCTTCATCGTCCTTCTCTGACACATAAGCCTCTCCCTCTGTAGGAGAAGGTTTATAAGGGTTCTAGCTTTTAGATCTGGAATGGTGGATTTTTCGCTTCTATTGAGAATTAAGCACCAATCAAGAGTTCTATAAGTGGCTTGTTTGAAAATGGAAGTGGCAACAAAAATGAATATTCTCATAATCCAGTGCCTGAGTATAGTGAAAAACACCAATTTTTAAATTGATCTAGTTGGGAAACCCTTTACTGATATCGATTTCAACATAATTTATGCCATAATTGTATACATCAAGCTGCCCACGAGAGACATCGATATCAAGATAACGACACAAAGAGACTTCAATTCCCTAAAAGATTGTGTAGTGCCACAAGTGAGCTGGTATATTAAGAAGCTTGAACCATATTCAAATCTTGGTAATGACTGCAGTGGAAGGGTCAAAATCTGGAAACTAAGGTGTTAGAAACAATCTAGAATTGCCCCAAAAGTAGGGCCCTTTAGATAAATATTTTTGATAACCTCCATATTCCTCAAATAACACAATGAAGAAGCCTCTTGAGCATAAAATAACCTTGTAATTCTTATTCCATACAGAATGGATCCATTGGTAGAGATTGAATGTGCGGGGAAAAAAGCCATTAAAATGACATATTAGGGTTGCCTTTGAATTGGTGAAGATCATCCAGATATGAGTGAAAATTTTCTAGGGAGGGAACTTCCTCAAATTTGTCTTAGATTGATCTATTTTATGGGGGATCAAGCATGGGCAACATCATTTTAAGAGAAAAATTTAGAGGAGGAAGGATTACCTCTAGCCCTCCCCCCCCCCCACAAGACAAATAACCATAAAAAAATGACAAATTTACCAATATTGTAAACTAAGAGATGAGTAACATCATCCAATTGCTTACCTTGAAAATGAAAACATTGCATGCCTGAGGGGACACTCACTCAAAGCTCTAAATAAAACTTGAGGTTATCAACCAGATCTGAGGAGCAAACCCTAATGAGCACTAACTGCCAAGAGGGGAGCTTGACAAAGATTTGATAGCAAGTTGAATAATTCGGCACATGTACCACTAACCCCTTAAACTCAGGCACAATGATAATCTAGTTTATCACGAGGGTTTCTAAAAAATCATTGAATATTTATTGATTAAGTCACATACGCCCCATGAACTATATTAATCAAATTAAAATATATTATTTCTTATATATTTATTTGTTGAATATATTTTATATTTATTTAGAATGTATCACACACACACACACACACACACACACACACACACACACACACACACACACACACACACACACACACACACACACACACACACACACACACACATATATTAATTTAATTATATAACACACATATATATAATTTATTATAAAATGTGCACCACTTACCATTAACATATAAATTGTATAGTTCTAAATATTTTCTATATTAATTAAATAAATATAAAAATATTTACTTTTTAATTTATTTAATATATTATTTTAATCAATGTGTTAATTAGGTTATTTTAGGTGGCTAGGAAAAGTGATTATTTTTTTCTCCACTCAAGTTTTAATTCATGTCACTTACATGATAAGATAATAAGTTATAATTTCATGATAAATATTGTTTTAATGTCGAGTTTCCCAAAAACAATAAGTAGCATTTTTAAATTAAAAGTAAAAAGAAACAAAGCTATGGGGAGATGTTGTAGTGGTGTAAATGTTTGTAAACATTTACATGTAGGCTCAATTAAAAAATAATAAAAAGATTAAAAGTAATTCTCTAGAGGGAGCTCTCCAACCAAGTATGTAGAGATATTGTAATTTCTTGTAAAAATTTTGACTTAGGTCAAATTAAAATAATAATAATGATAATTATCAATAAAACATTTTGACTTGGTCAAATTACATCAAAATAAAAATAAAAATAAAATATAATTAATAATTAATAATTATAATTATAATTATGATACTGATTAATTATAATTAATAATAAAACTACGTTAGATCCATCTTAACTCTCAATCTACCAAGTGCCGAGAGGGATCAAATATCTTGAGATACAAACCTTTTTTTAAGAGTGAATGGAGATTTGATACCTATAGGGGCTTGTTAGATTGAGAATTGTTGGCTCTTAGGGGTCTTGAACCAGGTTCAGAGTTAGCTGCGCACAAAAACAAGCCTCTATTACTGGCCCTTTTAGCAATGTCTTGTTGCATAGATCACAGTCTCACTCGAGACAATATTGGGGGATGTCAGAACCAAGTATCTGCATCTAGAGGGACAATGGAGTGTGGATCTACTACTAAACTTCAATTTATTTTTATTTTGAACTGCACAGATGTATCTATCTACTTTAACCATTTATACTTCATCCATCAATTAATACTAGTGCACATTGCGCCTTTATCATCAAAAAACAACATAAAGCAGACAAATAACTTCGCAACACATGTAATAAGAAAATACACAGATAAACACAACGATGCTTCCAAAACTCTTCTTTTATTTTGATAAAGATATTCAGTAGATACCTTTACATGGTGCATAGGTTATATTTAAAAAAAATAAATTGTTATTTATTATATAATTATTACTTTATGAATATTAATTTTTTTATTAAAATCATTTTTATATTTAAAATATATTAAATATTGTATTTTAAAATTAAAATTACTCTCTAACTCTGAAAAGTAAAGTTATTTTATTTCTAACAATAATAATAAATAATATTTAATTAATTAAAATATAGTTAACTTATTTTAATTAAAAATCAAAATATATATATTCTAGTTAACTTATAAAAGGACTTGAAAGAATAAAAAAGTTTAATTAAATTTTATTTTTCAAAATATCTCTTTAATTTAACATCATAATGCAAGGAATAGTCATTCCTTAGAAGATTGATATCAGATATCAAAATTTATCTAGTAAATTGATTTTATTATTTATTTATTTTTATATTTTATTTTATTTTTTTATATAATTTTTAATATAGGGCATAGGGGTGAAGGTATTTTTAATAAAGTGATATAGTTATATATTTATTATTTTGTTAATTTTTATGTTTCATGTTTTTTTATCATTCAGATTTTTTGTTGTATTTTACTTAGGATATTCAATTGGTTAGACTAAATTTTGCTAGATGACATATGATAAATCAAACATGAGTGTGACTAATATATTTCTATCAAATCAGATGTGAATGAAAAGAGAAAGATGAAAAATGTTAAGTATGAGTAGTATATGAAGTATGTTAATTCAACTAAATCCCATGTAATATGATTTGACGAAAGTTTAGACAACCGTTATCTAAAAAAAATTATGTCCCCTATGGTACAATGAGTCAATATACTAAAACATGTATCTCTAAGAAATGTTAGTAGATCATACCCGATTTTTATTACATTCATGACTAGGTAATAAACCATGATACATGTCTAAGCACAAAACCCACACATGACAGTATAGTTCATCAACCGAAATGAAGACTGTGAATGAAATACCATATGCAAGTGCATGTTGAGGTGCAAGTAATAGGAGATGATATAGATTGGAAGTCATTTGAAATAAATCATGAGTGATTTATGGTTGGATCATCATGTATTTGAAGGAATAACTAGAAAAATAGGTCTGAATCAAAAAGAACGAGTAGAATAACTCATCCAACCAACATTATCACTCTTGAATGAGCATGTCTCTAGAATTACTTACCCTCTAGGGATCAAAAATATAATTCAAGGGATTCAAATTAAGCATATATTGGAATAGAACTTAGCCAAACTTCTAGCATCATTCATGAAAAACGAAAACAATGTCATATAAACCTTATTTTGAGAAAATTTGACTTTATTTGCACATTCTATTACATGTTATGAACATAATTAACATAAAATAATATAATAATAATTAATAATTAGTATTAATGAAAGGACATGACTCTCTATGAAAGAAAACTCCTTAGATATATATACAAGACCCTCATTTGTAATTCTCATCATATCACTTTTGCATCCAAAAATTTATATATAAATATTATTTGTCTTTTAATGAATATCCAAATATTTTTGATATTCTAGATATAATTGTGTGATATAGAACCTTGTTCATATCATTAGGTATTAGAGCCAATCTAATTCGGATTTTTTCCATTATCCCTTTGTCAAAGTTGTTTTGTCATTGCAACTTAACTTTAGGATTTAGCCACACAATATTTTTTTGAGTTTCTCCAATTTCCAGATAAATTAATTTATTGCAAATTTGGAAAAAAAAATGTAGAATTCTATTAAAAAGGATAAAATAGATAAATAAAATAAAGAAAAAATTCAAAGTTATTTCATTTAAAAATAATAAAAAATTATATATATCCACTGTGTTATCGCCCATAAAACCACAATTTCAAAGTTATTTCATTTAACAATAATAAAAAATTATACATATCGACTGCGTTATCACCCATAAAACCACAATTTTTTAAGTTTGTATGGTAAAGTAACTACAAGTTACAACCACATACAACGCTACAATTTTTTAGTTTTCATGTTTTGTACAATCAGAGCTTATATTATTAGAAATATATGAGTGGACTTATACACCCACCAAAAAAATATTGCTTCTCTCGTATGTTTTATTCCAACATAGAAATTTCCATTGGCGCTTTTGGCAATCATGACTACCATACAAGTAGACACCATTGTTTCTAGCAACCTTAAGAGTCCTAAATCTAACTTGAGTTAGTTTTTTTAGTTCTCTGGATTGTGCTGCATAATTGACAATGGGGCAATGCCACTAAATCTAGAATATTCTCTACAAGCACATTATCATGGTCTCTTTAAGATATGATTGTTGCTATAATAGATACACCCTATGAAGAAATCATGACTCTTTGGATTATAATAAATAAAAACTGCAGGTATTCAGACAATCTGTCGTTAACTTAGGATGCAAGGATATCAGCTTAGGACGATTTGGATCAACTATCACTTTGCATTTCAATTTTTGACAGTACGCTCCCTCACTCTTTTATTTTTAATCGAAATGCTATATAAATAAATAAATATATGTGTGTGTGTGTGTGGGAGAGAAAGAGAATATTCAAATTGATAGTAAAGGTCATATATATATATATATATATATATATATATATATATATATATATATATATATATATATATATATATATATATATATATATATATATATATATATATATATATATATATATATGGGGAGAGAGAGAATATTTTAATTGATAATATTTATAGTGTTAAAAAGAAAAGAGTAATTCAAAAAAGAATAGTTATTTTTAAAGTAAATATTAAAGGGTATTTAAGGTTTCTTTGAGAGGGAGACTACTATAAAAATTATTATTATAAGATTAAAATGGGTTATAATTATTAATGGGATGATCGAGTGGTTGGAAGAATGGATTTTTATTCTCTTCTCCCAATTTCAAATTCCAGAGGGGGTATCTTTGACACATTGTGATAAGGCTCAAGGAGTAGGCTCCCCCACCATCTCGAGTTTCGACTCTTTCTAAGTCATAAATGAATGGTATATCTAGATTATGGGTTATTGGATATACTCTTGGTGTTATAATGGAAACCACAGGGTTGATCTTGGGCCTTTCCCAGGTTACTCCAATGGGAAGCTCATCTTGAAAAAGAAAAATGGATAATTTGAAAATTAAAGAAGAAATATTCTCCTATATGAGTTGTCCTATTATATATCCTCAATTATTTAGATTAAAATGGAGTATCCAATGAAAAGAAATTACAATCGTTATCAACATAAGCGACAAAGGAAATTACATAAATATTGATTGGGAAAAGTAATTATCAATTCCAGAATCAAATATAGTTGAAATAGAATGTATTTTTCATAATAAACAAAGTGAAATAAAAAATTACAAGTAATAATTGATGATTATTAACATATATCTCAATTTAGTGTCATAACTAAGTTGGAAAAAACTGACATAATTATTGGTTTACCCTAGTTTGAAAAACTGGGTGCCTTCATATTAAATACAAAGAACAAGCTTTTGAATTTTTACCAATAATGTGAAGGAGGTGACACTAAAGACATTACAATGAGATCAAATTTGATAGTACCTTTATCTAAATACATGAACAACATATCAAATATAATCAATCAATAAATTCAAAATTCAATATCAAGAATGCATAAATAAATTGAGAAAATTATTTTAGATAAACATAAAGAAATTTCTCACTTAATAGATGACGGTAAAAAATTATTTGCGCAAGTCAAGAATTCTAAGGATATGAAGCAATCATTAGGACGCATTAGAAAAAATTATCTAGATAGAAGAATTGAAGTATTCAAGTGAAAATGTCCAAATTGAGGAGAAGGGAACAAATATAGATCCCATCAACTTCTCAATTTAGAAAAATATGAATCTATTTGGAGTGAAGATATATTCAAATATTGCAATAGAAACAACAAAAATGTGAAATGAAGATTTCACGATCTACCAAGAAACATCTATATTTGCAGGTAATCATATACTTTAAGAAAATTGATAAATCACCACAAACATGATAATAGAAAATCGTGTCACACTAACTATTTATCAACACCCTAATTATAAGAGTATGCATTTCATCATATCAACCTATCTATATCATGTAGGAAGAAAACAAAAAAATTATTTTCCGAAGAAGGTTGATGTCATTACAATTAATTTTAACGATAATAGTATCATATAATCAGAAGGGTTTACAAAAAAATGATTTAGGATGGTTGTATCATTTCACATTGCGACAATTTTGTACCATAGTTAGAAGGTCATATTGTTTTTCATCATTGAAGATAAAAACTCCAATAATTTAGAAAAATGCAATAGACTACAATACAAAGATAAAGATAACACAAATTTCCATCTATATGCTTTTAGGACAAAATATTTAAAAAGGGGAAGTCAAAGTTATAAACATAATTAGCATAATATAATATAATATAATTAATAATTAATATATCCTTGATGATGGTGTGACACAGTTCAGTATCCTTCTTTGGATTTGTGACATGATTGAGAAGACCTTTGGCAAGGCTGAAGGGCGGCTACCTCCCAAGTTTCATGTGTGTGATCGTTGTAATGGGATGGAAGGATATTTGTGTGTTAAATGAGGTAGGGACGAGTTGTAGAGATCATAAATTCCAAGTGGAAGGAGCATTTAATATCTTGAGCACATCTGCCATGGTCTGGTATGAGTTTCTAAAGGATATTTGCAAGCATTCAGCTCATTCATTCATGCCTACTTGATTGGGCTGGCGCTAATGTGTTCAAGACGAGACCAACTCTCTCTAGTTAATGGTGTTCACAGCCGGGTAAGTTTCCTCTTCTAATCCTTTACCTCAACGACTATGGTTTGTTCGGCATTTTATTCACTACAATGGCATTGATGCACCCAGTAATTGAAATGTTGGACGAAACAAAAATGGGTGCTTGGAAAATTGGAAAGTCTCGGTAGTTTCTGTCTTTGTTGTGTGTGATGTTTCTATGTGAGTGTTTGTTTTTTTTGGCATTTTACTGTCTATAATGGAAATGTATGTTCGATTTTGGGTTAATTGTTTCATAGATAAGGATTGTATCGCCGACAGTGAGTGATATTTTCATGTTGTACCCATTCTGAGCATAACAATGAAATTACACTTCCTGTATTTGATTTACTCTGTCCATGAGGTGGTGTGTAAGGGTTTGTGGCTTGGGGAGATGATCTCTAGTATATTTTTTCTATTTTGGAATAATTTTCTTCGTCTCTCTCTGTATTATGGCAATCCTGAGCACATAGTTCTAGAAAATTGTTTAACTGGTATTGGAGTCCTCCCTGGTTGAATTTATGCCTTTCTACCCAAATTTTTCCTAACCGTATCTGTTTCTTGCGTCTTTTTATTGTCTTTGCGTCAGGTTCTTCTAATTTTTATTTACACTATGGAAAAATGTACAAAGACTAGAATTGGTCCTTGGCCTTCCTTTTTTGTTGGTTCGCTTATAGTCTTCTCAATTTGGAAATAAAAAAATGGTTCGCCCATCCCTTGGTGTTAGATCGTCTGGTAACGGAGGTCAAGGTCATGGTAGGAAGAATGGAAACTGTAGCAGCAAAGGCTCCTCCTCATCTCGGCCACTGAAGAGAAGCGGTCACAGATCATATACTCAGTTGATTCAGGAAGTGGTTCAAGGATATAATATCAGCACTCCAGCCCAAGTGAAACAATTGATCTCGTCGTGGGAGGTTGATCTTAATCAGTGAGCTGAAGCTGAAGTGTAGGGGGAGGGTTGGTGAGTTCTCGCTCCAGATCCTAGTCATACTAGTGGTTGCACCACCCATTATAAACAAACAGTGCATATTTATTGGCATATGAGGAGTCTTGTGGCTAAAGCCATTATGACTATGTTGATTAACTATGGAAAATCAGACCCTGGTCTTCAAAAAATCTAGAAGGAATTGCAGCTAATTCAATTCCAAATTCAACAACAAAATGTTCTCCTTGGCCGTATTGCAAAGCACATTTTCTGCATCCCCTTGTCAAAATTACCTGGATCCCATGCTAAGTACCCCGCCCCTATGGAGTCCCCTGATGATGATTAGTTTTTAGTTTTTTTAATGGTTTTTTTTGTTTAATTTTTTGTTGTATATGTCAGCTAGTATCATATATTTCAGCTATGTAGATGTAAATGACAACTAGTTTTTAGAATTTTGGGCCTATAAGGCCTTATTTGACAGAATTAAGTTAATGGGATTTTGGATGGATTATAATGCGTTTCGGTGGCCAACAGACCTAGTTTCCCAATGGGCAGGTTGAGGCGACCAAACGTCTTTCATGGATGTAACCTGCTTTTGAAAATGAATGAATGAAGAGGACCTGCGAAGCTTACCAAAAAAATAAATTAATAATTAATATTAATGAAAGGACATGACTCTCTATGAAAAGGCACTCCCTAGGTTTATATAGGGAGCCCTCATTTGTAGTTCTCATCATATCACTTTTGTATTCAAATATTTACATATAAATATTATTTATCTTATGGTGGATACACATATATTTTGAACCTTGTTTGTGTCAGGTTCCATATGATAAATCAAACGTTAGTCTGAATAATATATTTTTATGAAAAGAGATCTCTGAGTGAAAATAAAAAGTTGGAAAATTTTAAGTATGAGTAGTATATGACGTATGTTAACTCAACTAGATCCCTGATAATATGACTTTATGAAAGTCTTGGCAAAACTTATCAAAAGAAAATTAAGTCCCCCATGGCACAACGAGTCGAAATAATAAAACATTTATTTTTAAGTAATGTCATTAGATCATACCTAATGTTTATTACTTTCATGACTAGGTAATAAACCATGACACTATGTCTAAGCAATAAACCCACACAAGAGATTATAACACATCAAGAAATGAATATCATGAATGAAATACCATCTACAAGTGCACATTGAGGTGTAAGGAATAAGTGATAATATAGGATGAAAAAATTATTTGAAATAAATCATGAGTAACGTATGGTTGTATCATCATGTATTTGAAGGAAGAACCAAAAAATAGGCATGAATTGGAAAAATGAGCAAAATAATTCATCCAACCAACATCATCATTCTTGAATGAGTGCATCTCTAGAAGTACTTACCCTCTAGGGGTAAAACATCTAATTGCGTAGATTTAAATGAAGCATCCATTGGCATAGAACTATCAAAATTCCTATTATCATTTATGAAAAACAAAAGCAATGTCATATAAATCTTATTTTGAGAAAAATTAACTTTAGTTGCATCACATATTATCACTATGCACTCAATTTCAATTCCAAGGGTTTGTATTAGTAAATGTAGTGAGTGGCACATAGGTTGCAGTCTTAGGCATGAATCATGCTAGCCCTCGAGGTTTAGAGTAGTATATCCAAGATGTTCAACATGTGAATACATAGTATAGGCAAAATAAGGAAGAGGGCCATGTTTGACCACATCATCGGGATTGTCATAAAAAAAGGGGTTTCACTCAATCCTTATAAGGTCATTCATGAGTATTATTTCCTCTCTTATCACAAGAACGCAAGGGAAGTATTTGATTAAATGTTTGCAAGGATTATCTTTGATGAAATCTTTACAAGAAATGTGTTTGACAAAAAAATTACTCAAAATGATTTCATTCTATGAGAGGACTTTGATGGTTTCTCTAGCTTTAAAATCATGATTCATGGTCAAGCCTATTAGAAGTAAAATGTTACTCTTGGGAGAGAAATTTATTCATAACATGGTAAACCTAAAGTAAAAAATGTAGCTCATGGAGGGAATACTGATGGACCAACATCACCTTCTTGATGGGAAAGAACCTATTGATCACTCTTTATTTTCTTTTAAATTGTGTGGAGTAGTGATGGTAAATAGAAAATCCTCCTCATCTAAAGGTGTTACAGAACATTTTTTCATTGTCCCTGCAATCCCCATCCCGAACATTCGAGGACCATTACAGTGACTTATGTGTATTGCCATACCTTGCAAAAAGTGTCATTGCATCCCTTGCCATGAGAAGAACATTTCCTCTATTAACTATTCCTGGAGCAAGCTCTCAAAAACATATGATTTTGGGTCATCGTTGGTAGGAAGTTATGGCCTCGTGCCCATAAAGAAATTAGCACTGGGCCTCGCACCCATTGGCGCTCTGTCTCAGTGGACTACCCGCGCCGAGTAGGTTTTGTAAAGTTTTTTAACATAGAAGCGAAGTTTCCATTCCAAACCGCTTCATGAGCGGAGTTAGTATGGTTTGTTCGACTGAATAACATCGAAGACCTTCCTTTGGCTTCTTTTTTCCTACATTTGAGCAAACTCCCAAAGGATAATGCCTCCCTTCCACCTTATGAGGGATCTGTAGAAATTATATACAAGATGCATGTATATATCCATATTCTCTTGATCTGACAATATTTATCTTCTTGCTAAATACAGAATTCTTCCACTATTAATATTTTGCGGAAATTAAAATCAATTGAAAACACATGAAGCAATAAAAACAATTGCACATAACACAGTTGTTTCACGGGAAAGCCTGAAGCTGAAAACAACAACTATCATATATTATTTATCATGGAGATCATGTAACAATCTCATAAAAAGCTTAGTACATCAAGCTCTCAGTAAAATAAATCGTCACACACTAACCAGAAGAAATCTACAAATCCATGCACTGATTTCTTGCCACCTGATAGCCTGCCTCCACTGGGAAATCCTTGCTGAAGAATAGCTCTGAATGAATTCAAATTTACCTTGTTTACACTGCGCAATCCTCATTGGAAAATCCAATGTGTGTGTGGTGCAATCAATGCATCACTATAGTCACAAAAGATAGTCTGTCTTGCCCTTTCACTTATCTATCCACTGGGTCTCCACTGGAACTGACATGCACTGTAGTTAACTATTGTATTGTTCAGTTTATTAATGAGTTATTATTAGTGAATTAATTAACTAATTAATTCACTCCACTTGTTGGGGTTCCCATGTTTTGGCCAGATTGGCGAGACCAAAAGATGAGACAACATCAAAACCACTTTTAGACCTCAGGATCTAGCCCTCCTGGGTCCAGAGAGGGATCTCTCTATATAAGAAAAAGTTTTAAGTCTTTGAAGTTCAAGGTTTAAGATGTTAGGCTACTTATAAGGCTCAGAGTTTGTTTGTTTGATTGTTTTTTTGGTTGTTTGGAATCAGGAAAGAAGGGTTCAATATAAGACAAGGACGAGCAAAGAGGATTTTAGGCAAAGGAGAGATGCTCCAAGGAACATTCAAGACCATTGGGCAATGGAGTCATGAAAGGATTTACTTGCTACTCAATGTGCAGGCTTTCAGTTGGGCTAGTCATCTAAAGCATTGGATCTTAAGATGATAGTGTGGCATGAAATGGTAAGAGAGCAGGCAACAATAAAGATTTAGAACACGAAGTTAAAAACCTGAGATCAGAGAGAGACTTTGAAATCTCAATGCTTCGGCCTCTAGCTTGAGGGATCTTAGAAAGGTTCAATTAATTGAAAAGGATCCTAGTGAGATAAAGATAGAGTTCTAGACCTCCCAGTGTTCCTAATTCATTCAATTAAATCCTAACAAGAACATCTAAGAACAGATTCATTTAATTCATACATAAGCTAGCAGGCAATGACATCCACTACACTAGTTAAATTAAATGAAATCAACCCTTATATAACACATTTAGTAGAAAACATCAAAGGCAAGGAGAGCAGAAACATAGGGTACCTAACAAGGGTAAATCTTATGCCAAATTTCTTATGTAAGCCAGTAGAAATGAAACGAAATGAACTGCGAGTTAAAAACAAATATAGAGATAGGAAAACATCACCGCTGCTTTAGATCAGGATCCAAAGAAATGTGCTTGTCATATTAAAGAGCAACACCAGCCAAGTACAACATTACCAATAGCTGGATATTTAGTTTGAAAACATCTTCCTCAACCTATCTTACAACTTTACACAGATACTATGTCTCAAAAGAAACAGCTTGTAATTCTCTGATAACCGATCAACAACCTTTACAATGAGTTCTTTCATGAATTTATAGCTCAAGTGGAGCAGAGAAGGTAGGTGAAAACTAAATGCAGCATTAAAACTCAGAAGAGGAAGAGGGCAGAGGCCTCATTCTGTTTTAAATTCTGAGCATTTATCTCTGGTACTCTTTGGATGAAATATTGGTCTTCGTCAGGCTTCCATTTACTCTGGGTATGTCTCTAATGTACTTGCTGTAACACTCTGGTGAACTAAAAAAAAAGGGTAGAATAATGATGCTAATTTCTGCCACACTGTGTAACAAATGCTTTTGATAGCATAGGACTGTTGTCAGGGCTGGAAATTCCTCAGGAACACAGTATAGAATGAAAGCAGCATGGGCACTTCGTCCTTTCACTGGTAGGGACATTCTGCTAATGGTGACATTTGATATATATCATTTTCTAGCGCTGGACCTTCTGTGTGATCTGTGATGTCTTTGGTCTGGTATTCTGCCTTCAAATCATTGGATTAAGGCTCAAAATCTTCAATGACAGGCCCTAAACATTTTGTTTTTCCATTAATACTCTTAGCCGCTTTCTCGTTGTCTCTAACTGCGAAATATGTGCTTTAATGGTGTCGGGGAGGATTTACAGAGTTTATACTCTGTTCATTTAATGCGAGCCCTGTCATGACGTCTTCTTAGACCTTTCTTCATGATTTCAATCTCTGAACATGGTCTTCTTTGCGTTCCTTTCCACTGCAATTGTGGATGTGAATCATGACGGTTTTCCACCTGCTTGTAACCCTGCAAAACACGAAAACACGTTAAGAAAACATGCATTGGGGATGGTGAATGCAGCGGGGACAATGGAAATGGCCATGCAGGTTGGCGACATGGTGGAATAGTTGCAGGTTGATGGAGGAAAGCGCAGCGAACATTGGAGGATGGAGAGGTGGAAAATTAAACGTAAATCATTCAAAATTTGACCTTTGAACGAGTTATATAGGGGACGGACAAAAAGGGTGATGAAAACACGTGGAGTAGTGACGTGGTGGGACCGGGCAACGGTGGGACATGCAGTTAAATCTGGACCGTCCGATCTCAGGAGGAGATCAACGGCTGAAAATGCATCGGAGGGAGATGGACAATGGGCCAGGGGTATGATTGCCTTGGGTTATCCCCTGTGCAACTTCGTGGAGCGATCACCGTTGAATAGGCAGCTTTGGATCAGATGGTGCACATGCATATCGCGCCGGGTTTTCTGTCGAATGTTAATGCACGATGGAGGAGCGGTTTTCAAATAGTGCTCGAGACACATGTCGTTCGGCCAGTGGAATCGCTCCAAAATTAAAAATACTGCCAGCCCTCAAAAGGTGGTGCGATAGATACAGGTAGTTTTGAACAGGGCGCGTTGGCGTGGAGACCACCGAGGTGGGTAAATGAACTTTTCAGATGTGATGAACGGGCGGTGAAAGAGTTGAGTGATGAACGTTGTGGGGATTGCGACGACCGTCCGGTCTACACAGATCGACGATTTAAAATATTCTTGAAATACCCAACGCGCTAAGCGCTTTTTAGGCTAGCGCCCGATTTTGGTGCTAGGGGCTCGTGGGGGGGAAAAGCTAAGGGGCTATGGCAAAAAGGTGCTAAGCCCACATATATGGAAAACATGGCTTTTTGGCCCATTTTAATGCAATTTGAGGGTGGGAAAGGGTAACGATAGAGGAAAAAAGGGGAAAATAGGCAAAACAAGGGGTGTGTGTAGGGTGTAAAGGGGATTTTGGGGGGATTTAGAGGGTAAGAGGGGAAATTTGACCAGGGGGAAAAAAGGGTTAAAATGGGAATTCTGCAGGGATACGGGGGCAAATGTAGGCCTTTTGGAGCACAATTTTTTGCAATCAGTGAGACTTTTTGGATGGATACAACAGTAGAAATAAATCACAGGGAAGAGGGCATGAAGAGGCTTTCAAGGATGATGTGTTTTCAGAGGAAATGCATTCCTTGAAGGCTCAAAAACATTTTAGCGCCCTTTTTGCTTGCAAAAAATTTTCATAGGGGGATAACAGTGGCTCCACATGGGGATGGATTCTTCTTGAAGGAGCCAAGAATTTAGAAAATGATCTTTGGTGTAGGCCAGATGCCTGCTGCTTGAGCCACCTTTCTTCTTTGATTTTTAGCTGCCACAATTGTGAAGGCATCAATTAGCAGAAACATTACCCAAACAATCTACCTACCCATCCTAAAATCCTCGCATTTTTTCTTCTAGGGTGAATTTGAACTAGCAGACCCTTTACACCATTTCTATTTTTTTAAAACAAGGAAATAAACCTATTCTATTTCTACCCTTATTTCTCCATGAGACCAGATTAAGTTGTTGGTCTCATATGTTTCTCTACCTAATCTAATATCTGCTGGGATTAAACTGTCCAGCAGATTTCTTCTCTATATTCTACAACAGAAATTTAAAAGCAGCCAAAATGGGATTAGACAGTCTAGTTTGCTGTGGATCCAAGGCATAAAGACAGTTGCACATGGACAGAACTTGCAGAAAATTGGGAACAAAATCTTGAAGGCTTGAAATCTGAAATTCTGAAGCATCCTTTCTTTTGTGACGCAAGTTTTGAGCTTGTTAGAGTCACTTTCTCTTCTTCATTCAGCTCTAGTTTTGGGCATGTTAGAGCTGATTCTTCTTCATTCTTTGCTGGTCCACGTTTTGGGCATGTTTGAACCAGATATCTTTACTTCCTTTGGCTCAGGTTTTGATCATCTTAGATCCAATATTTTTTCACTTCAGAGGTTCATGTTTTGAGCATGTATGAACCTCTCCTTTCTTTTTGTTTTTTGAAATATTTTCTCTCTCTTTTTTTTTTCTTGAAAACAAAACACTGCAATGGTATTTACAATGGAAATGGAAACTGGAAATTGGAAATCAGCAGAAGTAGTGTTTGAGCATCATGCCATTGACAGGACCCCCAAACAGCTCTGTACCATCTAAATCTTGTAGAAAAAAGACATTTGGAGCCACAGTGGCCTGGATGATGTAGGGACCTTGCCACAAACTATCAAACTTGCTATGCTTTCCTTTGTCCTCTCTTCTTGAGTCCCACTTCAGAACTTTATCTCCAATTTTGAAATCAGAGGCTTTAGTCCTTTTGTCAAATAACTTCTTTATATTCTCTTGAACCTTTAGAGCTCTGTTATAGACCTCTTCTCTTGTTTGCTGGAGATGAATGGTTTGATTTATCCTCCTTACCATGTTGTCTTCTTCTGTCTGAATTTCTTGGACAAGTTTGATCACTGGTACTCCAAGGCTAGTAGGGAAAACTACTTCTGTTCCATAGAAAATCTGATATGGAGACATGCCAATGGATTTCTTTGTTGTAAGCCTGTCAGCCCATAGGGCATGCACTAACTTGTTTTGCCATGACTTTTTGTTCTCTTCCAGCAGCTTTTTGATGATGGCAACTAGGCTCTTGTTTGATGATTCAGCTAAGCCATTACCTTGTGGGTAATAGGCAGTTGAATGACCGAGTGCTATTTGACACCTGTGATAAAAATCAACCATTTTCTTGGATCCAAAAGCAGCAGCATTATCAGTGATTATTTTCTTTGGGTAGCCAAATTGAGAGAGGATATGACCTTCTAGGAACCTAATGATGACTGAATCTGTGGCATTCCTAGTATGTATGGCCTCTATCCACTTAGTGAAGTAGTTTGTGGCCGTTAAGATCCATTTGTGTTGTGCATAAGAAGCAGGGTGAATTTATCCTATGAAATCTAAGCTCCATTGCATAAAGGGACCTTCAACGGTGATGGGTTGTAGAGGTAAGGGAAGGAGCTTTCTTTTGCCTTCAAAAGTCTGGAATTTGTGGTAGGAAATTATCATCTTATGGATGTCATTGAAGAGTGTAGGCCAATAGTAGCCAGCTCTGAGTATTTTTTTTACAGTGGCTTTCCAGTTCAGATGGCCTCCACATTCTCCTGCATGGAATTCTTGTTTAATCATTTCTGCTTCAGACTCAGGAAAAAATTTAAGCAATAGGCCATTTTCATTTTTCCAGTATAAACATTCATTTATTATGCAATAGCTCCTGGCTTTTAGCTTTAAGAATTTGGCCTTGGTCTTTGATATTTCAGGAGGGGCATTGAGGTGAGTAAGAACATATAGAATGTCAGAATACCAAGGAGAGCTCTGAAATTTCTCCTCAACAGTAGGATTAGGCAATCCCTGCTACTCATCCAAGGCATCTACCATGTTAATGTCAAGGGCTTGTAGATTTGATTCAGCCATAAGTTGAGCTAGGTCGTGACCTTTAATCATTTTGGTGGGTTTTATCTCAAGGTCGTACTCTAAGATCACAGCAATCCATTTTCCCCTCTTCCCATCTGGGTCTTGGAACAAGATGTCTTTAACCACTATATTTGGCACATAGGCTATGGTGTGGGAATGAAATATGTACACCCTAAAGTCTTTCAAGGCCTTTACCAAGGCATAGGCCTGTTTTTCCATTATGTTGTATTTCAAGGGTGCGTCTCTCAAGGCTTTGCTGAAGAAAGAAATGGGTTGTTCCATTCCCTATAGATTTTTCTGCAGCAGAACTGCAGCTATTGTATGCTCAGAGGCAAATGAGAATATCAGGAAATCCTTTGAGAAATATGGGCTAATTAGGACAGGAGCCCGGGTGAGTGCAAGTTTAACTGATTCAAAATATTTCTTGGCCTCAACAGTCCACCTAACTCCTACACCTTTCCTTAACATGTTTGTCATATTCCTAAGGTGTTCAGCTAAGTTGGGAATAAACCTCCTAAGGAAGTTAATTTTCCCGATGAAGGACTGTAACTCTTAGATATTCCTTGGGTGTGTGATTTGTAGTATTCCCTCAACTCTTTGTGGGTCTATCCTAATCCCCTTCTCAGATATGATGTGGCCAAGAATTTTTCCTTCTTGTAACCCAAATACAGTGTTTTTAGGATTCAATGACAGACCGAACCTTCTACATTTTTCAAACACTCTTCTCAGGTGTTCTAGGTGTTCTTCCTCAGTCTTGGAATAGACTATTATGTCATCTAGATAGATGACAATGAAGTATCCTATTTCATCTGAAAAATCTATGTCCATTTATCTTTGGAAGGTTGCACCAGCATTCATGAGTCCAAAGGGAATCTTTACATACATAAAGGTGCCCCATGGAGTGGTAAAAGCGGTCTTGAGTTGGTCTTCTGGGAGTACTAAAACTTGGTTGTAACCTGAAAAACCATCTAGCAGGGAGATACATTTTGAGCCTACTACCCTCTGAAGGATGTGTTCCATTTTTGGCAAAAGGTAATTGTCTTTGAGTGAGGCTCTATTAAGATTCCTGAAATCAATACACAGCCTGATCTCCCATGTTTTATTTCTCACATCCACTAGGTTTGATACCCAATCAGAGAACCTCACAGGCACAATTATGCCTGCCTCATACATTTTCTTAATCTCTTTTTCCACTGCAGGCAATTGTTTTGGGTTTATTCTACAGAGTTTCTGTCTGAAGGGCTTCTAAATTTCTTTCAAGGGTATTTTGTGTTGTATGATGTTTGTGTCATAGGCCTTTAAGTCCTCATAGCTCCAAGCAAACACATCAATGAATTCCTTGAATAAGTCAATGTATTTCTTTTTCATGTTTACAGGTAGGGACTTAGCCAAATTGATCATCTTGGGTTTATTTTGAGTGCCTATGTTGCATTCCTCAACACCAGAGTTTGCATGTTCTATAGTGGGCTTTTTTGCTACATCATCAAAGTAAAAAATGTCCTCTAAAGGTGCCAGACCTCGGGGAATGTTATTATCTTTGGTCTGCAGCACCTCTACTTCTTCACTATCTGTGTTTTCACATTTTTCGTTTGGATTTCCAATCTGTTCGTTTAAAGTGTTTATTTCTATGTTACAGGGTGGTTCTTCCTCATCTGAGCACTCTTCACTTAGGCAGCTACTGTCAGATTTAGAGTCTGAATCGGAACATTCAAACTTGTCTCTACGTACCAGGAAATCTTCAATCTGTGTATCGCCCTCAAAGGCTTGCCAATATTTTTCATTATCAAGCACTATAGGTCTAAATTTGTTCTGAATGAAGATCTGTTGGTCACTGGGAGGCTTGTGATATGAACTAGCCACGTAGGCTAATCCATTTGCAATTACGTTTTGACTCCTAGGGACGAACACCAATTCATATTCTACAAAGGTTCTCAATAAATCCAAAGTGTCATTCCTATATGTCCTCAGCCTAGGATGTTCCATTGTGTATTCACCATTCACTTGTTTAATGATCAACTCAGAGTCCCCATGCACGGCTATCCTACGAGCTCCTATTTTTTTCTACAAATTCAAGCCTAGGATAAGAGCCTCATACTCTGCAATATTGTTCGTACATTTGAAGTGCAGGTTACAGGCATGGCTCTCTGCGTAGTCACTCTCTGGGTTATGTATCCACACTTCTGCTCCAGCAGTTCTCTTGAGAAGGGTGACAAATCAGTTTACTGCATCCTATTTCTTGTTTACTCTGAGTTTTTGTTTCAGTGAACTGTTCAAAGTTTTCTACGTCTTTCTCCTCCGAGTGTAGAGTAGCCATTATGGCAAAGTCCATAGGCTTTGTTTCATTGTGTGTATCTCTATTTTTGAATCCTAACCCCTCCGCAGATTCATCATTGCAAAGGATGAAGGATTCTAGATCCGTGTGCACAGAGTATAAAGGTGATTTTTCAGGTTTTTTGGGGATACTGACCAGGAACTTCATTTGTGCCTCCCTGTATATTCTTCTAAGTTGGCTAAAAATAGGAATTGTGGCATAAGCCCCATCCATCTGCATTGTTCCTTGCAGCTTGGCTCCCCATGACCTTGACAGCAACATACCATACTTAGGTGGCACATTTGCCACCACAACATCCATGATCATACATTTTGCTGGAATCTGGGTAAGGTTTATACACAGGTCTTTGATTAGGCCCAGACATTTTACTCTACTAGAGTCAAATGAATATAAATCTTTATAGGGGCGGGTTATCTCTAGGCCTAGATTTTCCATAACCACCTTAGGCATTAAGTTGTGAGATGCCCCAGAATCATGCATTGCATTGTGAAGGATCTTGTCATGGATATTAAGACTGATATAAAAAGGGGGCACTACCCCTTCCTGAAACTTACCTTCAATCTTTGGACCAAACAGAAGGGTTGGTTGATCATCACTCAGGTTTACAGTGTCACTATTCTCACCTAAATTTAATGCTTTCAAAATTTTGCCTTTATATACATCCTGAGTGGCCAGCTCAGAGAGTGGGACAGAGATTTTAATTTTTGCAATCTCATTCTCCAAATTGAAAGTGGACTGACTCTTTGGAATGTTCAACTCTGTTTTGTTAGCCACCACCTTGGTGGCAGAATCAGTGGGTTGATGCTCACTATGTATAGTGTTAGAAACTGTTTTATCAGGAGCACTAACTGTAGTGCTAGTGCTACTAATTGGTTGACTTTGTTTATCAGTGTTTTGGTTGTCCTTTTCTTTTTTCTTCCCAGAACTCTCAACTGCTAATTTGTTACTTTCAGTAGTTGCTTTAGAAGATTTCTCAGGCCTTTTCTTGTTGGTAATCTCAGAAGCTTTGGGTTTGGAATTATCTAGGCTTTTCTTGCTCCTAAGTTCATACTATTCTCTGACCTGCATGATGGCATCTTCAAATCCTAACCTGTAGTCCTCAGATTCTAACCTTTCCTCATCCCAATATGAGGATGAGGGATGATCTTCTTCTATGGAATAGTTATGGATTGAGTTTTCTACTTCAAAAATGTTTATTGTGTTCCTCTCAGACTCTTCTATAATTCCCTCATCTTCATCAAGGAAGTTTTCTTGAAATAGGGGAATAAATTGTTGATCTCTCTTTGTCTATTGGGAGTGGTGTTGTTTCTTCTAAAGTTCTAGTTCTGGTTATGATTCTGGTTTTTGTTCTAATTGCTAACTGTGACAACCATTATTTCCATCATTTGTTGTAGCTTTTCCATGTTTTTGGATATGCGGTCATAATTGGGGCCAGATGTGGAAGCTACATTGTCATCTCTATATGTTACCCTAAATTTCTCAGCTCTCAATCTTTCTTTTTTCTCAATCAAATTTTCGTCTACACTCACTGCTCCTTTTTGCATGTCTTCCAATGTGTTGTAGTCCCTCTCCCTAAGCTGATAGGCCATGTTAGCATCCAATATTTCGGGGTATTTCACTAGAACCATACCTTGGGGAGGTTTCATGTGTGGTGGAAGAGGATTATAAACACTATTAAACCTTGTAGAGTAGTCCTGGACACTCTCTCCTACGTTTCTTTTCATGTTCTTGTATTCTGCTAGGATTTGGAGAGGGTTGGCCTTAACTTCCCACTTGTTTATGAAGGTCTAATATAAATCAGGAAGGTCTTGAATATTGTTAGGATGTAGGCTTTTGAACCATTTCTTCACATCACCTCCTAAGGTTTGGGCAAATATTCTCATTTTGACTGTATCGTCATCTATTTCCATGTAGTCAAAAGAATCTTCCATCCTATCTACATGGTGTTGAGTTGTGGTGGACTCCTTTGTAGTGAAGTGTGGGATCTTTGATTGATAATCATTGGGTAGAGGTACTAGAGGCTGAGGTAACACCAGGGGGGCATACCAGGCTACCATGATGATGTTTTGATGAGGTAAAGGGTTGGCTTGAGCAGCTGGTATATGGATGACAGGGATATTAGGACCAGCAGAAGCTTGTTGGGCAGATTTAGGGTGGCAGAGCCCCAAGTTTTGAATGAAGTGAATATCAAGAGGTGTAGATGGAGGGGTCTTTCTATCCCCAAGGTGCTTACCACTTTGAGGTGGTGAACCCGGGAGCTCAAGGTCTGGCTGGTCTAGGACACTGAATGACCTAGTTCTTGGTAAACTGTTTTGAGTGCCTAGGTCTCAAAATGGGTCTGATAGAGCTGTAAAGTCTTCTGGTGTAGAGTTAGATCTATGGATGTGGCTAGAAATAGTTGATTGTTCAGGTGTAGGAGATATCTTGAGGATGCTCTCAGGGTTGTCAACTATTTTAGGGGGGTTTGGGTTAGGATAAGCTCTTGTGTGAATGGTTCTGAAATCTAGAACACTTTTTTCCAATAAAGCAGCTTAACCCTACTTGTTCCTTTTATTGCGGCTGATGCTGTTATAAAGGCTGGCCTCCCAGTGGAGTCTTATGTGAACCAAGATAATCAGCAGGCCTACTGATCACCAGTGGAGTCTTTGATCTTTAAGGAGCTATGGAGTCACCAGGTGGAAGGTTTAGGATGCTTCTAGAGGGTACACTATCCACCACAGTGCTTCCGAGATGTCCCTTTCCAAGGATATCCTAAAAACACAGCAAAATCTAACCAGAGATTGACTGGGACGGCTTTTACCAGATATGTCACCTGTGAAAGAGGATGAGATCCGGAGGCTACCTGGCCCTTTCCAGACTCTGTCTAAGAGTGTGGGAGAAAACAACAAAGGTATAGAGGTTGATCTGTGAATAGGAGTGTTTATATGCCAACCTAACTAGAGATTATAAGTTTCTGAGGTTCTTATGATGTAGTAAGGTGAAAAATACTCAGAATGTCCCCAGTGGAGTTGCCATTATGTTGGTGATGACAATAGGAGACAGAAAAATGTTATCAGCTATAGGCTCTCAGATTTTCCCCAGTGGAGTCGCCATTATGTTGGGGTCGAAAATGGGAGACAGACAAATGTTATCAGTTATAGGCTCTCAGATTTCCCCAGTGGAGTCACCATTATGTTGGGGTCGAAAATAAGAGACAGAAAAATGTTATCATTTATAGGCTCTCAGATTTCCCCAGCGGAGTCGCCATTATGTTGGGGTTCCCATGTTTTGGCCAGATTGGCGAGACCAAAATATGAGACAACATCAGAACCACTTTTAGACCTCAGGATCTAGCCCTCCTAGGTCCAGAGAGGGATCTCTCTATATAAGCAAAAGTTTTAAGTCTTTGAAGTTCAAGGTTTAAGATGTTAGGCTAGTTATAAGGCTCAGAGTTTGTTTGTTTGATTGTTGGGAATCAGGAAAGAAGGGTTCGATATAAGACAAGGACGAGAAAAGAGGATTTTAGTCAAAGGAGAGATGCTCCAGGGAACATTCAAGACCATTGGGCAATGGAGTTAGGAAAGGATTTACTTGCTACTCAATGTGCAGGCTTTCAGTTGGGCTAGTCATCTAAAGCATTGGATCTTAAGATGATAGTGTGGCATGAAATGGTAAGAGAGGAGGGAACAATAAATATTTAGAACACGAAGTTAAAAACCTGAGATCAGAGAGAGACTTTTAACTCTCAATGCTTCGGCCTCCAGCTTGAGGGATCTTAGAAAGGTTCAATTAATTGAAAAAGATCCTAGTGAGATAAAGACAGAGTTTTAGACCTCCCAATGTTCCTAATTCATTCAATTAAATCCTAACAAGAACATCTAAGAACATATTCATTTAATTCATACATCAACTAGCAGGTAATGACATCCACTACACTGGTTAAATTAACTGAAATCAACCCTTAGATAACACATTTAATAGAAAACATCAAAGGCAAGGAGAGCAGAAACATAGGGTACCTAACAAGGGTAAATCCTATGCCATATTTTTGATGCAAGCCAATAGAAATGAAATGAAATGAACTGTGAGTTAAAAACAAATATAGAGATAGGAAAACATCACCGCTGCTTTAGATCAGGATCCAAAGAAATGTGCTTGTCATATTAAATAGAAACACCAGTCAAGTACAACATTACCAATAGCTGGATATTCAATTTGAAAACATCTTCCTCAGCCTATCTTACAACTTTACACAGAGACTATGTCTCAAAAGAAACAGCTTGTAATTCTCTGATAACCGATCAACAACCTTTACAATGAGTTCTTTCATGAATTTACAACTCAAGTGGAGCAGATAAGGTAGGTGAAAACTAAATGCAGCATTAAAACTCAGAAGAGGAAGAGGGCGGAGGCCTCATTCTATTTTAAATTCTGAGCATTTATCTCTGGTACTCTTTAGATGAAAAATTGGTCTTCGTTAGGCTTCCATTTACTCCGGGTATGTCTCTGATGTACTTGTTGTAACACTCTGGTGAACTAAAACAAAAAGGTAGAATAATAATGCTAATGTCTACCATATTGTGTAACAATTTCTTTTGATAGCATAGGACTATTGTCAGGGCTGGAAATTCCTCAGGAACATGGTATAGAATGAAAGCAGCATGGGCACTTCGTCCTTTCACTGGTAGGGACATTTTGCTGATGGTGACATTTGATATATATCATTTTCTGGCGCTGGACCTTCTGTGTGATCTGTGATGTCTTTGGTCTGGTATTCTGCCTTCAAATCATTGGATTAAGGCTCAAAATCTTCAATGACAGGCCCTAAACATTATGTTTTACCATTAATACTCTTAGCCGCTTTCTCGTTGTCTCTAACTACAAAATCTGTGCTTTAATGGCGCTGGGGAGGTTTTACAGAGTTTAAACTTTGTTCATTTAATGTGAGCCTTGTCATGAAGTCTTCTCAGACCTTTCTTCATGATTTCAATCTCTGAACATGGTCTTCTTTGCATTCCTTGCCACTGTAACTATGGATGTGAATCATGATGGTTTTCTACCTGCCTGTAACCCTGCAAAACATGAAAACACGTTAAGAAAACAAGCATTGGGGATGGTGAATGCAGCGGGGACAATGGAAATGACCATGCAGGTTGGCAACATGGTGGAATAGTTGTAGGTTGATGGCGGAAAGCACAACAAACAATGGAGGATGGAGAGGTGGAAAATTAAATGTAAATCATTCAAAATTTGACCTTTGAATGAGTTATATAGGGGACAGACGAAAAGGGTGATGAAAACACGTGGAGTTGTGATGTGGCGGGACCGGGCAACGGCGAGACATGCAGTTAAATCTGGACCATCCAATCTCAGGAGGAGATCGATGGCTGAAAATGCATCGTAGGGCGATGGACAGTGGGCCAGTGGTACGATTGCCTTGGGTTATCCCCCGTGCAACTTCGTGGAGCGATGACCGTTGGATGGGTAGCTTTGGATCGGACGGTGCACATGAATATCACACCGGGTTTTCTGCTGAATGTTAATGCACGATGGAGGGGCGGTTTTCAAATAATGCTCGAGACACATGTCGTTCGTCCAGTGGAATCGCTCCGAAATTAAAAATATTTCCAGCCCTCAGAAAGTGGTGCGATAGATACAGGCGGTTTTTGAACAGGGCGCGTTGGCATGGGGACCACTGAGGCATGTAAATGAACGGTGGAGATGTGATGAATGGGCGGTGAAAGAGTTTAGTGATGAACGTTGTGGGGATCGCGACGACCGTCCGATCTACACAGATCGACGGTTTAAAATATTCCTGAAATACCCAACGCGCTAAGCGCTTTTTGGCCTAGCGCCCAGTTTCGGCGCTCGGGTCCCGTGGGGGGAAAGATCTGAGGGGCTAGGGCCAAAAGGTGCTAAGCCCATATATATGGAAAACATGGCTTTTTGGCCCATTTTAATGCAATTTGAGGGTGGGAAAGGGTAACGATAGAGGAAAAATAGGGGAAAATAGGCCAAACAAGGGGTGTGTGTAGGGTGTAAAGGGGATTTTGGGGGGGTTTAGAGGGTAAGAGGGGAAATTTGACCAGGGGGAAAAAAGGGTTAAAATTGGCATTCTGCAGGGATACAAGGGCAAATGTAGGCCTTTTGGAGAATTTTTTTTTGCAATCAGTGAGACTTTTTGGATGGATACAACAGTAGAAATAAATCACAGGGCAGAGGGCATGAAGAGGCTTTCAAGGATGATGTGTTTTCAGAGGAAATGCATTCCTTGAAGGCTCAAAAACATTTTAGCCCCCTTTTTTCTTGCCAAAAAATTTCATAGGGGGCTAACACCACTCTCACTACTGTATCATTCAGTTATACTAGATACAACTAGCTCAACTGAGTTTAACTCCATTAACTGATTTAAACTGAATAACAACTCCATGAACTACTCTTCCAACTCTGTCATAACTTTTCCACTTCAGTTCTAACTGAGTCCTCCATGCATGAACCCCCAGTAAACCCTAGGAATTGCGTAATTCCTTCAGCCCACTAATTTTCCAAATATGTACACTAAAATTAAGTGCTCCAAGAGAATAAGTTGATGTTTATTGTCAGATTATTATTAAGAGCTAATAAAAATTGACACTTCTATTTTTAGATCGATGATTTATAAATAGACTTCGCCCAATATTCTAAAAATAGAATTTCATCTATTTTTCCAACTTGACCAACCATCCACAAATAGCATCCTGCAACTTCTGAAATATGATCACCATGTCTAAAAATAGACTTGCACCTAAAAATAGCCTGTGGGCCCACTTAGTGAAGGTGACTTATTTTCACTAAGCTCATCATCTTTCTTAATATCAACACTCCCTCTCAACAAGATAGGGATTATCCTTCACCCTGATCCTGCCTCTATGGTATTCGAATTTTCTCCTGGTGAGCACCTTCGTCAGAATATCTGCATCCTAATCTTCCATAGGAATGTATTGAAGCAACATGATCTTTCGCTGCACACAATCTCTGATATGATGATACCAGATATCAATATGTTTAGATCTATCATGAAACACAAGATTAATCAAGAGTTTAATGCAACTCTGATTATCACAATGTATTACTGTAGGATCTAAATGTGAACCGAAAAAACCAACCAGGATCTTCCTCATCCAGATAGCCTCACATGCAGCTTGAATTACTACCATGTATTCTGCTTCCACTGAACTAAGTGCCACAGATCTTTGTTTTTTTCTATACCAAGAAACTGTTGTAGATCCGATACTGAAAATCCCTCCTGATGTGCTCTTTCTGTCTGTTGGGATGCCTGCCCAATATGCATCCGTGAAGCCATGCAACTTCACCTCATCCGTCTGTCTGTAGCATAAGCCATACTCAATTTTTCCCTTGAGATACCTCAAGACATGCTTTCCTGCCTTCCAAAAGAGTTTGGTAGGCTTAACCATTGCTTGTGAAAGTTGGTTCACCATATAGCATATGTCCGGTCTTGTATTAACTAAATACATGAGAGAACCCACCAACTGTTGATAAACAATGGCATCCACTACCTCTGTCAAAGTAGCATCCTCTTTCCTCCAATTTCCTAGAAGAGGAGTATCAATAGGCTTGCATCCTTGCATGTGAAACTTCTCAAGTGTCTCCTGAGCATACTTTCCTTGTGACAAAAATAGTTCACCTTCCCGCTGCCATATTTCCAATCCAAGGAAATAATGAAGGAGGCCCAAATCCTTCATCTCAAACTCCTTTGAAAGATCTTCCTTGCATGAATGTATCAACTACTCATCACCCATTAGTATTAAATCATCAACATAAAGAACAATGACTAAAATCTTACCCTCCACCACAATTTGGTATAGGTTTGCATCCGCCTCACTCTTGGTGAAGCCTACTCCAGTGAAATAGTTGTCGATCCATGTGTACCAAGCACGTGGTGCTTGCTTCAGCCCATATAGCGCTCTTTTGAGCCTGCACACATGCGACTTGTTGCTGAAGATCTCAAATCCTTCAGGCTGCTCAATGTACACCTCTTCCTCAATGATCCTGTTAAGGAACTCAGTGTTCACATCCATCTGATGAATGTGCCAACCCATCTACGCTAAGAGAGAAAGGATGGTCCTTATGGAAGAATAACGTGCGACAGGTGCAAAGGTTTCTTCATAATCAATCCCCTTTATCTGTGAGAAGCCCTGGGCAATAAATCTTGCCTTATAATTCTCGACGCTCCCATTAGTAGCTTGCTTTACCTTGTAGATCCATCTTGATCCCACAAGTTATTTACCCACTGGCCTTGGAACAATCTCCCAAGCACTATTTCTGACAATGGAGTCATACTCCTCCACCATGGCATCTACCCATGTGGGCTCCTGCACTGCTTCTTCAAAATAAGATGGCTTTGTCACGATACACTTGCTCATAAGAGCCATATAACCAGTAAATCGGTCAGGTGACTATTTCTGTCTGCATTGTGATGTAGGGACTCCTACATTCTGTGGCGCATCAAGCTTCAGTCTCTCAGCTTCTGTGGTACACTTTCTGCATTTTCTGATGTTTATTTCTGCATGAGTGGACTCCTCAACTCCATGAATCTCCTCCTGTGGCTGATCCACATCTAGAGGCTCATCTTTGGGAACAAGAAGTTCATCCTTTGCATGCAAGTGTAGCTCCCTCTCAAGCGATAAATTCATGTCCTTCACCTCATTGAATTTTATATCCCGTCACACCACAGTCATCTAACTGTCTAGCAAATACACATAATAATTATGGGGTGTTTTTGTGTACCCCACAAATATCCCAACTTCTGCAGTTGGCTCCAGCTTCTTCCTAGCCTCCTTTGTCACATGAATGTAAACATATGAGCCAAAAATATTCAAATGAGAAATATTAGGCTTGTTACCAGTAAAAGCTTCTTCAAGTGTACTCATGCCAAGTACTCTATGAGGACAATGGTTTTGCAGATAAACAGCAGTGTTGCATGCTTCCGCCAAAAAGTGCATCAATAGGCCCTAGTCATGCAGCATTTCTCGTGCAACACCCACAATCATTTTGTTCTTCCTCTCCGTGACCCCATTCTGTTGTGGGTTATGAGGCACTATGAGTTCTTTTCGAATTCTTTGTTTTCTACAAAAGTCTTTGAATTCGCCTGAGATGTATTCACCACCATTATCGCTCCGTAGAGCTTTCACTTGCTTCCTCGAATCCTTCTCCACCAATGCTTTAAACTCACAGAACTTTGAGAATGTTTCGCTCTTCTTCTACATGAAGAAGAACCAACATCTACGATAATAGTCATCAAAAAATATAACATAATACCTATATTTTGTTGTTGAAGCAACCAAGAAAGGTCCACACACATCTCTGTGAATTCTCTCCAGGATCACCGAAGCACGGTTCTCCTTCTCATGAAAGGTGGTCTTCACAAACTTACCCATAGTACATCCCTTACATTGATTTGACTGTGCAAGAGTACCCTTGGGAAGTCCAGTAGAATTTTGCTGCAAAATCTTCAAAGCACCATGGTGAAGATGGTCCAATCTCCTGTGCCATAATTTTCCCTCATCCCGGCTCACCACTTCTTCTACTTTGCCCATCATTGTAGCGCAGCCATCTATCTCAAGCTTGTAGAGATTATTAACTTGAATCCCTATCCTCTTGGTTTCACCCATTTTTTTTATGTCACGGGAAATCTTTTCCATCGCTAAAAACAACGTCATAGCCTTTGTCTTCCAACATTGCGACCAAGACCAAGTTCTTCTTCAAACCTGGAACATGCATAACATCTTTCAACAGAAATGGATTACCTAACTCCCTCTCAAAGGTAATAGTCCCAATTCCAGTCACACTGTATCGACCATCGTCGCCCATCTCAATATGCATTTGAAGGTCCTTCTCCTCCAAGTCGCTAAACAACTCCTTATCTCCCATCATATGGAAATACGCACCACTATCAAGATACCACACTGATCCCATATAGCTTAAAACCAAGCATGCGATCAAAGAGAAATCAATTTCAAATTGCGAGGTTAAATCCTCTCCAACTGCAACTCTAGTAGCCTTCTTGTTCTTCTCTTCTGTGGGAAGTTAGTGGTGAAATGACCATGTTCGTGACAGTGAAAACACTTCACCTTGGACAAATCCTGCTTCTTTCTTTTAGCTTCGGATTTTGAAGGAAATTTCTTCCCCTTCCCTTTCCTTTCTTTGGCATCCAAAGCAAAATTCTCTTCATCTTCATTCTTTGATGAAGAGCCATCCCTGGTACTTCACCTTATCTCCTCCTGCACAAGATCCAACCAAAGTCGCTCCCACCCCGACAGTTTCTCCCGTCCATTGACAGAGTCTTCGTATCTATGCCAATTCTTCGGAAGCCTAAGGAGAGAAAATCTCACCAAGTATTCATCATCAACATTAATCCCCACACTTCCCAGTTCATCCCTACAGTGGAAAAACTTCATGAGATATTTTGGAATACTTTCGCCCTTCTCCATTTTTATTTTTCTGAGCTTATCTTTCAGTGCCAACTTCCTCTGGTCGCTACTGCTTTGGAAAAAATTTGTCAAAGCCTTCCACATTGCAAATGGAGTGGCTTTCCTATGAATAATGGACACAATATGGTCCTTCACACTTTCCAACAGAATTCTTCTTGTCTTTTCTATATTCTTTTGCCATGCGTCAAGTAATGCAACACCGCTAGATCCTGGCTTAGGAACATCGCTATCGATGAAATCCTTCAGTCCATTATCTTCCAGCACCGCCTCCATCCTATCCTTCCAGGCTATTTAATTTGAGCTCCCATCAAGGGTATACTCCAATCAGAACCCATCGAAAGACATTTCTATGTATACTCAAGTGTCCAACCAATAATTTTCTACAGTGAATTCGAATTGTCCACCAGCACAAACTCAACAATTCTTCACAATTACAATATTCAAGAATTAAAACTATTTTGATACCATGTAGAAATTATATATAAGATGCATGTATATATCCAGATTCTCCTGACCTAGCAATATTTATCTTCTTGTTAAATACAGAATCCTTCCATTGTTAATCTTTTGCGGAAATTAAAATCAATTGCAAACACATGAAGCAATAAAAACAATCGCACATAACACAATTGTTTAACGGGAAAGCCTGAAGTTGAAAACCCCAACTATCATATATTATGTATCATGGAGATCATTTAACAATCTCATACAAAGCTTAGTACATCAAGCTCTCAATACAATCAATCATGACACACTAACAAGAATAAATCTGCAAATCCATGCACCGATTTCTTGCCACCTGATAGCCTGCCTCCACTGCGCAATCCCTGCTGAAGAATAGCTCTGAATGAATTAAAATTACCCTTGCTTGCACTACGTGATCCTCATTGGAAACTCCAATGTGTGTGTGGTGTAATCAATGCATCACTATAGTCACAACAGATAGTCCATCTTGCCCTTTCACCTATCTCTCCACTAGGTTTCAAATGGAATTGACATGCACTGTAGTTAACTATTGTATTGTTCAGTTGATTAATGAGTTATTATTTGTGAATTAATTAACTAATTAATTCACTCCACTCTCACTAGTGTATCATTCAGTTAGACTAGATACAACTAGCTCAACTGAGTCTAACTCCATTAACTGAGTTAAACTGAATAACAACTCCATGAACTACTCTTCCAACTCTGTCATAACTTTTCCACTTCAGTTCTAACTGAGTCCTCCATGCATGAACCACCAGTAAACCCTAGGAATTGCGTAATTCCTTCAGCCCACTAATTTTCCAAATCTGTACACTGAAATTAATTTCTCCAAGAGAATAAGTTGATGTTTATTGCTGGATTATTATTAAGAGATAATAATAATTGACACTTCTATTTTTAGATCAGCAATCTATAAATAGTCTTCACCCAATATTCTAAAAATATAATTTCATCTATTTTTCCAACTTGACCAACCATCCATAAATATCATCCTTCAACTTCTAAAATATGATCACCATGTCTAAAAATAGACTTGCACCTAAAAATAGCCTACGGGCACACTTAGTGAAAGTGACAGATTTTCACTAAGCTCATCATCTTGTTGAATCTCAACACTCCCTCCCAACAAGATAGGGATTATCCTTCACCTCGATCCTGCCTCTATGATATTTGAATTTTCTCCTAGTGAGTGCCTTCGTCAGAATATCTGCATCCTGGTCTTCTGTAGGAATGTACTGAAGCAACATGATCTTCCGCTACACACAATCTCTGATATGATGATATCGAATATCAATATGTTTAGATCTATCATGAAACATAGGATTAATCGAGAGTTTAATGCAACTCTAATTATCACAATGTATCACTGTAGGATCTAAATGTGAACCGAACAAACCAACCAGGATCTTCCTCATCCAGATAGCCTCACATGCAGCTTGACTTGCTACCATGTATTCTACTTCCGCTGAACTGAGTGCCACAGATCTTTGTTTCCTGCTGTACCAAGAAACTGTTGTAGATCCGATAGTAAAAATACCTCCTGATGTGCTCTTTCTGTCTGTTGGGATACCTGCCCAATCTACATCTATGAATCCATGCAACTTCAACTCATCCGTCTGTCTGTACCATAAGCCATACTCAGATGTGCCCCGGAGATACCTTTGTACATGCTTTCCTACCTTCCAAAAGAGCTTGGTAGGCTTAACCATCGCTTCTGAAAGTTGTGTTGGCGAGAAGTCAGGTCTCGCGGACAAGACCCAGGTTCAAGAGTTGTGGCCAACAAAGGGGTCTGGTGTAGTCTAGGAACACGCCGGCATTTTCACCCTGCTCCGGAGAGCAGTGCGTCTCACTCGAGGCGTGCCGCAACCACATGCAGAAGGGGATGAGATCAGTAGCAAGGAACAAACCCGCAGCTAAAGAAGGACAGTGCATCCATTACATATACAAAGCTATATACGCAAGATCACTAAATAAGCATTCAGACATTCGCAAATAAAATTTTAAACCAGCATAAACACATTACAAGCACATGAACATCTTATTGAGACAGCAACCTTCCATTGTATTAATCTCATGGACAAACACATGATTACATGGCATCCTCACTGATAGCTCACAAATCTGATACAGATGAATTTTGGAACAGAAAGGTAGAATGGAGAAGATAACAAACCATATGAAGAACATGCATGATTCCTCCACAGACGCCCTGCGCATCTTTCCCTGTCTCGAACCTCGCAACCTCTTCAGCATCTATTCAACATTCTCTTTTCAGCCGGGTGACTGTTATTTATTCACCCGCTCTCCCGACTATCAGTTCCTCTGTGGCTTTACTTCGGCTTCTCCTAGCTTCTCTCATGTTATCTGCGTGTTCCACTTCTTGTCTTCTGCTGTGTTTCCTTCATCTGCACTTGTCCCTGTTCTATCTCCAGCTATCGTATGCTTTCGCGCCGCCTTGGTAGCTCCGCAACTCCTAGTAGTTGTGGCGCAGTCGCGGTTGCCATGTGTATTTATTCTGCAACTCAAAAAGGGTCAAAATTCAAAATGTCTTAGCCAAGATTTCAAAACTAAACGAAAACAAGGGCCCCAACAGGCCCCGACCACAATTCCTTGACTCGTCCGCGAGTCAATCACAAATAACAGTTTCTTCCATTGCCCCGCTGGCTCCCGTGCTCTTTTCTGCTGTGCCTTAACCCTGTGCCCTTTCCTGGTATGCTCCGGCACTTGGTTGTTCAAACAAGGGCCCCAACTCCGGGACCCGGTGGAGCGTTGTATCTCTAAGCTCGGTGAAGTCCGCCACCGCTTGCTGCCATTCCTGCACAAGCAAGTCGGCTTCTTGAGAGATCCGGGTGGCGGCGGCTTCGTCTATGGTCGTCAGGGCATCCCCGAACAGCGTGGCAAGCTGGGCTTCGGCCTTGGCATCCAGCTGGTGCATGGCATCAGCATTGGCGCGAAGGGGAGGACGAATTTCCTGGAGGACGTGTTTGGCCGCAGTCGAGTCGGCCTTAGTCTATTGCAGTTGAAGTTCGAGCTCGTCCGCCTAGGCGTAGAGCTGATCTAACCTTGCTGGGTCCACGGTCGCCTGAATGTCATGGGAAATTTGTTGCAGCTGGGCAGCGATAGGATGCGTCTTGACAGTTAGAGCGAGTGAGCACTCCTGCAAACTTCGCAGAAGGGCGGAAGCCGCGGCCGCAGTGGAATGGAGGGTTGCCTGCATACTAACTGCCTGAGTCTGCTTGGCAGTCACCTGTTCTGAATGGACAGTCGGTGGATCTGGAAGCGTAGGCTGTGCGGCTAACGCCGCTTGGAGTTCCTCGTTCTCTCTGCAACCAACATGGAAAACAGTCCTAAGGTGGTGAGCCTGGAGTGCTATACTGTCCTCCGCTATAGTGGCAGGAAGTGGGGCATAATGAGCCCTTGCAGCAGGCCATAAGTTGGAGAGCGCCTGAGTAGCAATGTTGACCTGCTCCTGTAGGTTGGTCTTCTCCCTAATCATCTGATTGCGCTGTTCAGTAAGCACCGTGATCTGATTACGCTGCTCGGTACACCGCTGCTGCAGCTCTGTGTGAATCTGCTCGGCCTTGAGGGCCGCCCACTGAATGAGTAGGTATAGCTGTGCTGGACTCCATGGTTCTGCATTGGTCGTGTTGGGTGCACCCTGCTTCGGCACCCGCTCCTGCGAAGGTTGGTTGCTGGCCACTGGTCGGCTTGAAGTCTCTGGAGGATGGACCGGCGTCTGCTGCTGCACTGAAGTGGCCATCTTGGACTCCGGCCGGTCTTGCTGCATGGTCTGCTCTGGGGGAGGGGTAGCCGAATCAGCCCCACCATTCGTTAACCTGGTAGATATAGTAGAAGGAGGATCCTGGGCCATGGCCACGGGGTTAACCGGCGGTACCACAGCTGCAGTACTGGAGGTGACTTCCACCCCGTGGTCACCTCCGAAAAGTTCCCGGATGAGAGAATCTGACACAGTGGCTGATGAATTGGATGGATTGGAGGAAGTGGCAGGTGGTCGGCCGGTGGAGGGAGCGGTGGACGGAGTGAAAGAAGTGTGAGGGAGGCGAAGGTTGAGGAACTCTGACGGATCGATCAGAGGTTCCTACGGAATCAAAGTCATTGTGGGTGGAGTGGCTGGTGGATCATCGTCAATAAGATCCACCACGGGATCTGTGACCATAATGCGGGCCCTCTTGGATGGAGGGGGGTCTGATGAATCGGATTCGAGGCCTGGTTCGCCCATTGGTGTGATGATAGGGGTGGCAGAGGTGAACAGGTTAGTGGGGATGGGAGAAATGAGGGGGGCGGTATTGGAGGGAGCACGAGACCGACTGATATGAAATTCAGCAAAGGAGGGAAATATAGGGGCACCACTTGAAGCAACTTGGGTGGCCACGTTAAGTCGTCGTACCTGGTCATTGAGGTGCTCGACGATCGGGACCAGCGATTCGGGCAGGTCCGGTGCGGTCTCAGCTGCATCTTGTGGAGGTTCCGCCACAACCTGTGATGACCCCGCTGCGCCGGCAGCATCCTCTCAAAATTATAGCGGGTGATCCCATCGCGGACGTGCTTGACGACCCCCGGCCACGCAGAGACCTCCCGGTGAAAGGTGTCGTCATTCCACTGGAATCTGAGGGGCGCCATGTGAAAGGTGGTGTCTGACACGCAAGTTGGCCAGAGGAAGGTGTGCCTGTGGCTGACCCCAAACCACACCTGCTCACTGTACTCATCCAACAGGTGCCTGGGCACCCGCTGCTGGTTGGTCACCACATCTGTCATCATCCCATACCACGCCTGGAACGCTTCCGCGTTCACCTGTTTGGTGCTGGGGTCTGTGGACACCTGCCAGGGGGTGTATTTCATCGCAAGAGGCTGGCTTGTGGTCGTCTCCACTGGCGTTCGGACAGGAGGAAGGTGCCATTTCCACATGGCGAAGGCTAAGATCAAGTACCCGTAAATGAAACTCGTGGTACGCTTGTAGTTCTCTTCGCAGGCCGCGAATAGTTCTTTTAGCACAAACGAGCACCAATTCAACTTGGCGCCCTGGATGCAGTGCTCTGCAATGGAGATTTTTTCCAGAGTGCACTCTCCCTTCGTGTAGTGCCGCATCGTCTTGCTAGCGATCAGGTAGCAAGCGAACCGAATTTCTGGCTTATTGATTAAATCAATTTTTGCACCTTTGCCCCCTCGGCGAGTGCCATAATTGGTGTACAGGTCTGAGTCACCCGACTTTCGGGTGCGCTTGGAGGATGTTTGGCCAACAACGGAGACATCCGCGCCATTCTGAGATAGCCCTGTAAGCCGATGAATGTGTTCGGCATGAATTGGAATTTCCTCATTGAGCCACAGGGACCCGTTTTGTATTCGACTGAGGAGGAACCGGGTGCATTGCAGGACCGGTCCCGTGGTGCCAAAAAGTGGAAGAGTCCTCAAATTCATCAAGGACGACTGTTGTAAGCCCCTGAATTCTGATCGCATCCGGCTGTTGGAGCTGCTGCCTGGCGTGTAATGGTGCTCCATGTAGGTCTGCCAATGGAGGTGGGGGAATTCAGCTGGGTCGGACAGGTTGGCGTCCGTACATGCTGCATTGTCATACTTGCCCACTAGCGACTCTACGCGGTGAATTCGGTTGTCCAACACTGGTTCGGGGATGGAGATGAGAGCTCTCGGCATCTTGGTGCAGCGTTGGTAGACTTGGAGGATTCTGCTGGAGTTTCCTTCTGAGTGCGGTGTGCTTGAAGGCTGTAATTGCTCTGGAGTCGCTGCAACTTCCAAATTGAACTGGTCCATCATTCTCGTGCTGTTGATCTTCATGCAAATTATGGCATCCGCTGGCACGAGCGGAGTTGATGAGACTCCATAACGGCAATTAATTCTTGCTATCCTTCGAGGCTGCGATAATCGTGCGATCAATCGCGTGCCTGTATGTAATCTGACAGTTGCTGACGGTGTCATGGGAATATGGGCGGACACGATGGCTGAGGGAAGTGCGGGTGATGGAAAATGATTACGGTACAATTACTGTCTACTTATGGTAATTTATGAAGCAAATCTGAGCGATCCTACGGACTGACAAAAGGACTGACGGAAATGACCTGGACTGACACTGGCACGGGGATGGATCCTACGTGAACGACACGCTGGACTGGCGCGGAGACACACTGGACTGGCGCTGCGACACGCTGGACTGGTCCGCCCCGACCACAGTCGGTTGCGGTGAGGTACCCGCAACTGACCAATTATTTGACAGACTACCTATGAATGGAAAAGACTCCCTACTCTCATCCCGGTTGCGGGAGAGTTATTCGACTAAGCTACTCTACGGGTTCTCTCGGTTGCGAGAGTTATTGATGAAAAGTGAAAGGTACCTACTCCTGGTAGGGTTTCAGGCGTGCGCCATTTACCCACCCAGGAAGAACTGTATCGTCCAGCTGTGCTAACCAAACGGCTCCTGAGTCGCGGATCTTGATGACAAAGTACAGTCCCAACCAGTGCATCTGGAGCTTGCCTGGAAACTTCTGGAACCGGCTGTCATATAAGAGAACTTTACGCCAACTTGGAAGGCTTTGGTTTTGATGTGGCGGTCGTGCCACGCTTTCTGCCTGGCCTTCTGAACCTTCTGGTGGAATTCCGCAAGGAATCGGGCCTCATCCAGCTCCTATAGCTCCTGGAGGCGTTCCCAAAGTGACTCCTCTTCTGAGAATTGGAGGGACGTTGCGATCAAAAGACTGGGTACAGTGAATTCGGCGGGAATCACAGCTTCCCAGCCATACACCAACTGGAATGGTGTCTACTTGGTCAAACGTTTCACTGTGGTCCGGTAGGCCCATAATGCCGCTGGGAGGCGCTCGTCCCAATCGTCGCGCTGAGCATTGCAAATTTTAGTCAAGCCCTTCTCAAGAATCTTGTTGAAAGCTTCCACAGTACCATTGGCATGTGGGTGGTATTGGCTGCTTTTATGATGCTGAATCATAAATGTGTCCAGTAGTGACTTGACCGTGGCATTGATGAAATGCGTACCCTGATCGTTGGTCAAGCTCCGTGGGCAGCCAAAGCGGCTGATGATGTGTTCAAAAATGAACCAGGCAGCGGTCTCTGCTGAGCAGTCGCGTACCGCTGCTGCCTCAGCCCACCGTGTGAGGTAATCCGTGGCGGTAATGATGTATCGGGCCTTGGAATGTCGAGCGATTGGTGCAATGGGACCTACGAAATCCACAACCCACTTTTCAAACGGCCGCAACACATGCACTGGGTGTAGCGGGAGCTCGTCCCTGTGCGAAGGCCTTCCCGTCCGCTGGCAAACATCACAACGCTTCACATAGGCCTTACAGTCAGCATGTACCATCGGCCACCATAGGCCAGCTTGAAGTACCTTCCTTGCGGTGGGTTTCGCACCCACATGCCCTCCCGCAACACCACTGTGACATTCCCACATCACTGCTTCCCGTTCATGGTCGAGAACACACCTGCGCAACACCTCATCAAGGCCCAGTTTGTATAGTTGCCCCGCAATCAATTGGTAGTCGGCCGCCCGGACAACCAGGTGGCGTTTCTGAAGCGGGGTGTAATCCTGAGGGCACTGTCCCATGGTCAGATAAGTAGCAATGTCAGCCAGGTAATCTGGTACTGCTTCAACTCGGAAGAGGTCAGCGTCCGGTAGCTGATCGTCCAACAAGCCTTCATTCTCTCCCGTCTCCAACCTGGATAAATGATCGGGACCAACATTCAACCTGCCAGGCTTGACAATCACCTCAAACATAAATTCCTGGAAAATTAGTAACCAACGACAGATTCTCCCTTCCAACAAAGGTTTATTCACCAGATATTTCAATGCAGAATGGTCCGTGAAGAATGTAAATTTGCCGCCCAGAAGATAGTGGCGAAACTTCTGGAGAGAGTACACCATCGCCAATGCCTCCCGCTCGGTCGTGGTATAATTCTTCTCCGCATTCGATAACCGACGGCTGGCGAAGTACACGGGGTGATCAACTGTCTTCTCCCCAGGTTGCGCCAATACAGCTCCAAGTGCAATTCCGGACGCATCAATATGGACATGGAACTGCTTATCCCAGTCAGGATGAACAAGTATGGATGTCGTCGCCAACTTCTCCTTCAATGTGTCAAGTGCCCTCCTGCACTCCGCCATCCACTCAAACGCTTCTGACTTCCGCAACAGTTTCTCCAGAGGGGCCGTAATCCTTGCGTAGTTGCGAATAAACCGCTTGTAATATCCTGTGTGCCCGAGCAATGCCCGCAACTGCTTCACAGTCTCGGGGGCCTCCATGTGGACGATGACCGCGACCTTGGCAGGATCAACGCAGACCCCTTGCTTACACACCACATGGCCCAAAAGTGTGCTGAATGGAACCGCAAAAATACATTTCTTTAAGTTCAAGGAAATCTGCAGCTGGCGACACCGGTCAAACATAACACGCAACAGAGAGGCGTGTTTCTTCAACAGACTATAGACAGTCCAGTCGTCCATGTAGACCTCCAGGAACTTGTGAATGTACTCCTGGAAAGCAGCAATTACAATCCGGGAAAACACAGCCGGTGCATTCTTCAGACCAAACGGCATAACATGGTATGCGAATGATCCCCACTCAGTGGTGAATGTCGTCTTTGCTTTGTCTTCCTCGGCGATGCACACCTGATGGTAGCCCGAGAACCCATCAGTGAAGGAATAAGCTTCGTTCCCCGCGACATGATCTAGAACTTCATCGCTGAAAGGAGTGGGAAACGGATCGTGGATGCAAGCATTATTCAGGCTCCGGTAGTCGACACAGACCCGGATCTCCGCTTTGTCCTTCTTGTTCTGGATGACAATGGGACTCACCCATTCGGCTTCTTCTACTGGAAAGATGAGACCTGCAGCCAGCATTTTGTCAATCTCCATCTTGACCTTCTCTTTGATACGTGGATTCAACCGGTAGGGTCGGTGCTTCACCGGTCTAGCCCCCGGCTTTAACATGATGCGCATTTCTCCCAGATCCCCCTTGATCCCCTTCAGGTCCGCGACTGAGGACGGAAACAAATCTTCGTATTCCCGGAGGAGGCTGAAAATTTCTTTTGTTGTCTCCTCGTCCCAGTAATCTCCCACCGTTGCGAGCTTAGGTTTCTCATCCGTTCCAATGTTCAGTTTTTTTGTCTTTAGCGGCTGTAAATGGACTCCTTCAGTCGTCGGCTCTTCACTGATGCTCCGCTCGCCTTCCTTTTCGTCAAAATAGAGATGCCTGAGGTCCTCCAAACTATCGTCCTCCAGATCGCCATCAATCCGGTGACAAACCAACTCGCGCCTGACCTCAGGTCGTGACACAGCCGGGCCCTCGTCGGGCTCGGGCTGGCAGAAAAACAAGATCCCCTTGATTGCCTGTAGGGCCTGAGACTCCTGCGCCATCTCCCCTTCGAACGAGAAGCACCAAACGAACTTGTCCGCAACTGCCTGCCAAGAGCGGGTTTCCCGTTTCCTTTCTTCCTCCAGGTACTAGGCCCGAGGAATGGTGCCTAGGGAGTGGATAAACCTGTGGACCCATAGCTCCTCAGGGTACCGTGTGCTCTGCCACTGTTCTTCTCAGTCCCGCAAATGGTGTCGCGGGTCTGAAGTTCCATGGTACTTAAGTGTACTAGAGGGTCCTTCATCCTCTTTAAAGCGTGCCTGCAGAGCATCCGCCACGCACTCCCATCGCAACAGAGTGTTGCGGTGATTTTTCCACCACCGTGCCGACGTTGACTGCAAGGCCACATCCAAAAGTGGCATCCGGCTTTCAGCTGGGACCATGTCTTCCACCTTGGTAATAAAAGTATTGACTGCCCGCATGTTCGACAAGGTGGGATATCCGCGGATCTCAGTCCCTACCCATCGGACTTGGGCAATGGAGGCACATCTCCGCGTGGTGGTCTCACACCCCCCTTGCTGCCAGTCTTCCCAAGCGAGTTCAGATCCGAGCTCCGAGCTCTGCACACTCCGCCAACTGACAGAGCCAGTCGCGGTCGGGTTAATATAATCGTCCCGCTTTCCTGCGGTCATCTGATAAAGGTGGTCCATCATCTGAGCATCCTCCCGATTGTCCACCGTTTCTGTATATCGCGGGCCCTGATACGGGTCGAGAGGCTGGGTGACCCGTACCTCCCCATCCTCAAAGATCATCAGCTCCTTCTTGAGGTCGATGATGGCGTAATTCTCAAAAGCCCAATCAATGCCGAGTAAGGCCGGATAGGGATCCTTGTCGCCCATGATATCAATAACTTCAAATTCGGTGTATGTCTTCACCCCCGCAACATCGACCTCGACTCCCTCGAGTCGGCCGATTGGCAAAATGCAGTACTGGTTCGCCATCCTGAGTTGGATTGGCAAGTGGGCTAGCCGTGGCCTTCCAAGAGCCTCCCATGTCTTTCGTGGCAGTATATTGACGTCAGACCCCAAGTCCAACATGGTGTCGTTGATTTGGAATCCTGCGACCTGCGTGTTAAGCCGGAATTCTTTTCCTGTTCGTTGCTTGTTCCGCTTGACACGTTGCACGTATTGAGGGCTAGCGTCCGCCGGATCTCTGGGTTCTGTGCGCCCCTGCAGCGCTCCGTCCAAAGCATGCTTGAGCTGCTGTCGCAGCACATCGTTATCAACAATCCTGAGGAATAGCCGGAGCCAATCCTCGACCACAGTATCTGCGACATTCTGCGCACCGGATTCCGGCCGCCTGGGCTCCTCCAACCCTCCCTCGTTCTGCAACTGAGCGAATGCCTCAACCGCCTCCTGAAAATACTTCTTCTGGACTTCGGGCCTGATCAACTTCTTCGGGGATGCCGGCCGAACCACTCGTGCTGGCTCCTTCTCGTGGGCATCCTCACCCATCTTCTTTCCGCCCCTTGTTACTATCGCAACATTCTGCATGTCGGGGGTTGTGGCGCTGCGCGGTTCTGAGTTTATCAGATTCGCTCCCCTCTGCCTCACCCGTTCTTCCCACTTCTTGATGAGCTCCGGACAGTCTTCTGTAGCATGGGCGTTGACCCGGCACTGGGAACACCAGGGTCGTCGTGGAAGGGGACATTCTCGAGCCACATGACCCTCCTGGTCACAATTGTAGCATTTTACCGGACCGCGTCCGCCTGTGCGGCCTCCCCGCATGCCTCCGCCACCTCTTCCCCTTGGAGCCTCGTTCACCCGGTACGAGGGACGATCCAGTCGATCCGCAAGTGCGTCAAGCGCCCTGCACTGCTCAGTGTTGTGAGTCGTTGACACACAAAATTCCCAGTATACATTATTCGGGACCGTGGAATACTTCTGTAGTATCGGGCACATCCGAGGAGGATGCCCCAACGTCCGGCAAATCTCACAGTACTCTGTGGTGGAGGACCCCGGTTGCGGTGGGAACCCCGCATAAGTCTGTTGCGGCTGGTAGACTCCCTGCGGGTTCATCGCCGCGCCACCCCCTGGTGGTGGACCCCCCTGGATTGCTGCGACCGAGGGTCCTGCTCCTGCGCCGCGCAACCGAGGACACTCGGTTGCGACGTGGCCCTCGACCAGGCAATGAGTACACCAAAAATTCGGTCGCGCTGGTCTCACTGGCTGAAGTTCCTTGAGCTTTTCGGTCAAGCTGGAAATCTGGTGTTGCAACCCTATCAAAGAAGGGTCTTGCAGGCCCCCCCCCCCCCCCAATATTCCTGGGGGTAGCCCGCCATGGCTTCAATCTTCATGGCCTGCTCCAAAGCGTCCTGCAGATTATCAATCTTCTGCTGAGTGAGAGGGGTTCGTGTCAAGGGGAGCAGAGCCTTGATGAACTAGTCCCTCTGGTGGTTTGGATCGATCGGGTAGCTGAGTTTCCCGATCGCATCCTTGAATCACCGCATCAACTCCCACGCGGTCTCACCTTCCTTCTACTTAATTTCCCACAGCTCCGACAGGCCCTGCTGATCTGTCTAGGGGAGCTTGAATTCGCGGACAAAATCCCGCTTCACGTCCGCAATTACGGGGTTAGGATGAGCCTCGGACCACTTGATAAACCATCGCAGAGCCCTCTCTCTGAGCGTGGTTTGGAATTATATTAACTTCCCAGCATCTGGCGTCTGGCGAGCCCTCCAGATGGCTTCGCACAGGTACCAGTGCTGCTCTACATCATCATTGCCCCGGCCAGAAAACTCTGGATACCGGGTGAAAGATCCAGCCATGTGTACTTGCGGAGAATTGACCAGGATAAAGCCTCCTGATCCTGGTTGCGCAACGGTTCCACTAGGAAAAATACCACTACTAGTAACGCTGCTGTTACCGGACGTTACTGACACTGATGCACTATTGTATGACCGACTCAATGCTTGTAACTGAATAAAAATATTACTTAAAGGTTGATACAGTACCAGGGGAAGGTCGGGATCCTGGCCATGCAGAAGGTGAGAAGTAGGGCTGCCTGGAGGGGTGGGTGTCGTCTGATCTTGAAACATTCGCTGCATCACGTCGTGCCATTCATCATCGGAGCTCTCTTCGGGCTGCGTCTTTCCATTATCTTCGCTAGTCACGATCTCTCTTTCTCGCGTCGCTGGGCTCCCATGCACCCACTGCACTTCCACTGCTGTCCCATCTTCTTTTCGGGTATCCAAACCCATAACTCCTGTCCTCTGAGGCGCCTCCTTCTGATTTTTCCTCTCGATCTCTCTTCTCTTCAAATCTCTCATTACCCTTCTTCGCCACCTATCGGCAATCTGTGCCCGCCGATGTGCACGTAGCTCCCACAACTTGCATGCAGCCTCAGCATCCATTCCCCACTCCCCACTCTCACAGTCTACACAGCATCGGTCCCCTCAACCCTTCCCCCAGTACGGGTGGTTTACGCTTCCATACCCTTTTTGTGGAATTCAATCAACCCTTCGTCCACCATCAGGGCTTTGATCCACAGCGGAATCTCCTTCAACAGCTTCCCTCTCAGCCCTGAGTGGAAAATAGCCTCGGCCTTCGAGAAGGATTGGTAGCACTCAACAGAAAACTCCACAGCGTATCCTTCCAACGTGGTCCTTACCCAAAACTCCACTGCGCGGGTTAGTTCAGTATCTACCCGATGCAGTGCCACCAGGTCTTCGTGCGTCCACCTGCGGTTTATCTTCCGCAAACCTTCTTGGGGCAGCGTCGCTCGTAACCTCTGCAACCAATTGTAAAGATCCATAGGGAACCTTCCCCAGAAAATTTCGTACGTATCGCTGGCTGAGTCAGAGAAGAGAACAAGCTCCTTGATCGCATCCTCCTTTTTCTTGGTCAGCTCTGCTTGCTGAGCAATAAACTGGTCAAGATGATCATCCCACCATCGCCGTATCGCCTCTTCAAAGATCCTCGATACCATGATCTAGATCCCCTCAGAATATGCAGGTCCCGGCAATGGAACCATTTGTTGGCGAGAAGTCAAGTCTCGCGGACAAGACCGAGGTTCAAGAGTTGTGGCCAACAAAGGGGTCCGGTGTAGTCTAGGAACACACCGGCATTTTCACCCTGCTCCGGAGAGCAGTGCGTCTCACCCGAGGCGTGTCGCAACCACATGCAGAAGGGGATGAGATCAGTAGCAAGGAACAAACCCGCAACTAAAGAAGGACAGTGCATCCATTACATATACAAAGCTATATACGCAAGATCACTAAATAAGCATTCAGACATTCGCAAATAAAATTTTAAACCAGCATAAACACATTACAAGCACATGAACATCTTATTGAGATAGCAACCTTCCATTGTATTAATCTCATGGCCAAACACATGATTACATGGCATCCTCACTGATAGCTCACAAATCTGATACAGATGAATTTCGGAACAGAACGGTAGAATGGAGAAGATAAGAAACCATATGAAGAACATGCATGATTCCTCCACAGACGCCCTGCACGTCTTTCCCTATCTCGAACCTCGCAACCTCTTCAGCATCTATTCAACATTCTCTTTTCAGCCGGGTGACTGTTATTTATTCACCCGCTCTCCCGACTATCAGTTCCTCTGTGGCTTTACTTCGGCTTCTCCTGGCTTCTCTCCTGTTATCTGCGTGTTCCACTTCCTGTCTTCTGCTGTGTTTCCTTCATCTGCACTTGTCCCTTTTCTATCTCCATCTATCGTATGCTTTCGCGCCGCCTTGGTAGCTCCGCAACTCCTGGTAGTTGCGGCGCGGTCGCGGTTGCCATGTGTATTTATTCCGCAACTCAAAAAGGGTCAAAATTCAAAATGTCTTAGCCAAGATTTCAAAACTAAACGAAAACAAGGGCCCCAACAAGTTGGTTCACCGCATAGCATATGTCTAGTCTTGTATTAACTAAATACATGAGCAAACCCACCAACTGTTGATAAACAATGGAATCCACTACCTCTGTCGATGTAGCATCCTCTTTCCTCCAATTTCCTAGAATAGGAGTATCAACAGGCTTGTAGCCTTGCATGTGAAACTTCTCAAGTATCTCCCGAGCATACTTTCCTTGAGACACAAGAAATTCACCTTCCCGCTGCCATATTTCCAATCCAAGGAAATAATGAAGGAGGCCCAAATCCTTCATCTCAAACTCCTTTGCAAGATCTGCCTTGCATGAGTGTATCAACTGCTCATCACCCATTAGTATTAAATCATCAACATAAAGGACAATGACTAAAAGCTTACCCTCGACCACAATTTGGTACATATTTTCATCTGCCTCACTCTTGGTGAAGCCAAGTCCAGTGAAATAGCTGTCGATCCGTGTGTACCAAGCACGTGGTGCTTGCTTCGGCCCGTACAACACTCTTTTGAGCCTGCACACATGTGACTCGCTATCAAAGATCTCAAATCCTTCAGGCTGCTCAATGTACACCTCTTCCTCAATGATCCCATTAAGGAACACAGCCTTCACATCCTTCTGATGAATGTGCCAACCCATATGTGCTGAGAGAGAAAGGATGGTCCTTATGGAAGAATATCGTGCGACAGGTGAAAATGTTTCTTCATAATCAATCCCCTCGATCTGTGAGAAACCCTGAGCAATAAATCTTCCCTTATACTTCTTTATGCTCCCATCAGCAGCTTTCTTTACCTTGTAGATCCATCTTGATCCTACAACTTGTTTACCCACCAGCCTTGGAACAATCTCCCAAGCACTGTTTCTGACAATGGAGTCATACTCCTCCACCATGGTATCTACCCATGTGGGATCCTGCACTACTTCTTCAAAAGAAGATGGCTCTGTCATGATACACTTGCTCATAAGAGCCATGTAACCAGGAAATCATTCAGGTGATTGTCTTTGTCTGCACTGTGATGTAGGCACTCCTACATTCTGTGCCGCATCAAGATTCAGTTTCTCAGATTCTGTCGTATGCTTTCTGCCTTGTATGATGTTTTGTTCTGCATGAGTGGACTCCTCCACTCCATGACTCTCCTCCTGTGGCTGATCCACATTAGAGGCTCATCTTTGGGAACAAGAAGTTCCTCCTCTACATGCAATTGTAGCTCCCTCTCAAGCGACAACTTCATGGCTTTCACCTCATTTAATTTTATATCCCATCGCACCACAGTCATCTGACTGTCTAGAAAATACACACGATAATTAGGGGGTGTTTATGTGTACGCCACAAATATCCCAACTTCTGCAGTTGGCTCTAGCTTCTTCCTGGCGTCCTTTGTCACATGAATGTAAATAGATGAGCCAAAAATCTTCAAATGAGAAATATCAGGCTTCTTACCAATAAAAGCTTCTTCAAGTGTACTCATGCCAAGTACTCTATGAGGACAACAGTTTTGCACATAAACCACAGTGTTGCATGCTTCCACCCACAAGTGCGTCGATAGGCCCTGGTCATGTAGCATTGCTCGTGAAACACCCACAATCATTCTGTTCTTCCTCTCTGTGACCCTATTCTGCTGTGGGTTATGAGGTGCTATGAGTTCTCTTTGAATTCCTTCTTTGCTACAGAAGTCTTTGAATTCGCCCGAGAGTTATTCACCACCATTATCGCTCTGTAGAGCTTTCACTTGCTTCCATGACTCCTTTTCCACCAATGATTTAAACTCACAGAACTTTGAGAATGTTTCACTCTTCTTCTGCATGAAGAAGATCCAGCATCTACGATAATATTCATCAACAAATATAACATAATAAGTGTGTTTTGTTGTTGAAGCAACCAAGAAAGGTCCACACACGTCTGTGTGAATTCTCTCCAAGATCACCGAAGCATGGTTCTCCTTCTCATGAAAGGTGGTTTTCACAAAATTACCCATATTACATCCCTTGCACTGATATGACTATGCAAGGGTACCCTTGGGAAGTCCAGTAGAAATCTGCTGCAAAATCTTCAAAACACCATGGTGAAGATGGCCTAATCTTCTGTGCCATAATTCACCCTCATCCCGGCTCACCACTTCTTCTACTTTTCCCATCATTGCAGCGTATCCATCTACCTCCAGCTTGTAGAGATTCTTAAATCGAATCCCTATCCTCTTGGTTTGACCGGTTGTTTTATGTCGCAGGAAATCTTTTCCATCGCTAAAAACAACGTCATAACCTTTCTCTTCCAACATTGCGACCGAGACCAAGTTCTTCTTCAGACCTGGAACATGCATAACATCTTTCAACAAAAATGGATTACCTGACTCCCTCTCAAAGGTAATGGTCCCAATGTCGGTCACACTGTATCGACCATCATCGCCCATCTCTATATGCATTTGAAGGTCCTTCTCATCTAAGTCGCTAAACAACTCCTTGTCTCCCGTCATATGGAAAGACGCACCACTATAAAGATACCACACCAATCCCATATAGCTTGAAACCAAGCATGTGATCAAAGAGAAATAAAGTTCAAATTGCGAGGCTAAGGCCTCTCGAGCTACAGCTCCAACAAAATTCTTGTTCTTCTTCTTCTGTGGGCAGTTAGTGGAAAAATGCCCATGTTCGTGACAGTGAAAACACTTCACCTTGGACAAATCCTGCTTCTTGCCTTTAGCTTTGGATTTTGAGAGAAATTTCTTCCCCTTCCCTTTCCTTGCTTTGGCAGCTAAAGTACAATTCTCTTCATCTTCATTCTTCGATGAAGAGCCATCACTAGTACTTTGCGTGATCTCCTCCTGCAAAATATCCGACCAAAGTCGCTCCCACCCCGACAGTTTCTCCCATCCATTGACAGAGTATTCGTAGCTATGCCAACTCTTCGGAAGCCCAAGGAGAGCCAAGATCACCAAGTATTCATCATCAACAGTAATCCCCACACTTCCCATTTCATCCCTACAGTGGACAAACTTCATGAGAAATTTTGGAATACTATCGCCCTTGTCCATTTTTATTTTTCTGAGCTTATCTTTCAACGCCAAATTCCTCTGGTCTTTGTAAAAAATCTGTCAAAGACTTCCAAATTGCAAATGGAGTGGCTTTCCCATGAAGGCTGGAAAAAATATGTTCCTTCACACCTTCCAATAGAATTCTTCTTGTCTTTTCTATATTCTTTTGCCATGTGTCAAGTAATGCAGCAATGCTAGATCCTGACTTAGGAACATCGCTATCGATGAAAGCCTTCAGTTAATTATCTTCTAGCACCGCCTCCATCATATCCTTCCAGGCTATGTAATTTGAGCTCCCATCAAGGGAATAATCCAATTGCAACCCATTGAAAGACATTTCAATGTATACTCAATTGTCGCACCAAGAATTTTTTGCAGCAAATTCAAATTGTCCACCAGCACAAACTCAACAATTCTTCACAATTGCAATCTTCAGGAATTAACAATGCTTTGATACCATGTAGAAATAATATAAAATATGCATGTATATATCCATATTCTCCTTATCTAACAATATTTATCTTCTTTCTAAACACAGAATCCTTCCACTGTTAATATTTTGTGGAAATTAAAATCAATTGCAAAGACATGAAGCAATAAAAACAATCGCACATAACACAGTTGTTTAACGGGAAAGCCTGAAGCTGAAAACCCAAAATATCATATATTATGTATCATGGAGATCATATAACATTATTATACAAAGCTTAGTACATCAAGCTCTCAGTACAATTAGTCGTCACACACTAACAAGAATAAATCTGCAAAACCATGCATCGATTTATTGCCACCTGATAGCATGCCTCCACTACGCAATCCCTGCTGAAGAATAGCTCTAAATGAATTCAAATTACTCTTACTTGCACTGCGCAATCCTAATTGGAAACTCTAATGTGTGTGTGGTGCAATCAATGCATCACTATAGTCACAACAGATAGTCCATCTCGACCTTTCACCTATCTCTCCACTAGGTCTCCACTAGAACTAACATGCACTGTATTTAACTGTTGTATTGTTCCATTGATTAATGAGTTATTATTTGTGAATTAATTAACTAATTAATTCGCTCCAGTCTCACTAGTGTATCATTCATTTAGACTATATAAAACTAGCTCAACTGAGTTTAACTCCATTAACTGAGTTAAACTGAATAACAACTCCATGAACTACTCTTCCAACTCTGTCATAACTTTGCCACTTCAGTTCTAACTGAGTCCTCCATGCATGAACCACCAGTAAACCCTAGGAATTGCATAATTCCTTCATCCCACTGATTTTCCAATTCTGTACACTGAAATTAAGTGCTCCAAGAGAATAAGTTGATGTTTATTGTCGGATTATTATTAAGAGCTAAAAATAATCGACACTTATATTTTTAGATCGATGATCTATAAATAGACTTCGCCCAATATTCTAAAAATAGAATTTCATCTATTTTTCCAACTTGACCAACCATCCACAAATAGCATCCTGCAACTTCTGAAATATGATCACCATGTATAAAAATAGACATAGTCTAAAAATAGACTTGCACCTAAAAATAGCCTGCAGGCCCACTTAGTGAAGGTGACTAATTTTCACTAAGCTCATCATCTTGTTGAATCTCAACAGGATCCCAAACCACCTCCTCCTCTCCTATAGATACATATTTCTCACATAGTTGCAGCTAGCTGAAATGGTTGAATAGATGAATAGTCCTTATTATAGCTAGTCTAAGATAGAGCAGGGAGGAATCCATTATCGAGAGAGAGTCTAGACCCATTGCTTCAACAAGTCTAATCCCCAATGAATGCTTGAGATGCATTTGGCTGGACCCATCGAACGAGGTTGCGAATTCAAGGCTCTTTTTGTTGTAAAATCCTTCTGTCTACTTATTAATACATCACTAATGTTTTGGTTACCGTTTTGCGTTTGATGTGTTTAATAGTTTGCAATATGTTTAGTTCTCCTTTACCAATTAAATAGTTATGAATGTAAGTATGTTTTCGTATGATGTTATTGTTCTATGATCCTTGTGTAGGCACCTAAGTATCACCGCTAAAGGACCGTGACGTGTAAAGATGAAGATCAACAGATTGTTTCCACAGCTATGATAACTGTGTTGGAACAAAGGTAGGTTACCTATCCCAACTCAGTTTCATTCATAAACTAGGAATCTGAAGCATTAGCATGTTCCCTTCTTGCAAGACCCACTCCAGGGCTAGAGGGGTCACCTCTGTTTACAGAGGGGATTTACCTGCACAACAAGTTGGCGACTTCACTAGGGATCAGTGTGTTTGTCATCTCTTGTTATTCATCTAATGTTTTGCTTATCGATTTGACTTTGGTCTTTTCATCATTTTTCTAGTTTGTTTGACATGTCTGATTGTTTTCAACCATCTTGTTCAGTTCCAGAGTGTCAATTTTGACCTTGCCTAGTGGTTTTTACTTTTTCCCATGGTTTTCTAGCTCAGCGCTGCTTTTTCTTAAATAGACACACTGATTGGTGCATGTTGATTTTGTCATAGGTGCGCCAACCCCTGTTTAGCATGGATTATATTTAAACAGACGCATTGAATCCTGTAGGATTGAATTTTAGCCTCTTTTCTGAGTTTTGTCAGTATTTCTTGCCTCTGGATTGGATTTTTATCTTGCAATTGGTCCATTGGGATTGTTTCGACTCTGTTGTCTCATTCTTCTTAGTTGTTTTTCCTTCATCTTATCAGTGGATTTTTTCTCCCTAGTGTTTTTGGGTACCTTGTACCGCTTGTTTGGCTCTCTCCTCAATGAGCCTTCTGAGTTGAGTTTGAGTCACATTGATATTTGTCATTTTAGTTCATTGAATGATTTTTTTAGCTTTTCTTTCGGTTCTTTGTGTCTTTGGTTTTTTGAATGATCACCTTTGTTTTCATTTAGCTCTCCATCCGTCACTTTGAGCATATATTAAATTTCTCATTGAATTGATTCAAAAGCCCTCTGTTTTCTTGAAGGAGTGCATCTCTGTTTTGAGTTTGTTTCATGTTTGTATTGAATTGATCTATTTACTTTACATCATTACATTTGAATTTCTCAAAACTAGTGTTCATTTTTCTTTTTATTGTAACAGTGCATTGTGCTTCTTATTCATCTAAAAATACAAAATTTGCATTCTTTCGCTTAAATTGAAAATGAAAACGTTCTTTTGCATTATTAGCTTTTAGCGAACCAGGAAAGAATTTTTCATTTTATACTTTGGTTGTATTAGATGCATTACTGAAATTATTCTTGTGATTCAATTGATTGATGCTTTGTTATAAACTACTATCATTCTCTTAGCTAGCGTTCATTGAATGGAAATGATTTTATTTTTCATATAGTTGTGCATTAAGAATTCGAGATCACATTCGGTAAGGCCTTGAAATCGCAACATTAATTCAAGATCAACCTTAAAATGAATTCAATCAACCTAAGGAATCATTGAAACCTAACGCACATATTTTAGAGATCTAGCCTAGTGATGTGTTCTAGCATCGTTAAACCTCGTAGCTATCATTCGCCATCTGGCATTAGACAATGCTAGCATATACTTGTTCTCCCTGTATCGTCACGTATATAAAGGGAGACCCTCATAGGTTGGAATCCTTTATCCATAGGAAGTCGAGTCTGCTACCCTATAACCGTGATACACTGAACACAGAATTCGAGGATACTGCCTCCACGTACGTCAAGTCCTTGGTCATTTCTCTTTCATTTGATCACCAAGGTGTATATTGCAGTTCACAGAAGATTGGTACATCGTCTTGCTTAGATTCCATGAGTAGTCATTTTGGTATTTTCGTGACTCTCTAAAATTAAAAATATCTTCGAGCACTTGTCCTTTCATGCTTGTTCAACCTAAAAGTGACTAGAGTCACCTTTTGTCTATTTCTCGACTCTTAAAACATGAAACAACATATTTTAATTTCAATGTCATAAAATCAATTGCCTACGATTACATGCCCGTTAAAGATATTTTCTTGGATTGTTTTTTAGTAGTTCCTTAGTGTTTGATATTGAAGCCTCAAATAGGATATCTCGTTCACTTCCTATTTTGAAACACAGTCACGGTGGTGGAACCACTGGTTTCATCGTCCTCTTCATTTCCTCCTAGTGGCGATCCTTCTCCTAGAGTTTCTTCGGAAGCATCTCAACCCACTAGGTCTCTCGATTTCTGGCAGTATATCCTTCTAAGCATCTTACCTCTTGCTACCCAATCTCCTCTTGAAGAGCCATTTGATATCAATTGGCAACCTCAAGATGCTTGGTCTGGTTTTGGGAATTAGGAAGATTTTCCTCATCTTACTTCGGAACCATATCTATTAGTTATTTCTTTACTTGCCACCACTCGTCGCCTTTTCGACGATCAAGTGGCTTCATCCAACATGGATTCTTCGAGTCCCATTAGAAGTGAAGAGATTTATGTTTCTACAGAAGATCATCAACTCCCTTCAGAGAAATTTCCTTATGTCTCAAGTCAACCTTCCTCACAACTGGTTTCTCTCCCACGTGGTTATCGTACTTTGGGTCAGATTATTTCTAGAATTGCATCGTTGTATCAGAATTTGATATGGTCTGATACATCGACTCCATATGGGAGCTTAGTTGTCTCAGTATTGAGGGCATCACCCTTGACTCCCATGGCATTGATGATTTTAACCTCCATTCCTGTCTGACCCACTGTCTGTGTGGCTTCATCTGCATCGGCTGTTAGTATGACACTGTCATCATCAAGGTCTTTTGTTATTAGTAGATCCATTTTTATCAATACCACGATACCTATTAGGCCCACTGTGAGTGGATCACATCCTCATGTTGCAGGAATCCAACCCACTAGTAGTGCACCTATGGATTCTACTTATATTCCTAGCGGTTTTAAATTCGATGAGTATTTTTTGGCCATTCAACAATAGAATTCCACCCCTCAGGGTTCTCAGTAGCTACACACTTATGGTAATCCCCCGCATCATTATGACGTGTACCGTAATCCCATCTATTTTCCTCCAATTGATCCTAGTCAGTTCACATACCAACAGGGACAACCCTTTAGTTCACAAGGACAACCCTTACAGGGACAACCTTCGATCCAACAAGGACAACCCTCAGGTCCACAGGGACAGCCTTATGGTCCATAAGGACAACCCTTGTAGGGACAAAATTCAGTCCAATAAGGACAACCCTACGGTCCTGCTGGTCAACCTCATGTTCAACATGGTGCATCTTATGTTCCCAGGGGGTCAAATCTATCTGCAACAGGGACAACCTTTTGTGCAACAACACCCGCCTTATGTTCAGCAAGGCCATGCTTTTGTACAACAAGGACAACCCTATGGTCCTGTGTCAGGTCAACCTAGTCTTCAGGGTCAACATGGCCTATCCCAACCATCGAGCTAACCTTTTCCACCAGGGCAACCTGGTGGCTCTCAGCATTCAGTCCAACCTGCTCTGCAGGGACAGCTTGTCCAACCTCAGTATCCGGGTCATCCTGCACCCCAGGGGCAGCCCGTTAAGCCTCAAGGTACCACTTATCTTCCTCAAGGTCAATCTCAGGTCGTATATAGTGCTCCCCAAGGTGTTACTTACATCCCTCAAGGTCAATCCCAGATGGTATACAGTGCACCTCAAGGCACTGCGTATCTTCCTCCAGGTCCAACTAAAGTGTTTTATAATGCACCTCAAGGCACTGCTTTCATTCCACAACAAAATCCATATGTTACTCAGACAATACCTCAGTGGCATGCTTAGAATCAATATCCTGGTCCTCAACCCATGTATGGGCAACTTATAACCCCTATGGACAGAATCCTCCAGGACAAAACATATGAGGGCAGAATTTCTGTCAACCTGGGTGGAATCCTAATGGTGGTCTTTATAAATGACCTACAATGCCTTTCAATACTCAATTACCTTTCCTTCCTACGTTGGAAATACCTGATGTGTCGAAGTTGACGAATGATTCGATCCTTCATAATCCATATTGGCCCCGATTTCCAGCCAAAATTCCTGACAATTGTCCCAAATTCGAGGGCAAGTTCAGCGAAGACTCCCAAGCACATGTTATGACATACCACCTTTGGTGTTCCTCTAACTCTTAGGTTGAAGATTCTATTCAACTCCGTCTTTTCCAATGGACTCTCCCTGGTGTCGTTTCTAAGTGGTACATTGAACTTTCTCATGGCGTCTTCCAAGATTTCAACTCTTTAGCCATGGCATTTCATGCACTTTCAGTTACTAGTTGGGTATGAAACTGGGACGCACCTCCTCACATACTTGAAGCAAGATCGAGCTACTCATATCTTTGATCATATTCATGAATGGAGGCGTTGTCGCCGTCTGATCAAGTTTGAGATTCCTGATCAACTTCTAACTGATTGGTTCACTACCTCCTTCGTTGCTTCGATTGCTAAGGAAATTTCTATGGGGGCATGCGTTACTGAGGAACAAGCCATTGCTCATGCCCAGTACCTTGATCTCGTGTAATCTCAATTCGGCACGTTGTATGAACTCTTGCATGTTGACCCTCGACCTGGAACTTCCAAAGCACTGATGACACCATTCGTTGACGGTATCATTGGTTCCATGTCTCAGAATTCTCAAAATTCTTATCCAAATCCTGCGAAGCAAAAATATACTTCTTCCAATGATATTGCTTCTCAGCCACCCCCAAATTCTCATAAAACTACGGAAGTGAACTTCGTCTAGTCCAATCCGACAGATAAAACTTCCAACGGTAAAATAAGGTTAAAGGTAACGCCAAAGCTGATACCCTGAAACATGATTCTCATAAATCTTGTGTTGATGATGGCTCGCAACGTAAACCGAAATACCCTTGTTTGATTTGTGATGAAGAGCACTACACCAAGGACTGTCCCCGATGGGCTGAAGTGAGTTGATTCCTCAAAGGCACCCAAGGCACTTCGGTTTTTCTCAAAGAACCGTTTCCATCATAGCAGACCCACTTGGTAGAGCAACCTCAGTCCTCTGCCCCATTTGGCTCTCAGGTTTTCATGATGAACAGTCCTGCATCCGTCTCTATTGATAACCGATTGAAATATTATAATGAACCGCGTTAGGCAGAGGGGAAGGAGATTATTGATGATCCTCCTCCCCCACTTGCTTCTGGCTCTCTTCATATTGAAAGGCCCAGTACTGAGCTCATTGTATGACCACCTTCCAAAGGTGTAATCTGTAAGTCTTCTTACAATCCTAACTCCCATGCTACTCAACATTACAATATTTTTGAGCATTTGTCTCAGGAGCCATCTACTATGTCCGCATTAGAAGTACTTTAGAGTTGTCCATATCAATGGAAGGCTTTGTTATCTACGATTGAATGGGTTGATCTCACCAATTCAAGCCTTATCACCATCAATTTGGAAAATTCCATCCCGCGTCTCCCTCACCAGCTTGCAATGATCATCCAAGTTGGGTTTAATGGAAAGAATATCCATCAAGCGATCATGGACTAGGGTGAATCTACATGCATCATGTCATCTTCCTTCTGGAAATCCATCGGTTCTCTAGCTCTAAATTCATATCCAAATGCTTTAGAAGCCTTTAATGGAAGGGAATCTCGCCCTCTCGGTGTTATCGCTAGTTTACCCATTACGTTAGAAGGGAAGATAGTTAACGTCGAGGTTGAAGTCATTAATGCCAAGCTCAAATTCAATCTTCTCCTTAGTTGCAATTGGTCTCACACCATGTCGTGTGTTCCATCCACTCTCTTTCATTTTCTTCTATTTCCGCATGAAGGGAAGATCATCACTGTCGATAAGTTGTCTTTCTTCACTTCTTCGTCTTCAGAGAGAAATGTTCCATACGTAGATCAAATTCCTATGCCTTATGAGAGCGTAGGGCTAGGTATTTTCAAAGATCCTGCTGTCATGGGCTTTTTTCCTCTTCCTCCACCCAACACTGCTCAGGTTAACATGATCTCTAGGTCTTCTGATCCGTGGATCATCCCTTCACCCAAGAAGATTGATTCATTTAGTGATTCAATGTCGTTAATTCCAATCGAGATTGATTATTGTGAAATTATTTTTCCTTCGGATCCTTCGCCCTCTGATAATTCTCCTTTGAGTATGTATCTTGACACTTATTCTCAATCCCCTTGGTTCAATGATTCAAATTTTCTCGACCCCTTAAAAGAGATATTTCCCTTCGATGAGGCCATCGTGGAAACAACGTCTCTTGAGGATCCCCCTTGGGACGATAGTCATCATCATTCCTCATTCATACATGGCCTCAAGGCCATGTCTACTTGTCTCAAGAGATTTTCTTCTCAAGTTCCTTCTCCTCCACTTCAAACGTCCATCCTGGCATAGGAAGTATTTGCGTAAGTTAACTTGGGAAACATCACACAAACGATGCCTATCGACATCTCCGTTAAACCAGGGGTTGTCAAGAACATCCATATTTGGGTGACATATTCTCTCGATGAGATTTAGATCTATACTAGTCTCTTCCATGAGTTTCGTGACGTTTTCACCTGGTCTTATGAAGAAATGCCCAACATTGATCCAAGTATAGTGGTGCATGAGATTCCTACCTGTTAGCCACGTATAATTTTTTTACAAGCAAACAGGTGGCTAAATATGTTTCTAAGCCTTTAAGAGAGACATTTTATTTGAAAATCTATCATTCTTGAAGGCTCTATATGTCTTTTTCCTTTGAAGAAATCTTCACTGCTATTTACACTGAAAAATCCCTGTTGTTCTGTGAAGGAAACTTCTTTTAAAGAGGCCTCCATTTGCTCCATTTAATTCTCACAAAGTTTCCATTTTCACCACCTTTTTCCCTTTTAAATTCCCTCTAAAATCCCTTCATTATCCCCAAAAAGCATCAAAATTCCCTTTTAAACCTTATAGCTCCCTTTATTCGGTTTAAAAATCCCCTTTTCTGCCTATCGGAACCCCTTTCTAAGCCTTAAAAAACCTTCATTTGGGCTTAAAAACACCCCTTTTTACATTTAGGACCTAAGCCCCTTTTGGCTTAGCCCTTAGCCCCTTTCCCAGCATATAACCCGGCGCCAGAACCAGGCGCTAATCGCAATCAGAACTGTCTATTAACGCTTTTTCCTTTGTTTCTTCCAAAATCTCCGATGTGATTAGTCTTCCTCTTTTCAACCTCTGCTTCAATATTGACCGTCGATCTTTAGAGATCTAATGGTCAGCACTAATATCACATCGCGCCCGTGACCTCTTTTCATTTCCCCTCCAATTGTATATGGACCGTTGATTTCCCCTTTGATCCGATGGCCCTCGCGTGATCGCCAATCGCAAAGTCTTAAGTGCCACCCCTTTGTCCCCTCTGATTTGCGATCCTCCAATTCAATCCTGACCGTTGAATCCACAAGAACCAATGGCCAGGATTCGATCACGCTCCACCTATTGTGCCCTCCATCATTCCCCTTCTAATCTGATCTCGACCATTGATCTCTCCAATGATCTGACGGTCCGCGCTAAATCGCAAATCGCAAAATCAAAACCTCAGATTTTTGGCCCCTACCTTTTCTCCGATGTGATTAAATATCATCTGTCCATTCCGATAGATCCAATGGTTCTCCTTCTCCCTGCTCATTCACTTGCCCCTTTGCCTGCACTATCTCTCTTAAATCTCCGCTGTCTATTTCGTAGATCCAACGGTCAGCATTCAAACCACCGCTGACTCTTCCCACCTTACTACTTGTGCATCTTTCCATATAATGCTATCGTCCCCACCGTCAGATCTCCCCGCCCTTCATCCAATGGCTGAAAATGCATATCACGTGATTTCTGCATCTGAGGCTTAATGTTCCAAATTTATGCGATAAAAGGGGTTTTGGGGAGGACACGTGTCAAGCAATGAGGCATATCGCGTTTTTTTTTTGGAAAAATTTCAAAAGCACTCTAAAGCTGCGCGAAACCAGTAGTTTTCCTCTAAAAACCACTTCTCCCCGATGTAGTCCTACTTTAATCATGATCGTTGATTGCTTTAATCAGATGGCCCATATTACATCGCGTTCCCATCCATATTTCTTTCATCGGGCCTTCCCAAGAACTTCCTCAGAAGATCTCCACCGTTGATCTTGTCCAATGATCCAACGACCCACATTTAATGTTCTTTCGCCCTCTCGGTCCCACCACCAAAGGCACCCTATTTCCTCTCTTTTCACCTATTTTCCTTTGTATTTGTCCTGACGCTAAACTTTTATGTTTAACACGAAAGTGACTTTTTCTGCCTAATTTAGTCTAAAACTTGGTTTCTTGGCGTTGCGCCATGTAAACTCTCCGCTCATCCGTCGAACCTCCTAAATAACTCCACTGGTGAATCTCAACCATTGATCACCATCTATCAGTCTAATCCGATGGTCCAAAATCCTCCTCGCACCTAGACCTTCATCAAGCCTATTTTTTCACCATTCTTTCACAATTTCGACCATTCTCATCGTTGCGTCATCATTTCCACAGGCCTCCACAGCATTCCTACCCTCACTCCCCTTGGATTTTATAACATGTTTATTGTGTTTTTGCAGGGATTACAGAGTGATGAATTCATTCTATCTCCACAGTCACAGTCATTGTGACTCAGAGAGCAGAAAGACCATCACAGAAGTGGCAAAGAATATCAGTGAAGGAAACTAAAGGATTAAAAGCCCATTATTGGAGATTAAACACTTATAATCTGATGCTTAAATGACGAAGACACGGTGAAGACCATGAAGATGATTAAAAGGCCTAATAAGGCATAAAGCACCATGAAACAAGTTATATCAGTGTTTTCACATCAACAGAACATTATTTCTCCAAGAAGGACTATCTACGCAACTTCCTCCATCTTCCATCGAACACCAGAATAGTTATTACACTAACAGAAGTTTGTAAACTGTCAGGACATTAGTTATGGAAGCATGGAAGACCTGAAGACCTTCAATCACCTTACTTATCTTAGAAGACAAAACAGAGTACCTACGGTCAGCAAGTACATTAAAGAACATACCTGAGGTTATTATCAACCTGAAAAAGGACTTCCGAAACAACCTGAAGAGTACACACAGTCAATGCAGAGCCATTAAGCAGAGTGGGCACGAGGACTTCCATCCCCTCTATCTTAATTAACCATTTAAAGCTCATATCTACTACTACTATCATTGTTTCTGCTATAAGAACCCCTGTAAATTATATTGAAAATGTTGGTTGGTTGATAGGGATTTTATCGACTGTTAGAACTGTTATTGGGGGAAGTAGCTAAGTAGTTTGTAATATAGTAGGCTGGGAAGAGAAGTTAGATTGTAAAGAGCCATTGAGCTTAGAGTATGTGACTGGTTTTTCACATCAATTGAACAAGCAGATCCATAGGATCCTGGTCTATATTTCTGGTGATGTTTCTCTTACTGCAATTGTCTCCTTTCATGTTTTATCGTACTGTCCATAATTCTCTGATAAGAATAAGTAATCTGGCTTAGGATATACTACTGTAAAGTACCCTAATGCTTCTTGCTCTTCTTATCTTTGATTTTTTCTACTATTTGTATATCTAAGAACAAATTTAGCATAATTTAACCAGTCAAAGATGTTGGTTTCCCCATGCTTACTGATGTATGAATTTATAGTTTGTGTCTTGGATGTTCTTTTTTGGTTTCAGCTGGAAGAATTTGGAAACTGGGAGATTAGAGCTAGCCCTATCTCACTAGTTGCCTCTTCCAACAGCTAGCCCTTCTAAGATCCCTTTGAGCTAGTGTCCAAAACATTGAAGGTTAAAAGTCTTTCTCTGATCTTAGGCCTTGCTCTGTGTTTAATATTTAATGTTTTCTACTGTCTGAAAGTGGGTATGAGGACTGCTGGATTATTTTCCTTGAGATTATGTTGAAATTAGGCCTGGATTTAAATGACATCTAACCTGATCTTAAGCTACCCTTTGTGTCTTTATCAAAAGTCTCCTTTGAAGTATGTCAAAAGCAAGATAGTTTCAAAGCACTTACCTGATCTTAGGCTGCCCTTAGGTTTCTTTCATTCTTTCACCCACTCTTAATGTTCCATTTTACCATCGATCTAAAATATCCTTTGGTATAGATAACTTGCCCTATGGAAACCCTTGGATAGTTGTTATGCAAGTAATCCCCTTTCATGACTCCATACCCCAATGGATTAACCTTTCTTTTGACCTATCTTCCCATGATGAAACATCCTTCTATTCAGTTCCTTCCTTACTTCCTTAACCTTCTCAGTTAATGATCTCCAACCAAAAATAAAAAATAAAAAACCCTTGTGCTTCATACCTAGCCTAATACCTCAATTTGAGCCTCAAAGATATATCATTCTTTACATTTATATAGAGATCCCTCTCTGGATCCAGGAGGGCTAGATCCTAGGATCCCAAAGTGGTTTGATGTTGTCTTATCTTTTGGTCTTGCCAATCTGGCCAAAACATAGGAACCACAACATAATGGCGACTCCGCTGGGGAACATCTGAGTAAATTTCATCTTAGATACCCTTAGGACCTCAGAAGACCCAAAATATCTAGTTAGATTGGTAGTCCATTGCTGATGGTGGAAAACTTTCTAATTCAAACATTTAAATTCATCCACCTGGCGACTCCACAACTCCTAATAGACCTAAAATACTGCACTAGAGGAAGAACCTAAAATATGGCCAGACCTTATAGAAGGATAGAACATTTAGGCTGGATTGGGTCTAAATAATTCATTGTTTTTATCTACCATTGCGTTCTATCCTACTTTAAGCCTGATCAAGTGTACAAAGATGAGACCCACATTGATTATGGGAAAGACCTCAAGCCTTAGTCTTCAGACCATGAGCAGACCCATACACCTGTTAAAAGCCTAGTGAAGCAAGAGCTTCATGCTGTATCTCTGACCCCTGATGAAACTTCAAGCAGTCATAGGTCTCTTGTTACACTGCCTACACCTACAAAGGTCATGGAAAGATATAAACCTCTGGTTTTGCCTCTTATCTTCCAACCTCTCCCTGTAGGACTTACAAATAAGCTGCCTCTTTTTTATGGAGAGAATTCAAAGATCACTGTTGAGCAGCATGTCCAAAATCTTGAGGATTTACTTGACTCATACGAAATAGAATAATATGATGTGTGTATTAGAATGTTTACCTTTTCATTACAAGGAAATGTTAAGAGTTGGTTTAAAAACCTTCCAACTACAAGCATTTTCAGCTTTCATCAGTTTTCTCAAGTTTTCCTTGATATATGGGTAGTTTCTAAAATGTCTTCCTCATCCTAGAAGAATACCAGAATTTGAGAAGACAACCAGGAGAGATAGTACAGAACTTTTCAGCCAGCTTCAATAAGGTATACAATGCAATACCCGCTAACATAAAACTGCCCCTGGGATGGGCCCTATTGCACTATCCGAGTTCTTTTGACCCTAAGGTGGAATTCCATATAAGAGAAAGAGAGCCCTCGAGCCTGGAGGAAATGCAAAACATAACAATTACTGTCGAATACAACCTATGGTGCAGGGAGGAAATATTAAAATCAATAAAGAGGGACCAAGCAGAGCAAAAAAGGTAGGTCTCTTTAGAAAAAAAGCTGGAAATATTGATAGAGACAGCCGACACCTTGTTAAATATAGAAGAGAAAGAATATTAGGTTGAAACCAAAAATGATGATTGAAAAAGACCTACACCTTGTCCTAAGAAAAAACAAACCAGATCACTGCAAGACATAAGCAACACGTGAAGCATGAATGATGAACAAGATGTTGAATCGGAAAATGAACTTGCAGATTATTTTGAAGAAAGACTTGCTGAAAATCCAATTGGTTTGATGGATAGCATTGCTTATAATTATGATTTCTCCAATGTAGATCTGTCTGATGATAATTTTTTCCAAAGGGAAACTAAGCTTGCAGGACCATCATCAGTAGATTCATGGGAAGAAGATCAGGACCAGAAACTCCAAGAAAGCAATGAGCCAATGCAGGCTATCTATGATACTGATGAGGAAAGTGTTGAAAGCCTGAGAACATACGAAGATTCAATGAATTTTCACTCTGTTATATATCAGATCATCAGTGATAATTGCCACAAAGATGGAAGTCAACAGCTTTCTAGCTCAGAGGATGAGGAAGAAAGAAATGAAGAAAATCTTGAGCTAGATGAATATCTTGAGCCTTCTCCTGAAAGGGTTGAGGTAATCAAAGAAAACCCTGCTCGAGAATATGTTAATCTTTTCACAGATCTCAGTCCACTCCAGCAGAACCTACCAGTATTACCAGAGGACAACAATATCAAATATGATGATTCCTCTAGCTCAAAAAGTGATGAAGATGAGGAAGAGGTTCTTTCTCAAAGAAGTCTTTGTCTTAATCCAGTGGAAGAAGAGGTATTCCTGGTTGACACTTACCTGCCAAATACCCCCAACCAGGAAAAGGATGATTGTGATTTCAGGGGGCACATTACAGATGCAGTAATTGAAACTGTCCAGGATGTAGATAGCCTACCAGTCATGGAAGGCCTTAAAGAAGTAATTTTATATCATGTCTTTGTTAATCCTATGGTAGAATATATGAAAGCCCTGATTGGCTCAAGTTCTCAAGCATTGGTCCTTTGCAAGAGCCAGAAACATCAGAAGTGGTCACCATTGGTGGTGACCCTAGTTTTGAAGACCCGCATGCAGAGTACCCTATGGTTGTCTCTGATAAGCAATCAGTTCTTCTGCCCTTTTTTGTTATTGCTTGACTGGCTGCACTGGAATTATTGTATCACCTAGAGCATCAGAGATTTCTAAGTAGAGTAGGGTAGGTAGGAAAATTTCAATAAAGCCCAGTCTATGAGCATTTAGTCAGTGTTTTTAATTTCTGCAAAGTTTTAGTTCATGAGCAACTTGTCTTTATGCCATGAACCCACAACAAGCCAGACAGACTAATCTTGGTTTGGCTTTTTTTCAATTTCTGTTGTAGAATGTTGAGAAAGAATTCTGCTAGACAGTTGTTACACTAAAAACTGTCACCTTGACATTCTGCTAACTGTATGAGCTCATTAACACTCATACATGCCTCCTCTGCAAGTCTTACAACCTTTGTTCCTCATTCCATGCCCTGAAACTGGAGAAAAAACCCTAAAAAAGCTCAAAAAACCTTGGGTACGCAGTTAATATGAAGCCTGCCTGCGTTTTTAGCTAGGGTACGCAGGTAAGGTGAAGATAAATTGCGTTCTAGAACGCATTTTTCCAGTGTTATAGGTGCGGTACCCCTGTAAAGTAAAAAATGCGCGAAATTAAACCAAAAAAGTTGAATTTTGGTCAATTCTAGAAGGTTCTGGATGAGATTTTTTGGGGATGAGTACGCTTTAGTAAGGTGCATCTATCCCACACCTTAAGGAAATAATCCCTTGATGTGAGGAGCCTATCCCTTTGAAGGAGGGTTCTATCCCTTTAAAGGTGGAATCCTAACCTCCTCATCTGCTCTATAAAAGGAGGCATTGGGTAGCCTTAAAGGGTTAAGTTGAGAGTTAAACTAATGGAGGATTGAAGAATATTTTGATGGGTAAAATATTTGAGTTGAAGTGCTGTTGAGATTTAGATTTCCTTCTGCTGAGCTTTTGAGAGGAAAGATCACATACCTCTTTATGCTTCTGGAGGAAGAGTGCAAGGCTCATCAAAGTAGAGGAGACTCCTGCTTCGGACCCCAGGAAGGCTTTTCGAACATTAAGGAAAAGGTTGTAAGGTTCTTCTGTATATTTTAAGATTAATACAATCAAGTTCTGTTTTTCTCAATAAATTGTCGTTCGATTGTTTAATTCAATAAGCTGTCGTTTGATCGTTTATTTCATAGATTCCTTGATCACTATGATAGGTATGTTTTATGATTATTTGTTATACAGGTGCTATTAATATTTTCTTGTTTGTGATTGCAGATCAACGAAAGATAATAATTTCTTGTGACAAAAGGGCCCTTGTTGCAATGAAGGATTATTGATGCAATGGAAGCACTGCGACTACAAATAAGCATTTGGATCTAAGGTAGGATCGACACCTTAATAAAATTTATTTGTAAAACGAATATATCTAGAGAAAGACAAACTTAGTTGTTCGTTTGTTGCTAGATTGTCTTCTGACACTAGGGAGATCGGTCTTGTCCGCAAGAACGATTTATCCGGCCAACAAATTGGCGACCATACTGGGGAAAGAAACTTGTTGTTTTTTGGTTCTCTTTTATTTTGATTTGAAGAAGAAGTTTTTCCTGGTTTTTGATTGATAGATATCTGCCTGGGTAGCTTAGGTTTTCTCTGTTTTTGAAAATTTTGAAATCTTTTATGTTTTTCTTGAAGTTTTCAGGGGACCGCACTTTGTCTTCACACACAGTGCGGGCATCTCCGCACTTTCCTTAAGTAACCAGTGCGGGACCGCACCTATTACTTCTGGGACCTGCGGACCTTGTTAAAAGTCTTGAAAAACTTAGATTTCTTCTTTCATTTTAGTTTAGATTTAATTTAGGATTCTTAGCATCTACCCAGATCTGTATTTCTCTGTCAAAAATCTCTTGTTTCTGAATTTCTTTCAGCCAATTCTTCATCTCATCAATCTCCATTAAGTTAATTAGGTGTTTTGAGTCTCTTTTTTGAGAAATTATTAATTTGATTTCCTTTGGTCTTTACTTGGAGGTTTGTTTCAGTCTTTTCACATTTTTGCATCTTTTTGCTTTTGTTTTTGCTAAATTGTGTATGAGTGTTAATCACCTTTGAGTGTTTTTTGATCTTTGGAACTCTCACCCGATTTTCTTGACTTCCACTTGATTGATTCTTAGATTACATTAGAATCATATTGTGTTTGAGAATTCTCTTGCATAGATCACATTTGCATAATTAGAATTCTCATTTTCAGAATATGAATGAAAAATGTGCATAGATTACATTTGCATACTTTTCAAGTGAATTGTGCATAGATTACAATTGCATAGTTTACATTCTGAAAAATCAATCGTAGATTTAGATTAGTTTTCTTTGATTTGAATTTAGATGTTTTTATGTTTGTTTTAAAAACACAAAAAATAAAAAATTGTTTTGGGATTGATTTGCATTAGTTTTTCTTGATGAAATTAGTGCATTAGAGAATTTGTTATATTTTCTCTTAGTTATAAATCTTTGCATTGTTGGAAGTGATGGAAACTCTCTCCTTTATTTAGTTAGGATTCATCGAATTGAAAAGATTACATTATCATATTCGATTGCATTCAGTTTTGGTTCGGGTCATAACACCATTGGTTTCATATCCATTTACCTTTTTGAGTAATAACAGCCTAAATAACACAGTGCTTAATTAAAATTCATCTAGTAATTTTTACATTTTTAGGGCTCTTTCCACCAATCTAGCTTAGGCTAGTGTCTTGGAATAGGTTTTAGTTAACTCTCCAAGACAGTAAAACAAACAAGTAGTCGATCTTGCGATAAGAAAAATTCCAATTGTTGCATGTATGCTCTGGGAAGCTCCTCCTAAAGGAGTCAAGTACGAGATCATATCCGAACCAGTGAGGTAATCAATCCTTCCTCATTGGGAACGATAGAAGATATACACGTATTAAAAACGGTAAACCTCGGATAGACCATTGTCGAGGAGCCTGGGGTCACTTGTCGGTATACCTTGGATTATGTCAAGGAGCCTTCAAGGGGATTGAGCTTTGTTACTCTGCCCTTGTGTGTGTGTCGGATCGTAGACTGTTCCCCCAGGTATATTTGTTTCTGTTGGTAACCTTAGTGGCCATAATCTATAGGGTTCTTTCCTAAGGTGACAGTGGAGGGAAGATCCCACTGTACCTGGAGCAGACGTCGACTAGACTCACTTGGACTCTCTGGGGGGTTCTCTTCACACGAGATGGTTTTGTGAAGAAACTTGTGCCAGTCTGTTTCATTAAGCAGATTGTCGGGGTAACTGTTCCAACCGCCCTTTCTGTATTAAATTCTACGATGTTGGATTTCATCACCAACTAGTGTTTTTAGTACGGGAAGTTACTGTTTGTGTGTGGTTTGACTCCTAGATTTGATAGTGCGTGTAAATTTGTTTGTTTTTACTTTTTGAGACCATAGGTGTAAATTGTGAATTTTAATTGTTAGGTGTAAAGTGTTAATTGTTAATTTTAGTTTTTAATTTGTTAATTAAATTCACTAAAGTTGAATATAATGGCAAATGTTCCGGAATTTACAAACCAAGGAACCCCTCTTAACGAGAATCCTAGTACTTTTCCTTGTTTTGGAAATGTTGGTCCTCCTTATATGGCTACATTGTCATTACCTGGATTTACAATAGGTTTACCGATATGGTTATTTTCAACTTCGTTGGCCCCGAACACTCCAATTGTTCCACCTCAACCGGATGCTTCACAGAGTTCACCATCTCAACATCACCAACCTTCTGTTGACTCTTTATCTTCTTCGCCTAATATTTCTTCCTCCATTTCTTCCTTTATGCTTGGTAAAAGTCTTGATGCTAGTAACCAGGTGGCTAAGAAGAAGAAGAAAGGGAAGAAGAAGAAGAAGAAGAAGCATGATAAGAAAGAAGTCAACCAACCAACCATGGATGTAAGTGTTAGTTGTGTTGAGGAAACCTCCAACATGCATCGTAAACCCAAATTCCCTTGCAGGCTTTGTAAGGGTGACCACTTCCTTATCAATTGTCCTGGTATTCCAAAGGTTTTGGAAGTATGGTCAGAAAAATCTCATCAACTTTCCGTTGATCCATCAACCAGTGATAGTCAGGTTCCTAGGAAAAAGGGTAAAGTTAGGTTTCCTTGTAAGTTATGCAAAGGGAGTCATCAAACTCACATTTGCCCTCACATGGATGAAGCCTCAAAATTATTGGAAAACCTTACTATTCCACAGCAAGAATTTCCAACTGGTTACCGTAAACTTTCTCCCAACCTACCGTCAACTGACGGAGTGATTGATCTAGTTTCAAGTACGGTCGATCCCACTCTTCCATTGGAGAGTGAAACTCATATCACTCAGGTTGATGATCCATTAGTTGATCAAGTGGTCGATTCGATTTCACATTCGGTCGATCCCATTCTCCCTGTAGAGAATGAACTTCATACCGCTCAGGTTCTTCTTGTTACATCGGATTCTTCTACGCTAGGGGGTATTTCACCTGTTTCTACAGAACCCCCTCCAAGTACTGAGGTCTTTTCCTTTGATTGGAATAGACTGACAGAACCTCGTCTTCCTTCCTCCATCCCTTTCCAAATCATTGTGAAGTTTGGTGGTAGGGACATACACCGCACACAAGTAGATGAAGGTGCTTCTGTTAGTATTTTATCCTCAACTGCTTGGAAAGCTTTGGGTTCTCCTCAGCTTGTGCCTATTACGCAGAATCTGAAAGCTTTTAACAGAACCATTAGTGAACCTTTAGGGATCCTTCCTAAATTTTCTATTACTTTGGAAGGTAAAACTGTCTGTATTGATCTTATGGTAGTTCGAGGTCCCTTGGATTTCAATTTACTCCTTGGGCGAGACTATGTTTATGCAATGAAAGTTGTTGTATCGACACTCTTTCGCGTGATGTCTTTCCCAATGGAAACATTGTGACTGTAGACCAGCTTTCATTCTCTAGTCTTGATTCGACTACCAATTATCCGACATCCCTAAATGTTCCTGATTCTAAAGTGGTATCTACCCTGCCACGGGTTAATTATGTGGCAACTAGTCCCATGTTTTCAGTTACCGATGTAAGTGAGCCTCTCACTGTTTGCTCGACTTCAGATCCGGTAATTGACATGGAAAACCCTATGGGATTATTTGAACGTGATGTTCTTATCCATTTTGAGTCCCTTGACATGTGTTTCTTCCAGAGAATTGTTCTTCCATCTGACGAAGACCTCTTGGAAGCCATGATCAAGGTCTGTCCATTGACATGTGTTTCTTCCAGTTGGAAGCCATGATCAGTGCCTAGTGAGGAAAGTTCCTTTTACTGTGTCAACCTCGTTAAAAAATGAATCAGTGCGGGCGAGGAAAGTTCCTTGTACTGTGTCAACCTCGTTAAAAAATGAATCAGTGAGGGTGAGGAGAGTTCCTTTTACTGTGTCAACCTCGTTAAAAAATGAATCAGTGAGTGTGAGGAGAGTTCCTGTTACTGTGTCAACCTCGTTAAAAAATGAAACAGGTGTGTGAGGAGAGTTCCTTATACTGTGTCAACCTCGTTAAAAAATGAATCAGTGCGTGTGAGGAAAGTTCCTTGTACTGTGTCAACCTCGTTAAAAAATGAATCAGTGAGTGTGAGGAGAGTTCCTTGTACTGTGTCAACCTCGTTAAAAAATGAATCAGTGAGAGTGAAGAAAGTTCCTTTTACTGTGTCAACCTCGTTAAAAAATGAATCAGTTAGTGTGAGGAGAGTTCCTTTTACTGTGTCAACCTCGTTAAAAAATGAATCAGTCGACGTTGAGGATAGTTCTTTTCCTGTGTCAACCTCATTAAAAAATGAATCAGTTAGTCGAGAGCATAGTTATTTTCTTGTGTCAAGCTCGTTTAAAAAATGAAACAAGCTTCCATGTGGACAGTTCTTTTCCTGTGTCAACCTCATTAAAAAATGAAACAGTAGGTAGATTGTAGAGAGTAGATTGGTAGATTAGGATAAATAGTTTCTGAGGACGATTCTTTTCCTGTGTCAACCTCATTAAAAAATGAATTAGGTATGAGGATAGTTCTTTTCCTGTGTCAACCTCGTTAAAAAATGAATCAGTTGTCTGAGGATAGTTCCTGTTACTGAATCAACCTCATTAAAAAATGAATTAGGTATGAGGACAGTTCTTTTCCTGTGTCAACCTCATTAAAAAATGAATCAGTAGGTTATGTAGGTAGATTAGAAATAGGTAGTTTCTGAGGATAGTTCCTGTTACTGTGTCAACCTCGTTAAAAAATGAAACACGTTGCCATGAGCATAGTTCTTTTCCTGTGTCAAGCTCGTTAAAAAATGAAACAAATCCTCCCCTAATTGAGTCGAGTATTTGAATAGACCTCGTAGATGTTAAGTCATAGATTTAGGTTAGTTTTTAGGTCGGGTCTTTCATATGATCTCGTAAATGAACCTTCATTCCATCCAGCTAATAATTACCAGCAGTATACTTAGTTGAATGAAATGAAGCTGGGGGGGCATGCGCTCTAGCAGTTACGCTTAGGGGGCATCAAGCACAGTTTTCTCTTTGTTTCAAGCTTGTGAAAAAATGAAACCACTATGAAGCATAGTTTTTCTCTGTTTCAAGCTTTTGAAAAAATGAAACCTATCTTGAGTCAATTTTGGTTATTTTCAAGACTCGTTAAACTCATGAAAATCCCGAGATTATTTTGCTATCTTTCATTCTCGTAAAACACATGAAAAATGCCGAGTTATTTCCGTCTTTTCCTGCTCGTAAATTAAATTGAAAGTCGGCCATAGGAGTATATTTTTATCCCTTTTTCGAACTCATTAAAACTTACGAAAAAGTGAAAACTATGAGTACATTTTTATCCCTTTTTCGAACTCGTTAAAACTTACCGAAAAAGCGAAACCATGGAGTTCTCTTTTAAGCCTTTTTCAGACTCTCTAAACATGAAAAGATTGCCGAGTACTTGACTATTCGAACTCGTTAAAGTAAATGAACAGTCGTCCCTTCAGTATAAGTTTACCCCTTTTACGGACTGAAATGGACTATTTACGAAAAAGGTATACGTTGACTAAATACGGTCAATAGAGTTCTCTCCCGCATTATTTTATCCTTTTTCGGGCCCGAGAGACTAAATTTACGAAAAAGAACACCCATGGAGTTTTCTTAAGTTTTTCTTCTGACTCCCTAAAACTGAAAAACACCGAGTTTCTCCTATACTTGACTCGTTAAAACTTATCAGTAAAGGACCTGTTTAATTTTCAACAGGAACGAACCACTCCTTCTTAGGGTTCGAATTTTAAACTAAGTTGGACTCATCCGAAGGATGAGCTTATAATCAAGCAAATGTTCTCCTCCTCAAGCTTGTCAAAAATAAAGAGGTACTTGCCAGAAATGGTGGGGGAAAAGAGAGAAAAATGGGCGTGTTTGTTGTATTTTAATCTTCGAAAACTCAGTCAACCACTCTTGGACACGACACTTATATTCACCTGGGTTGGGAAATCCTTTTCCTAACAGTTAATCAAACCACATTGAAATTTTTCAGCCGGTTTCTGGGTATTAGCTTTGGGTCAATTGTCACCAAGCCATCTGCAGTGTCGTTATGTGTCCAAGAGAACAGTTCAAATAAAACCATTCATCTGCAAAATATCTGTCATCCATATTTGACCATCCCTGAGTCAGTCCTTGCCAATATATTTTCAAAACTTGATCTATGATTTCGTGTTGTGGGCTTGCTACGACAGATCGCTTTCTATCGACATCAGCACATTATCTAGGAAGTTGATCCAGAAATCGTCAATACCTTGAAATCTGCATGCCTCAATGGCAGGTTTCTCGCCTTCGACGACAGGTTACATCATTGACCTTCGATCGAATGATTCCGTGACATGTTCGACTTCAACTCATTCATTCACATTTCATGGATTGTACTGGGTACTTTGAGAGCCATTGACATTACTGGTGGTTACTCTCACACTTGTTAATAGTTTACATCATTGACTGGTAATCAAGTGGTTTCTACCATGTTCGACTTCAACACATTTATTCACATGGATAGAATCGTACTAGTTCGAGATGCGGAAATCAAGACCCTGGATCTAGTTTCTACCATCCAGGCTGCGAGGAGTTTTGTTATTATACAGTGGACTATTTATAAACAGATGGTTGCGTCCATACTGTGTCTACACATGTCTATACTGTGATGTATTCAAAATCATTCATGTATCAGAACAATTTAGAGTTAGTTTCTAGTTAGTTTTGATCTGAGTATGGGAATGCCTACCTCAGCGATGATATGATTACATATATATATATTTTGCATTGAATGTTTTTACAGGTTCCGACTGGGGTGTCCACAGGATGATCCTTGAAATGATAAAGTACTTCACTCTTCATATATGAGAGACTTCATCTTCATCTATTCCAGACTTCGCACTTTAGGGGGCAATCTGTTACACTAAAAACTGTCACCTTGACATTCTGCTAACTGTATGAGCTCATTAACACTCATACATGCCTCCTCTGCAAGTCTTACAACCTTTGTTCCTCATTCCATGCCCTGAAACTGGAGAAAAAACCCTAAAAAGCTCAAAAAACCTTGGGTACGCAGTTAATATGAAGCCTGCCTGCGTTTTTAGCTAGGGTACACAGGTAAGGTGAAGATAAACTACGTTCTAGAACGCATTTTTCCAGTGTTATAGGTGCGGTACCCCTGTAAAGTCAAAAATGCGCGAAATTAAACCAAAAAGTTGAATTTTGGTCAATTCTAGAAGGTTCTGGATGAGATTTTTTGGGGATGAGTACGCTTTGATAAGGTGCATGTATCCCACACCTTAAGGAACTAATCCATTGATGTGAGGAGCCTATCCCTTTGAAGGAGGGTTCTATCCCTTTAAAGGTGGAATCCTAACCTCCTCATCTGCTCTATAAAAGGAGGCATTGGGTAGCCTTTTGGGGTTAAGTCAAGAAGTTCAAGAAAGTTTTTGAGAAGTTAAATTAATGGAGGATTGAAGAATAAGTTTTTTGGAGAAGATTTTGGAGTTGAAGTGCTGTTGAGATTTAGATTTCCTTCTACTGAGCTTTTGAGAGGAAATATTACATACCTCTTTATGCTTCTGGAGGAAGAGTGCAAGACTTATCAAAGTAGAGGAGATTCCTGCTTCGGACCCCGGGAAGGCCTTTCGAACATCAAGGCTAAGGTTGTAAGGTTCTTCTGTATATTTTAAGATTAATACAATCAAGTTCTATTTTTCTCAATAAATTGTCGTTCGATTGTTTAATTCAATAAGCTGTCGTTTGATCGTTTATTTCATAGATTCCTTGATCACTATGATAGGTATGTTTTATGATTATTTGTTATACAGGTGCTATTGATATTTTCTTGTTTGTGATTGCAGATCAACGAAAGATAATAATTTCTTGTGACAAAAGGGCCCTTGTTGCGATGAAGGATTATTGATGCAATGGAAGCACTGCGACTACAAATAAGCATTTGGATCTAAGGTAGGATCGACACCTTAATAACATTTATTTGTAAAACGAATATATCTAGAGAAAGACAAACTTAGTTGTTCGTTTGTTGCTAGATTGTCTTCTGACACTAGGGAGATCGGTCTTGTCCGCAAGAACGATTTATCCGGCCAACAATAGTTTAACCCTAGCAGATAATAGTTTAGGTAGAGAAGCTATGATTCCAACTGTTTAATCTAGTCTCATGGAGAAATAAGGGTAGAAGTAGATAGGTTTATTTTCCTGTTTGTAAAAATTGATGATGTAAAAGGTTTGCAAGTCCAAATGCACCTTGAAGAAAATGGTAGGACCGTAGGATGGGTAGGCAGTTGTTTGAAGGAATTTTTTTTGCTAATATCATGTCTTCATGATTGTGGTAGTTGATCCAAGAAAAGAAAAAATATGTGTCAGGTACTAAGCTTATGGCCTACTTCCAAATATTATTCTCTAAGATTCTTGACACCTTCAAGAAGATGCCATCCCCATGTGGAGCCACAGTTAGCCACCTATAAATTTTTGAGAAGCAAACAGGTGGCTAAATATGTTTCTGAACCTTCAAGAGAGACATTTTCTTTGAAAATCTATCATTCTTGAAGCCTCTATGTGTCTTTTTCCTTTGAAGAGATCTTCACTGCTATTTACATTGAAAAAGCCCTGTTGTTCTGTGAAGGAAACTGCTCTTAAAGAGGCCTCCATTTGCTCCATTTCATTCTCACAAAGTCTCCATTTTCACCACATTTTTTCCTTTTAAATTCCCTCTAAATTCCCTTCATTAGCCCCAAAAAGCATCAAAATTCCCTTTTAAACCTTATAGCTTCCTTTATTCGGTTTAAAAATCCCCTTTTCTGCCTACAGGAACCCCTTTAATCATACCAGGCGCTATGCCCTCTGGCGCTAATCGCAATCAGAACTGTCTATTAACGCTTTTTCCTTTGTTTCTTCCAAAATCTCTGATGCAATTAGTCTTCCTCTTTTCGACCTCTACTTCAATATTGACCATTGATTTTTAGATATCCAACGGTCAGTGCTAATGTTGCATCGCGCCCGTGACCTCTTTTCATTGCCCCTCCGATTGTATATGGACCGTTGATTTCCCCTTTGATTTGACGGCCCTTGCATGATCACCAATCGCAAGGTCTTAAGTGCCACCGCTTTGTCCCCTCCTATTTTCGATCCTCCAATTCAATCCTGACCGTTGAATCCAAAAGAACCAATGGCCAGGATTCAATCACGCTCCACCTATTGTGCCCTCCGTCATTCCCCTTCAGATTTGATCTCGACCGTTGATCTCTCCAATGATCTGACGGTCTGCGCTAAATCACAAATCGCAAAATCAAAACCTTGGAGTTTTGGTCCCTACCTTTTCTCCGATGCGATTAAATCTCAGCCGTCCATTCCGATAGATCCAATGGCTCTCCTTCTCCCCGCTCATTCACTTGCCTCTTTGCCTCTGCTATCTCTCTTAAATCTCCACCGTCTATTTCATAGATCCAACGGTCAGCATTCAAACCACCGCTGACTCTTCCCACCTTATCGCCCATGCATCTTTCCATATTGAGCTATCATCCCCACCATCAGATCTCCCCGCCCTTCATCCAACAGCTGAAAATGCATATCGCGTGATTTCTACGTCCAAGTTTTAATGTTCCAAATTTACGTGATAAAAGTGTTTTTGGGGAGGACACGTGTCAGGCAGCGAGGCATATCATGTTTTTTTTGGAAAAATTTCAAAACCACTCTAAATCTGCACAAAAACAGCAGTTTTTCTCTAAAAACCACTCCTCCTTGATGTAGTCCTACTTTAATCCTGACCGTTGATTACTTTAATTGGACGGCCCATATTACATCGCGTTCCCATCCATATTTCTTTCATCGGGCCTTCCCAAGAACTTCGTCGGAAGATCTCCACCGTTGATCTTATCCAATGATCCAACAGCCCACATTTAACGTTCTTCTTCCCTCTTGGTCCCACCACCAAAGGAACCCTGTTTCCTCTCTTTTCACCTATTTTCCTTTGTATTTGTCCCAGCACTAAACTTTTATGTTTAACACTAAAGTGACATTTTCTACCTAATTTAGTCTAAAACTTGGTTTCTTGGTGTTGCGCCATGTAAACTCTCTGCTCATCCTTCGAACCTCCTAAATAACTCCACTGGTGAATCTCGACCGTTGATCACCATCTATCAGTCTAATCCGACGGTCCAGAATCCTCCTTGCACCTAGACCTTCATCAGGCCTGTTTTTTCACCATTCTTTCACGATTTCCACCATTCTCATCGCTGCGCCATCATTTCCACAGACCTCCACAACATTCCTCCCCTCACTCCCCTTGGATTTTATAACAATTTTATTGTGTTTTTGTAGGGATTACAGAGTGATGAATTCATTCTGTCTCCACAGTTACCGTCATTGTGACTCAGAGAGTAGAAAGACCATCACAGAAGTGGCAAAGAGTATCAGTGAAGGAAACTAAAGGATTAAAAGCCCATTATTGGAGATTAAACACTTATAATTTGATGCTTAAAGGATGAAGACACAGTGAATACCATGAAGATGATTAAAAGGCCTAATAAGGCCTAAAGCACCATGAAACAAGTTATATTAGTGTTTTCACATCAGCAGAACATTATTTCTCCAAGAAGGACTATCTACGCGACATCCTCCATCTTCCATCGAACACCAGAATAGTTACTACACTGACAGAAGTTTCTAAACTTTCAGGACATCAGTTATGGAAGCATGGAAGACCTGAAGACCTTCAGTCACCTTACTTATCTCAGAATACAAAATAGAGTACCTACGGTCAACAAGTACGTTAAAGAACATACCTGAGGTTATTATCAACCTGAAAAAGGACTTCCGAAACAGCCTGAAGAGTACACACAGTCAATGTAGAGCCATTAAGCAGAGTGGGCACGAGTACTTCCATCCCCTCTGTCTTAATGAACCATTTAAAGCTCATATCTACTACTACTATCGCTCTTTCTCCTATAAGAACCCCTGTAAATTATATTGAAAATGTTGGTTGGTTGATAGGGATTTTATCAACTGTTAGAACTGTTATTGGTGGAAGTAGCTAAGTAGTTTGTAATCTAGTAGGCTAGGAAGAGAAGTTAGATTGTAAAGATCCATTGAGCTTAGAGTATGTGACTAGTTTTGCACATCATTTGAAGAAGCAGATCCACAGGATCCTGGTCTATATTTCTAGTGATGTTTCTCTGACTGCAATTGTCTCCTTTCATGTTTTATCATACTGTCCATAATTCTCTGATAAGAATCAGTAATCTAGCTTAGGATATACTGATGTAAAGTACCCTAATGCTTCCTTCTCTTCTTATCTTTGATGTTTTCTGCTGGTTGTATATCTAAGAAAAAATTCAACATAATTTAACCAGTCAAAGATGTTGGTTTGCCCATGCTTACTGATGTATGAATTTAGAGTTTGTGTCTTATATGTTCTTGTTTGTTTTCAGCTGGAAGAGTTTGGAAATTGGGAGATTAGAGCTAGCCCTGTCTCACTAGGTGCCTCTTCCAATAGCTAGCTCTTCTAAGATCCCTTTGAGCTAGTGTCAAAAGCATTGAAGGTTAAAAGTATTTCTCTGATCTTAGACCTTGCTCTGTGTTTAATCTTTAATTTTTTCTACTGTCTGAAAGTGGTTATGAGGACTGCTGGATTGTTTTCCTTGAGAGTATGCTAAAAGCAGGCCTGGGTTTAAATGACATCTAACCTGATCTTAAGCTACCCTTTGTGTCTTTATCAAGAGTCTCCTTTGAAGTATGTCAAAAGCAGGATAGTTTCAAAGCACTTACCTGATCTTAGGCTGCCCTTAGGTTTCTTTCATTCTTTCACCCACTCTTAATGTTCCATTTTACCATCTATCTAAAATATCCTTTGATATAGATGACTTGCCCTATGGAAACCCTTGGATAGTTGTTATGCAAGTAATCCCATTTCATGACTCCATAGCCCAATGGATTAACCTTTCTTTTGACCTATCTTCCCATGCTGAAACATCCTTCTATTCAATTCATTCCTTACTTCCTTAACCTTCTCATTTAATGATCTCCAACCAAAAAATAAAAATATAAAACCCTTGTGCTTCATACCTAGCCTAATACCTAAATTTGAGCCTCAAAGATATATCATTCTTTACATTTATAGAGAGATCCCTCTCTAGATCCAGGAGGGCTAGATCTTAGGATCCCAAAGTGGTTTGATGTTGTCTTATCTTTTGGTCTTGCCAATCTGGCCAATAACATAGGAACCACAACACTACCTATCTTGGTGCGAAGCCTGTTTGCCAGCGTCTTCATCCTATGCACCCTAGAAAGGCGACCACTATTAAAGGAGAATTTGGAAATTTGGGTCTGTCTAGACTACCGTGAGATCAATCGTGCTTGCCCTAAATATTATTATCCCACTCCTTTTATTGAACATATCATTGATGACTGTGTTGGGAGTGAGATGTTTTCCCTTATGGACAAGTTTTCTGGGTACAACCAGATTAATATTCTTCCAGCTAATCAACACAAGACTGCCTTTATCTGTCCTTGGGGTACTTTCACCTATAAGAAGCTCCCTTTTGGTCTAAAAATGTTGGGGCTACATTTCAAAGAGAAATATCATATGCTTTCCATGATATCAAGCACATTTTTCAGCCTTACCTAGATGACCTTCCAGCTCATTCAGCTAAGCGCAAAGAGCATCCTGATCATCTTCGTCAAATATTTCTCCATTGTTGAAGCTATAACATTCAGCTCAATCTGCATAAGTGTGTTTTCTGTGTTGACTCTGGTAGAATATTAGGGTTTTTCATCTCCAAAGACGGAATTATCTCGATCCTCTTAAATTTGAAGCTATCATTAATCTCCCCTCTCCTCCCTCCTTACATCAGCTACAGAGTCTGCAAGGGAAAGCTAACTTCCTATGTTGTTTTATACTTAACTATGTTGAGGTGGCCAAAGGATTTACGCGATTACTTAAGCAAGGAGTCCACTTCCTCTGGGATGAGATCGCCCAAAAATCCTTCGATGCACTAAATACGTTGCTGGTCAATGCTCCTCTATTGCGTCCTCCCAATTATCACCGTGATTACTCCCTCTATTTGGCTACTGCGTTTAGCATGGTTTCCATGGTTCTGGTGCAAGATGACGATGATGGTGATGAGCACGTCATTTACTATCTAAGTCACAATCTTCTCGATACTGAAACATGTTATGCACATGTCGACAAGTTGGCATTGGCTGCTGTTCAAGTTGTTTAACATTTTCGTCACTATATTTTGTTGCGCACAGTGACCGTGATTTATGATTTCAAACCTATGACCTACATATTGACTCGTCCATTGCTGGGGGGGAATATTTGAAGTGGATTTTTATCCTCCAAGAGTTCAATTTGGAGTTCACTACTTCCAAATCGAAGAAGTCACTGGTTTTCATCGATTTGATTTGCTCCCTCCCTTATGATTCTGCTCCATCTGGTTCCGAGGAACACATTCCTGACCACACGCATTTTCTTATTAGCAACCTTGATCCTTGGTATGGTGAAATAATCGTATATCTTCAGACTTCCACCTTCCAATTTGAGTTGAAAAAGGATGCTTGTTGACGCATTCACCATCATTTGCAATCTTATCACATAGTCAGAGATACTCTCTACCACATCGGAGTTGATTATGTTCTCTACCGATGTTTGACTCTCGAGGAGGGTGAAAAGGTCCTTAATTATTGCCACAGTGGCGTCTATGGCAGTCACATGTATGGATATGCTACTGCATAGAAGATTCTTCATGTTGGCTATTTCAGGCCCACCATCTTTAAAGACTGCATTGTTGTTGTCCATAAAGGTCATGATTTCTAGATTTATCAGCACAAGATGCGCGTGCCACCCACCCATATTCATCATGTCATTAAGATGGGTACCTTCACGAAGTGGGGCATCGATTTTATGGCGTGTAACCCTCACTCACCCGGGGGGCATGCTTCTATTATCGTAGCCATGGACTACTTCACAAAATGGGGCGAAGCAATGCCTACACTTACATCTGATGGTAAGACATCTGCATAATTTCTATTCAATCATGTCATTACTAGGTTTGGCGTCCCTCAAGCCATTTTTACCGATCATGGTTCTCATTTTCATCATTACATGGTGGTTGAGTTGACTTCTAAGCTGGGTCTACATCACGACAGCTCAATGTTGTACTACCCTCAGGCGAATGGCCAGGTTGAAGCCGTGAACAAAGTTCTCATCACTATGCTTCAATGTATGATTGGGATGCACAAGTCAAACTGGCATATCATGTTGTTTTAAGCTCTTTGGGCTTACCGAACCTTAGTGAAGGATGCGACCAGAGTCACTCCATTCTAGCTTGTCTATGGTCTGGAAGCTACCCTTTTGATTGAATGTGAAATCCCTTCTCTCAAAATAGTTGTTGAATTGATACCTAACACTTCGCCATAAGAAGAGTGTCTTCTATATTTAGAGAGGCTTGATTAAACTCGCCACTTTTCTGCTCTTGTCATAGAAGCATAGAAAAAGTGGGTCAAAGCTCATTTTGACCAGTCAATGTCCCCTCATTCCTTTATAGAAGGAGACCTCATCCTTCTGTATGACCAAGCTCAGGATAAGCTGAGGGCAGGAAAATTCCAACCCATGTGGCATGGGCCCTACATTGTTAAGCGAATTTTGCAGAACAAGGCTTATGAGCTAACTGATTATGAAGGTCATACTTTGGATCAGCCCAGAAATGGGTTGTATCTAAAAAATTTACTATGCACGAGTCTTTCGTGCACGTTTCTTTTGTACATAGGTGTTTTTTCATTTTTGTACATTTTTGGTTTGGTATGCTTTGTGAGCGGTTTTCTTGCTTATTGGATCGTTGCTTATTGTGCAGATGTCTGTTACTCCTTATGTCGGTTTCACGGATGGTGCCTCCCGAAGTACCCAGAACCTATCTTCTGTAGCCTGGGTGATTTATAATCCTGATGGTGAGTTGATAGACCTTCAAAGTATCTGTCTAGGAAAAACCACAAACAATGTCGCTAAATATAGTTTTCTTATTGAACTATTGATCGAGGCCATTTCTCTCGACATTCGTGCATTGATTGTTAACCTAGAATCACAGCTTGTTGTTCTTTAGCTTAGTGGGCATTGTTCTGTTAGAAATCCTCACATCTTAACGTTGTATTTGTGTGTTCATTTACTGGAAAGACATTTTGATTACATTACATATCAAAATATTCCTAGATAAATGAATGAGTTAACTAATACAATAGCCAATATTGTATTAGATAGAAATTTGCGTAATTTGTAAAAACATCATCATAACATGATAAGATTCATACAAGAATATATATATATCAATTTTTTGCATCCACGTGCTTCATAATTTCAAAAACTATGTATGTTTCAGTTACATCCTGAGACATCATGTCTCTCAAAAAATATGTGGAAATAAAAACCTACGTGTCTAGTCAACATGATGCTCATGGTAGCATGTCACTTCCTATATGAATCGCCTTAATAAGCGATGAACGTGGTTTGACACCCCTGCAGTGTGTCTCTAGTACACGTGAGGAACATCATCAAATATCGCATAGTCAAGGATCCCACTGGAGAGTCCCTACAAGTTGCATATGATTTCCTCCTCCTCGCTTCCCTCACCATGAGGGGCCACATCAAAATCACGAGGAATCCTCCATGTTATTGGAGACATTCCTACAGGTCTTTCTGGGCCGACATCTGCAAATACATGGATTAATTTCAGAAAATACATAATAAAAAAATCATAATACTCATCAAAATAAAAAAATGAGTCTTACCCAATGCTTCATCCCAATCCTCTCCTACTGGGATTGGGAGATCCGCATCACCGGTAAAGTCCGTGCTAGAATAGGGCCAGTCCTCCACGACAATCAGTTGTCAGCAGACCCACTCAAATAACTCCGGTCTCCAGGACATTTTTTTACTGCCTCCTGATCTTGGCATCAAAGCCACCCAATGGACCATCTGTGGCTCCTGGGCTGGTGGTGTATGAACTATCACTTCCTAATGTTGAAAAATTGGTAACCATTCCAAGATGAATTGTACCAACATGGACCCATAGCCAAACTATTTCAACTTGCCATTATTTCATTTTGTCAACTAGCATTTCATAATGATCATTACCACCTCTACCTAGTTGTACAGAGTTGGTGCCATGCAATCTACTGCAAGAAGTAGCTATTTTTTTGTAGCTTTATGCGGAGCCTAAACTCCAGAAGCTTGCGTGATGGTAGGCAACACTACTTTTAGTGCCAGATCAGGAATGGTTTAGATATCCACCTTCCCGCTTTTGGATCCTTTCCTTGCCCCTCGGCACACTCTGTCAATGACCATGCTCATGCTTTCCATTGTGGGTGAGGTACCTGTTAGGATTGGTACTGCCCCCCTCCATGACAATCCAGTTATGAAGTAAACATTGGAGACCTTAATCTCTAGTTCATGATTTTGAATTATGAATCTTTCCCAATCAATGTCCCAAACATTGATCAAGTACTGTAATAACTTCGGTTGAGCTCGGAGACATGGTGCCTTGAAGAATTTTTTGAGCCCGCAATCCTTAAGAATGTCCATGCATCTTACATTGACTAAGGCTTGCTCATCTTCTTCACTATGTTCTCTCTCCATTCATTCGATCACCATTTTTCTCTTTTACACCTGCAAAAACATCAATGGGGTCATCAGTAGTCAAATTATTTTTTATTGAAGTGTTTAAAATGATTTGACCTATTGAATTATAAGCTAAAAATCGTGGTCGTGGTTGGCGCGCCCCCATTTGATTTCAAGGCAGGTTGGCATGTGTCTGTGCTTGAAACCTGATCCGGCCGTCGTGCCCTAATTTACACAAAAATCCCTCCACGGATCTAAAAAATGGGTTGCAGGAAATGAAAATTATATCAAAATGTAGGCAAGGATATGATTTCTTACCTAGAAAAGATAGATTTGCGATTGGCCTTCTGGATTGTTTGTTGTTAGCTCCGCAAAATCACAGTGAAAAAAGAGTAAAAGGTGCTCACAAGAGGTAAAAGTGAAAAGTAATTTATTTTTACCATTTTTGGCATTTTGTAAACTTTTCAAAGCCCTAATTAGATTTTGCAGCATATTTTTCAATTATTTTTCTATTTTATTTAGAAAAAAGGGTTTTACATGCGTCTCTTGTGTAGCGAGAGGTCCTCAACATGACGACGATGAAGTGATGAGTTGTATTTTATAATTTTTCAGAATCGGTAAAAACGAGAAAAAGTGACTCCTAGAGTCATATTTCTGTAGAAATTAGTATACACTAAGCATGCATACATCCATATTCCCCTGATCTCACATTATTTTATCTTCTTGCAAAATACAGAATCATTCCACTATTAATCTTTTGTGGAAAATTAATTGCACACACATGTGAAGCATAAATAAAAACAATCGCACATAACACAGTTGTTTAACGGGAAAGCCTGAAGCTAAAAACCCCAACTACCATTTATTATGTATCATGGATATCATGTAACAATCTCATACAAAGCTTAGTACATCAAGCTCTCAGTACAATCAATCTTCACACACTAACATAGAAGAAATATGTAAATCCATGCACCAATCTCAGCCCTCCTGTTAGCCTGCCTCCACTGCGCAATCCAAGCTGATTACAAAGAAAAATTCGATGCAGTCCCACTCTCCTTGACTGCGTGATTATCATTGGAAACTCCAATGTATATATAGATGCAATCCATGCATCACTATGGTCACAACAGATAGTCTATCTCACCCTTTCACCTATCTCTGCATTGGGTCTCCACTAGATCTGACATGCATTGTACTTAACTGATGTATTGTTCAGTTGATTAATGAGATATTATTTCTGAATTAATTAACTAATTAATTCACTCCACTCTCACTAGTGTATTATTCAGTTATATTATATACAACTAGCTCAACTGAATCTAACTGAGTTAAACTGAATACAACTCCATCAACTACTCTTCCAACTCTATCATAACTTTGCCACTTCAGTTCTAACTGAGTCCTCCATGCATGAACTCTAGTAATCCCTTAGGAATTGTGTAATTCCTTCAGCCCACTGATTTGACAAATCTTTATACTGAAATTAAGTGCTCCAAGAGAATAAGGTGTTGTTTAGAGTCTGATTATTATTAAGAGCTAATAATAATCGGCATGCATCTATTTTTAGATTGACGACCTATAAATAGACTTCGCCCAATATTATAAAAAAATAATTTCATATATTTTTCCAACTTGACCAACCATCCACAAATAGCATCCTTCAACTTCTAAAATATGATCATCATGTCTAAAAATAGACATAGTCTAAAAATAGACTTGTGCCAAAAATATCCTGCAGGCCCACTTAGTGAAGGTGACTCTTTTCACTAAGCCCATCATATTGTTGAATCTCAACACTCCCTCTCAACAAGATAGGGATTATATTTCACCCCGATCCTACCTCTATGGTATTCTAATTTTCTCCTGGTGAGTGCCTTCATCAGAATATCTGCATCCTAATCCTCTGTAGGAATGTACTAAAGCAACATGATTTTCCGTTGCACACAATCTCTGATATGATGATACTGGATATCAATATGTTTAGATCTATCATGAAACATAGGATTAACCGAGAGTTTAATGCAACTCTGATTATCACAATGTATCACTGTAGGAACTAAATTTGAAACCAACAAACCAACCAGGATCTTCCTCATCCAGATAGCCTCACATGCAGCTTGACTTGCTTCCATGTATTCTGCTTCCACTGAATTGAGTGCCACTGATCTTTATTTCCTGATGTACCAAGAAACTGTCGTAGATCCGACACTGAAAATCCCTCATGATGTGCTATTTCTTTCTATTGGGCTGCCTACCCAATCTGCATCCGGGAAGCCATGCAACTTCACCTCATCCATCTGTCTATACCATAAACCATACTCATATGTGCCCCTGAGATATCTCAAAACATGCTTCCCTGCCTTCCAAAAGAGCTTGGTAGGATTAACCATCGCTTGTGAAAGCTGGTTCACCACATAGCATATGTCCAGTCTTGTATTAACTAAATACATAAGCAGACCCACCAACTGTCGATAAAAAGTGGCATCCACTACCTCTGCCGATGTAGCATCCTCTTTCCTCCAATTTCCTGGAAGAGGAGTGTCGATAGGCTTGTAGCCTTGCATGTGAAACTTCTCCAATATCTCCTGGGCATAATTTCCTTGAGACACAAACAATTCACCTTCCTGCTGCCATATTTCCAATCCAAGGAAATAATGAAGGAGGCCCAAATCCTTCATCTCAAACCCCTTCACAAGATCTACCTTGCATGAGTGTATCAACTGCTCATCACCCATTAGTATTAAATCATCAACATAAAGAACAATGATTAAAATATTACCCTCCACCACAATTTGGTATAGGTTTGCATCCGCCTCACTCTTGGTGAAGTCAAGTCCAGTGAAATAGCTGTTGATCCAAGTGTACCAAGCATGTGGTGCTTGTTTTAGCCCATACAACACTCTTTTGAGCCTTCACACATGTGACTCCATGCTGAAGATCTCAAATCCTTCATGCTGCTCAATGTACACCTATTTCTCAATGATCCCATTAAGGAATGTTGTCTTCACATCCATCTGATGAATGTTCCAACCCATCCGCACTGAGAGAGCAAGGATGATCCGTATGGAAGAATACTATGCGACAGGTGCAAATATTTCTTCATAGTCAATCCCCTCAATCTATGAGAAGCCCTGGGAAACAAATATTTCCTTATACTTCTCGATGCTCCCATCAGCAGCTTGCTTTACCTTGTAGATCCATCTTGATCCTAAAACTGATTTTCCCACCAACCTTGGAATAATATCCCAAGCACTATTTCTGACAATGGAGTCATACTCCTCCACCATGGCATCTACCCATGTGGCCTCCTACACTGCTTCTTCAAAATAATATGGCTCTATCACAATATACTTGCTCATAAGAGTCATGTATCTAGTAAATCGGTCAGGTGAGTGTCTTTGTCTGCGCTGTGATGTAGGGACTCCTACATTCTATGCCGCATCAAGCTTCAGTCTCTCAGCTTCTGTGGTTTGCTTTCTGCCTTGTCTGATGTTTGGTTCTGCATGAGTGGACTCCTCCACTCCATGAATCTCCTCTTGTGGATGATTGACATCCGGAGGCTCATCTTTCAGAACAAGCAGTTCCTTTACTGCATGCAAGTCTAGCTCCCTCTCAAGCATAGCTTGTGCAGCACCCACGATCGTTTTGTTCTTCCTCTCCGTGAACCCATTCTGTTGTGGGTTATGAGGCGCTATGAATTCTCTTTGAATTCCTTCTTTAATACAGAAATCTTTGAATTCGCCTGAGATGTATTCACCACCATTATCGCTCTGTAGAGCTTTCACTTGCTTACTCGAATCTTTATCCACCAATGCTTTAAACTCACAAAACTTTGAGAATGTTTCACTCTTCTTCTGCATGAAGAAGATCCAATATCTATGAGAATAGTCATCAACAAATATAACATAATACTTGTGTTTTGTTGTTGAAACAACCGAGAAAGGTCCACACACGTTTGTGTGAATTCTCTCCAGGATCACCGAAGCACGGTTCTCCTTCTCATGAAAGGTGGTCTTCACATACTTACCCATAGTACATCCCTTGCACTAATATGATTGCACAAGAGTACCCTTGGGAAGTCCAGTAAAAATCTGCTACAAAATCTTCAAAGCGCCATGGTGAAGATGGCCCAATCTCCTGTGCCATAATTCGCCCTCATCGCGACTTACCACTTCTTCTTCTTTTCCCACCATTGCAGCATAGCCATCTACCTCCAACTTGTAGAGATTATTAATTCAAACCCCTATCTTCTTGGTTTGACCCATTGTTTTATGTCGAAGGAAAGCTTTTCCCTCACTGAAAACAGCATCATAACCTCAAGTTATTCTTCAGACCTGGAACATGCATAAAATCCTTCAACAAGAATGGATTACTGGACTCCCTCTCAAAGGTAATGGTCCCAATTCCAGTTGCACTGTATCGACCATCGTCACCCATCTCCATATGCATCTGGAGGTCCTTATCCTCCAAATCACTAAACAACTCCTTGTCTCCCAACATATGGAAAGATGCAACTATATAGATACCACACCGATCCCATATGGCTTGAAACTAAGCATGTGATCAAAGAGAAATCAAGTTCAAATTGCGAGGCTAAGGCCTCTCCAACTGCAGCTCCAGCAACCTTCTTGTTCTTCTTCTTCTGTGGGTAGTTAGTAGTGAAATGCCCATGTTCGTGACAGTGAAAAAACTTCACCTTGGAAAAATCCTGCTTCTTGCCTTTAGCATCAGATTTTGAAGGAAATTTATTCCCCTTCCCCTTCCTTGCTTTGGTAGCCAAAGTGAAATTCTCTTCATCTTCATTCCTCGATGAAGAGCCATCCCTGGTACCCCGCCTTATCTCCTCCTGCACAAGATCCGACCAAAGTCGCTCCCATCCCGACAGTTTCTCCCTGTTGGGCCTCAGTTTTTCCTTGTTTTATATCACCTTTTACTCGAAATCACTCATGCTTTTGTTTAGCTTGAATAATTCATTGTCATATTTTGTGCATTCTCGAAGGTAATAAGTAATTATTTGCTATTCCTTTGTTTTAATGAGATTTCAAAATTAAAGGCATATTTAATAATAGTTTGTGTGTTTGCAAGTTTACAAAGCTGGTTATATACCTATTCTGATAGAGGCGAAGTTCCTGCACCACACGTTCATGCATTAGTACGAGAACACATTCATGCACCAGCATTGAAAATCACTAAGTCTGCTGAAAATCCGCATAATTTCTAAATGGCTAAGTTTGACCTCAGTTTTTATGCAAATGGAGGTGAATTATGGAAATCTGAGCAAATGAGTTTTTCACAAATATAACCAATTACCCATAACCGAAACCATTTCCTAAGATTCAAAGTATTCCAAAAGTTACGAACAAGTCTTTGAAACACTTTTATAAAAAAGAGTGTTATTTCCAGAATTTTGAAAACACAGTCAGCAAGTTCTAGACAACCAACTTCTGCCTCAGGTTTCGTGCAGATAAATATGAACGAAGAAATTCCGCGACATGGGTTTTTTTTCCCAGTATAGGAAATTGAGTACGCGGGCCCTTTTCCAAAATACATAATGGTTGAGAAGATACGAAGGGGGGCTTTAAGTCAGTTTGTTAAAATTAAAAAAATTTCCAGAATTATAGAAAAAAGCCCAGAATTGGAAAATTCATATTAATCTCTAATTATTTTAATAGGGGAACGGTTGTACTGATTATATGATGCAATTAGAAATTGTTGTGATTCAATACCCATATTCCTTGCAAAGGAATAGGTTGTTTTAACCATTACAAAGGATTATAAAAGGGGATGATGCACATAGAGAAGAGGAGGGATGGACAGTGGAGGAGTGATGCTACAGCAGCGTTGTTGTACCTTTTTTTTGCTGGTGTCACCCAAATTTGTGTTGGATATGTAATCACGCATGTATTTTCTTTGAGGACTTAATAAGAAGAGCTCTGCCTTATGCTTCATGGATTTTATTCCTTTATGTTTGAACAGTTGATTAATTAACTAAGTGTTGAGTAGTGTTTTTACGTAAGATGGAAGAGTGTTGGTTGGCTAGGGCCCAGCCAACCCAGCACGCTTACCCGAATCTTTTTTCTGTTCTTGTAATTTATGTTTTAATCTGCCAAGTGTGATTTAATTTTTAGCATTTGAATTTTTATTTGAATGAAAGAAGATCTACTACATGAAGTAGTAAAATTTAGTTTCTAAACGATTGATTTATTTTCCTTGCCTGGTTCGAGCAGGAGGAGTTACCTTCCCCAGTGCACGTTTGTGTGCTATTCACTTTCTGCACGATTTGGTTTATTTCCTCTGCCTGGTTCGTTCCTTCACTAGTGCATGTTGGTGTGCTATTTACTTTCTGCATGTTTGGTTTGTTTTCTTCACCTGGTTTGAGCAAGAGAAGTCACTTGCACCAGTGCACATTAGTGTGCTATTCACTTCAGCAAGATTTTCTAATTTACTTTTAGCATTTTTCTTGCTTTCATTAAACACTTTATAACAGATTGTTTCTTTATTTCTGCAGACATTTATCTTTTTGATATGAAATCTGGTTTTATAACACTTGCAGTAATTAAGCATTGATTTCAAGAACTAAAAGTTAAAGTGTAAGCAGCTCAGATCGAGTACAAGAACTAGTTTCTTGGTATTGGATCTAAGTGTTGTGGACTTGAGAAAGTTCAAAGCCCTTGTATGAAGAAAAGCATTTTTTAGTAAAGACATTACTTTACACCTTCTACATAAATCGATGTTCCTGCACTAGTACAGGAATACTGCACTAGGGCAAGACCGATTCTTGTGGGAAGGATATCTTTACATGAGCAGGCTTGAAGGGCCCATCCAATGAGACTGCTAAAGTGTCTCTTCTAGAGAAAAACATAACACATACTCAGTAATTAGAAATTGATCAGTTGGAGTGATTGCCTTTTATTTTGATTCCTTTGCAAATGCATTCTTTCTTGTTCCAGCACTAGATTACTTTGATGATTCAGTTATCTTTTACTCTTTCAATTTTGCAAGCTTTTCTTTAAAATAGGAATTTCTATCAGGAAAATTCATACCATCTCTGGCATTTCCTGTGCTTTGTCTCTAAGTTTATGAATCCCCCAGGTTGACAATTAAATGTTGAGTAGTTTGCTTAAGTGCAATTCCTCCACCCAAGATTTTGGCGCCGTTGTCGGGGAGGAGATTTGATTTGGTAAGAATTTTCTGTTGATGCAATAAGGGTAAGTCTGCCTTTATCTTCTTTTTTTTATGCAAGTGTGGTGAGCTTTATTTCAGCCAATAACTTTTAAAATCAATTATCTTCAAATCCTAATCTTTAACGTTATATCATTTTTGAGGTGTTGTAAGAACCCCTATTACAAATATGTGTGTGGAGACGGGGACTATCAATAAACCAGATGGACTTGAAGATGATAAATATGAAGGACCTCTCACAAGCCTTAGCAGCTGCTGGGATCTGGAGCTCTACCTCTCAGGAAGAGAAATTTTTGACAATATTCAAGAGCTTGTCCATTTCTCCACCACCACAAGAGGATTTGGAAGTATCTTTTGATTTCCCTGACCAATCATCTAAGGAGACAAATGAATCATGCACTATAATCAATGGAGAACATCCACTGGAACCCGAGATCGACGAGTTCTTGACATGTCTATCAGTAGATCCAGAATGTAATCAAGAGACTACTCACCCTACGGAGAATAATCAACATGACATGGAAGAAGAGGATGAGCAGCATGGGCCAAATCAAGAAATGGACCAAGAATACCATGATCATATCAAACATTGGTTCCGAACAATGACTCAAGTGAGGGAGTATTCTTTTCTTTTAAAACTCTTGTTGTCATATCAAGTAAATTGGTTGGTTTTTCATGCTCATGTATACTTTCAAGTTTGTAGGATAAATTTGAGCATGAATATATATTTTAACCTGATCCGCACATGGCTTCATTGGAATTATGCCTACACTTAAGCTGATATTTCTCTTTTTTAAAAATAGGGTAGGGTAATGAATAAAGATGAATAACAACACTCTTGAACTTGTGATTCCATAAAAGCACAGCTTTTTAAATTTTTATTATTACGCATTCTCATGGTAAAACTTGTCAAAATTTCTTTACACTTAACGCTTCATATTTTTAAAGTGACTTTGATTGATATGTATTGTTATAAGTTACATGTAATAATTTTCTCTTATTCTAACAAACTACCATCCAGAAAATCTTTTCAAATTCCTCTTCGAAGGGACCAGTGAAAAAAACCTCCTATGGTGGACCACGCCTACAAAAATCTAATAAGATTTCATAAAGAACCCTAGCATGATAAACTCAAGGAATATTGTTGATCATTATCTGAGATGTTTTTTTAATAAGTTCTTAGGGTAGCATGACCAACTTGTAAAGAATAAACTTTTCACACCATCCTGCAGTCTTAAGGAGTAGATTTTCTTCCCCACCTATTAAGTAATCCATCTGGGGTTAATCACAATCAGAGGTTTTTTTTTTAAACATAAACAAATTAATTGAAGGATAGGAGGTCTCATTGCTAGCCGACCTAGTATGATCATGGGTCCTAAGGAATATGACATTAACGCACTGGTCACCAAGCCAGGGTAATGGCTTTCAGTTGGAAAACTGGAAGACGAGAGGTCTCATCGCGAGCTAGCTCATTTATTCTTGTTAGTTCTCGTGAATGGCGTTGTCGTTAGCTAGTTACCAAGCCAGGACAACGTCCTTCAATTAACTGATAAAAAGAGAAAAAGAAAATGCTCATAAATAACTTTGAATCTATATCTAATAGGTGGGAAAAAATCATTTCATAAGGTTAAAAGGTATCCCTGTCGAGGCTATGGATGTCTACTAGCAGCAGGGCCATGCCTGTGGTATTAAAGTTGGCTCTACACTATAATTTACTTGGTTGATTTTGCTTTCCGTGAACTCACTACCAATCTCTTTGAGAATGGCTTTAAAATCCTTCTGTTGTTATGCCTTGGAGTTCTATCTTTTTGAAATGATTTTCTTTTGGACGTGAGGACCCTTAGTGCTGGTAATTCACTGTGTCCGGACAAGAGAAGCTTTAACTATACATGGATGCTGATGAAATAATCATTATGGGAAGGTATTACTATGTCTACCTGTAACACCATGTCATTTAAATCATGTCACTCATGTTTATAATGAGGATGTTAAAGTGAAACTTTTGATCATGGATGCCTCTGAGATATTATTTTTGAAAATTTTAAAAGTTTTCTATTTTTCTCAAGCATGCACCATCCTTGCAATTTGTTTTTTTTTTTTTTGTGATAAATTTTCTTGGAATTAGTATAAATAATCAAAGAGTCCAGCAAACACTTTGTTCTTGAAACAAGCTTTATCTAGCGTAGGAAATGTGATCACATAGGATTGCAAGAAATATCATTACACATGCCCATAAATGTTTTTAATCTTGCTTTTTGCAAGGGAGCAACAACTTGACAATTGATTTCCTTGCATGAGGACATGCAAGAAGGTCAACGTGGGGGGACGTTGGGCCTCTGTTTTGCCTTGTTTTATATCACATTTTACTCGAAATCACTCATGCTTTTGTTTAGCTTGAATAATTCATTGTTATAGTTTTGTGCATTCTCGAAGACAATAAGTAATTATTTGTTATTCCTTTGTTTTAATGAGATTTAAACATTAAAGGCATATTTAATAATAGTTTGTGTGTTTACAGGTTTACAAAGTTGGTTATATGCCTATTCTGATAGAGGCGAAGTTCCTGCACCACACGTTCATGCACTAGTATGAGAACACATTCCTTCACCAGCATTGAAAATCAGTCTGCTGAAAATTCGCATAATTTCTAAATGGCTAAGTTTGACCTTGGTTTTTATGAAAATGGAGGTGAATTATGGAAATTCGAGCAAATGGTTTTTTCACAAATATAACCAATTACCCATAACCGAAACCATTTCGTGAGATTCAAAGTATTCCAAAAGTTATGAACAGGTATTTGAAGCACTTTGATCAAAAAGAGACTGTTATTTCCAGAATTCTGAAAACAAAGTTAGCAAGTTCCAGAAACCCAACTTCCACCTCGTTTTTTGTGCAGATAAATATGAATGAAGAAATTCTGCGACATGGGTTTTTTTCCCAGTATAGGAAATTGAGTAAGATGTGGGCCGTTTTGAAAAATACGCAATTTTTGAGGAGATACAAAGGGGGGCTTTAAGGCATTTTGTTAAAATTAACAAATTTTCCATAATTACATAAAAAAGCCCAGAATTGGAAAATTTGTATTAATATTTAATTATTTTAATAGAGGAATGGTTGTACTGATTATACGATGCAATTAGAAATTGTTGGGATTCAATCCCCATATTCCTTGCAAAGGAATAGGTTTTTTTAACCATTAAGAAGGATTATAAAAGGGGATGATGCACGTAGAGAAGAGGAGGGATGGACGGTGGAGGAGTGATGCTACAGCAGCATTGTTGTACCTTTGTTTTGCTGGTGTCGCCCAAATCTGGGTTGGATATGTAATCACACATGTATTTGCTTTGAGGACTTAATAAGAAGAGCTTTGCCTTATGCTTCATGGATTTTATTCCTTTATGTTTGAACAGTTGATTAATTAACTAAGTGCTGAGTATAATTTTTACATAAGAGGGAAGCATGTTGGTAGGCTAGGGCCCAACCAACCCAGCACGCTTACCCGACTCTCTTTTCTGTTCATGTAATTTATGTTTTAAACTGCCAAATGTGATTTTATTTACAGGATTTAAATTTCTATTTGAATGAAAGCAGATCTGTTGTGTGAAGTAGTTAAATTTACTTTCTGCACGGTTGATTTATTTTCCTTGCCTAGTTTGAGCAGGAGGAGTTATTTTCCCCAGTGCATGTTGGTGTGATATTCACTTTCTGCACGATTTGGTTTATTTCCTCTGCCTGGTTTGCTCTTGCACCAGTGCATGTTGGTGTGTTATTTACTTTCTGCATGTTTGGTTTGTTTTGTCTACTTGGTTCGAGTAGGAGAAGTCACCTACACCAGTGCACGTTGGTGTGCTATTCACTTCAGTAAGCCTTTCTAATTTACTTTCATCAATTTTCTTGCTTTCATTAAACACTTTATAACATATTTTTTCTTTATTTCTGCAGACATTTATCTTTTTGATATGCAATCTGGTTTTATAACACTTGCAGTAATTAAGCATTGATTTCAAGAATTAAAAATTAAACTGTAAGAAGCTCAGATCGAGTACAAGAACCAGTTTCTTGGTATTGGATCTGAGTGTTGTGGACTTGAGAAAGTTCAAAGCCCTTGCACGAAGAAAATAATTTTTTAGTAAAGACATTACTTTACACCTTCTGCATAAATCGATGTTCCTGTACTAGTGCAAGACCGATTCTTGTGGGAAGGATATCTTTACATGAACAGGTTTGAAGGGCCCATCTGATGAGACTGCTAAAGTTTCTCTGCTAAAGAAAAACATAACACATACTCAGTAATTAAAAATTGATCAGTTGGAGTGATTGCCTTTTATTTTGATTCCTTTGCAAATTCATTCTTTCTTGTTCTAGCACTAGATTAATTTGATGATTTAGTTATCTTTCACTCTTTCGATTTTGCAAGATTTTCTTTAAAGTAGGAATTTCTATCAGGAAAATTCATACATCCTCTAGCATTGCCTGTGCTTCGTCTCTAAGTTTACGAATCCCCCAGGTTGACAATTAAATGTTGAGTAGTTTGCTTAAGTGCAATTCCTCCACCCAACACTCCCGTCCATTGACAAAGTATTCGTAGCTATGCCAAATCTTCGGAAGCCCAAGGAGAGCCAAGCTCACCAAGTCTTCATCATCAACAGTAACCCCCACACTTCCCAGTTCATCCTTGTAGTGGACAAACTTCGTGAGGTATTTTGGAATACTGTCGCCCTTCTCCATTTTTATTTTTCTGAGCTTATCTTTAAGTGCCAACTTCCTCTAGTCACTTCTGCTTTGCAAAAAAATTTGTCAAAGCCTTCCAAATTAAGAATGGAGTGGCTTTCCTGTGAAGGTTGGACACAATATGGTCCTTCACACCTTCCAACAGAATTATTCTTGTCTTTGCTATCTTCTTTTGCCATGTGTCAAGTAATGTAGCATCGCTAGATCCCGGCTTAGGAACATCGCTATAGATGAACTCCTTCAGTCCATTATCCTCTAGCACCGCCTCCATCCTATTCTTCCAGGCTATGTAATTCGAGCTCCCATCAAGGGCATACTCCAATTGCAACCCATTGAAAGACATTTCAATGTATACTCAACTTCTGCACCAAGAATCTTCTGTAGAAAATTCGAATTGTCCACCAGTACAAACTCAAAAATTATTCATAATTGCAATATTCAAGAATTAACGCTACTCTGATACCATGTAGAAATTAGTATACACTAAGCATGCATACATCCAGATTCCCCTCGATATTTTATCTTCTTGCAAAATATAGAATCATTCCACTGTTAATCTTTTGCGGAAAATTAATTGCACACACATGTGAAGCATAAATAGAAACAATCGCACATAACATAGTTGTTTAATGGGAAAGCCTGAAGCTGAAAACACCAACTATCATATATTATGTATCATGGAGATCATGTAACAATCTCATACAAATATTAGTACATCAAGCTCTCAGTACAATCAATTGTCACACACTAACATAGAAGAAATATGCAAATCCATGCACCAATCTCAGCCCTCCTGCTAGTCTGCCTCCACTGCACAATCCAAGATGATTACAAAGACCAATTCGATGCAATCCCACTCTCCTTGACTGCGTTGTAGAAATTATATGCACTAAGCATGCATATGTCCTAGAACCACTTGATCTCACACTATTTAACTTTATGCAAGATACTGAATCTATTCCACTTGTTAATCTTTTGCAGAAAATTTAATTGCACACACATGTAAAGCATAAATAAAAACAATCGCACATAACACAGTTTTTTTTAACCGGGAAAGCCTAAAGTTGAAAACCACCAACTATATATTATGTATCATGGAATCATATGACAATCCTCATACAAAGCTTATCAAGCTCTCAGTACAGTACAATCGTCATACACTAATCAGGAACAATCTTGCAAATCCATGCACCGATCTTTGCCCTCCTACTAGCATGCCTCCACTACGCAATCCCTGCTGAAGAATAGCTCTGAATGAATTCGAATTACCCTTGCCTTGATTGCGCAATCCTCATTGGAAACTCCAATATGTGTTTGATGCAATCGATGCATCACTATAGTCACAACAGATAGTCTATCTTTCCCTTTCACCTATCTCTCCACTGGGCCTCCACTGAAACTGCCATGTACTGTAGTTAACTGTTGTATTGTTTAGTTGATTAATGAGTTATTATTTGTGAATTAATTAACTAATTAATTCACTCCACTCTCACTAGTGTATCATTTAGTTAGACTAGATACAACTAGATCAACTGAGTCTAACTGAGTTAAACTGAATACAACTCCATAACTACTTCTTCCAACTGTGTCATAACTCTGCCACTTGAGTTCTAACTGAGTCCTCCATGCATTAGCTCCAGTAAACCCTTGGGAATTGCGTAATTCCCTCAATCCACTGATGTGCCACATCTGTGCACTGAAACAAAGTGTTCCAAGAGAATAAGTTGTTGTTTAGTGTCTGATTATTATTAAGAGCTAATAATAATCGACATGCATCTATTTTTAGATCAACGATCTATAAATAGACTTCGCCCAATATTCTAAAAATAGAATTTCATCTATTTTTCCAACTTGATCAACCATCCACAAATAGCATCCTGCAACTTCTGAAATATTGTCATCATGTCTAAAAATAGACTTGCACCAAAAATAGCCTGCAGGCCCACTTAGTGAAGGAAACTCTTTTCACTAAGCTCATCATCTTGTTGAATCTCAACACTCCCTCTCAACAAGATAGGGATTATCTTTCATCCTGATATTGCCTCTATGGTATTCAAATTTTCTCCTGGTGAGTGCCTTCATCAAAATATCTGCATCTTGATCCTCCGTAGGAATGTACGGAAGCAACATGATCTTCCGCTGCACACAATCTCTTATATGATGATACCGGATATCAATATGTTTAGATCTATCATGAAACACATGATTAACTAAGAGTTTAATGCAACTCTAATTATCACAATGTATCACTGTGGGATCTAAATGTGAACCGAACAAACCAACCAAAATCTTCCTCATCTAGATAGCCTCACATGCAGCTTGTCTTGGTGCCATGTATTCTGCTTCCGCTAAAATGAGTGCCACGGATATTTGTTTCCTACTGTACCAAGGAACTGTTGTAGATACAATGCTGAAAATCCCCCCTGATGTGCTCTTTCTGTCTGTTGGGCTTCCTGCCCAATCTGCATCCGTGAAGCCATGCAAATTCACCTCATTCGTCTGTCTGTACCATAAATCATACTCATATGTGTCCCTGAGATATCTCAGGACATGCTTGCCTACCTTCCAAAAGAGCTTGGTAGGCTTAACCATCGCTTGTGAAAGCTGGTTCACCGCATAGCATATGTTCGGTCTTGTATTGAATAAATACATGAGCGAACCCACCAACTGTCGATAAACAGTGGCATCCACTACCTCTACCAATGTAACATCCTCTTTCTTCCAATTTCCTGGAAGAAGAGTGTGGATAGGCTTGTAGCCTTGCATGTGAAACTTCTGCAGTATCTCCCGAGCATACTTGCCTTGAGACACAAACATTTCACCTTCCCACTGCCATATTTCCAATCCAAGGAAATAATGAAGGAGGCCCAAATCCTTCATCTCAAACTCCTTTGCAATATTTTCCTTGCATGAGTGTATCAACTGCTTATCACCTGTTACTATTAAATCATCAACATAAATTACAATGATTAAAATCTTACCCTCCACCACAATTTGGTACAGGTTTGCATCCGCCTCACTCTTGGTGAAGCCAATTCCAATGAAATAGCTGTCTATCCGAGTGTACCAAGAACGAGGTGCTTGTTTCAGCCCATACAACGCTCTTTTGAACCTACACACATGCGACTCGCTGTTGAATATCTCAAATCCTTCAGGCTACTCAATGTACACCTCTTCCTCAATGATCTCATTAAGGAATGTAGTCTTCACATCCATCTGATGAATGTGCCAACCCATCTGCACTAAGAGAGCAAGGATGGTCCGTATGGAAGAATATCGTGCGACAGGTGCAGAGGTTTCTTCATAGTCAATCCTCTCGATCTGTGAGAAGCCCCGAGCAACAAATCTTGCCTCATACTTCTCGACACTCCCATCAACAACTTGCTTTACCTTGTAGATCCATCTTGATCCTACAACTGATTTTCCCACCGGCCTTGGAAAAATTTCCCAAGCACTGTTTCTGACAATGAAGTCATACTCCTCCACCATGACATCTACCCATGTGGGCTCCTACACTGCTTCTTCGAAATAAGATGGCTCTATCACGATACACTTGCTCATAAGAGCCATGTATCCAATAAATTGGTCAGGTGACTGTCTTTGTCTGCGCTGTGATGTAGGGACTCCTACATTCTATGCCGCATCAAGCTTCAGTCTCTTAGCTTTTGTGGTACGCTTTCTGCCTTGTCTGATGTTTGGTTCTACATGAGTGGACTCCTCCACTCCATGAATCTCCTCCTGTGACTGATCGACATCTAGAGGCCCATCTTTGGGAACAATAATTTCCTCTTCTGCATGAAAGTGTAGCTCCCTCTCAAGCAACAACTTCATGGATTTCACCTCATTGAATTTTATATCCTGTTGCACAACAGTCATCTGACTGTCTAGAAAATACACATGATAGTTATGGGTGTTTCTATGTACCCCACAAATATCTCAACTTCTTTAATATTCTAATCGACTCAAATACTTCAGGGCATCCTTTTGTCTGGATAGCGGTGAGCAAAATCTTCAAATGAAAATATCAGGCTTCTTACGGTAAAAGCTTCTTCAATTTATACTCATACCAAAGTATATATGAGAGACGGTGATTTTTGCCATAAACCGCGGTGTTTCATGCTTCACTTCTAGGTACATCGATCGACCTTGGTCATGCAACATCGCTGTACGGCACACGATCTTCTGGCTACTCACTCTCAGCGACCCCCCGTCCTGTACATACGTTGAGGTGATATGGGTTCTCTTCGAATTCCTTCTTTTCTACAGAAGTATTTGAATACGTTCGAGATATATTCACCACCATTATCACTCCATAGAGCCTTCACTTGCTTCCCCGACTCCTTCTCCACCAATGCTTTAAACTCACAGAACTTTGAGAATGTTTCGCTCTTCTTCTGCATGAAGAAGATCCAACATCTATGAGAATATTCATCAACAAATATAACATAATACCTGTGCACTGCCATTGAAGCAATAAAGAAAGGTCCCTTGTGTATGGGTCTCTCCCAAAATCATGACACGGTTCTCCTTCTCATGAAAGGTAAGGTGTTGCAAACTTTTTGTAGTACATCCCTTGCTGTGATCTATTTGTGCAAAAGTACCCTTAAGAAGTTAAGTATAAATTTAATAAAATCTTGACTTTTCATGGTGAATATTATTTAATCTCATTGCCATAATTAGCACATCATCTAAACTCACCACTTCTTCTTTGCCTAGAAGCAAGAAGCACGACCATCTATCCCGACATGAAAGTTAATTTGAACCCCTATCTTCTTGGTTTGACTTGTTGTTTTATGTCGAAGGAAGGCTTTTCCCTCACTGAAAACAACATCATAACCTCTGTCTTCCAGCATTGCGACTAAGACCAAGTTCTTCTTCAGATCTGGAACATGCATGACATCCTTCAACAAGAGTGGATTACCAGACTCCCTCTCAAATGTAATGGTCCCAATGCCAGTCGCACTGTACCGACCATCGTCGCCCATCTCTATATGCATATGGAGGTCCTTCTCCTCCAAGTCACTAAACGACTCTTTGTCTCCTGTCATATGGAAAGACACACCACTATCAAGATACCACACCGATCCCATACATCTTGAAAGCAAGCATGCGATAAAAGAGAAATCAAGTTCAAATTGTGAGGCTAAGGCCTCTCCAGCTGTAGCTCTAGAATCCTTCTTGTTCTTCTTCTTCTATGGACAGTTAGTGGCGAAATTCCCATGTTCGTGACAATGAGAACACTTCACTTTGGACAAATCCTGCTTCTTGCCTTTAGCATCGGATTTTGAAGGATTTTTCTTCCCCTTCCCTTTCCTTGATTTTTTAGCCAAAGCGCAATTCTCTTAATCTTCATTCTTTGATGAAGATGCATCCTTGGTACCCCACCTTGTCTCCTCCTGCACAAGATCCGACCAAAGTCTCTCCCATCCCGGCAGTTTCTCCCGTCCATTGACAAAGTCTTCGTAGCTATGCCAACTCTTCGGAAGCCCAAGGAGAGCCAAGCTCACCAAGTATTCATCATCAACAGTAACCCCCACACTTCCCAATTCATCCTTGCAGTGGAGAAACTTCGTGAGGTATTTTGGAATACTGTCGCCCTTCTCCATTTTTATTTTTCTAAGCTTGTCTTTAAGTGCCAACTTCCTCTGGTCGCTTCTGCTTTGCAAAATAATTTAAAATTTTGTCAAAGCCTTCCACATTAAGAATGGAGTGGATTTCCCATGAAGGCTAGACACAATATGGTCCTTCACACCTTCCAACAGAATTCTCCTCATCTTTGTTGTATTCTTTTGCCATGCATCAAGTAATGCAGCATCGCTAGATCCCGGCTTAGGAACATTGCTATCGATGAACTCCTTCAGTCCACTATCCTCCAGCACTACCTCCATCCTGTCCTTCCAGGCTATTTAATTCGAGCTCCCGTCAAGGGCATACTCCAATCGCAATCCGTTGAAAGACATTTCAATGTATACTCGACTTCTGCACCAAGAATATTCTGTAGCAAATTCGAATCGTCCAGCAGCACAAACTCACTTTAATTGCAATATTCAATCAACAATGCTCTGATACCATGTAGAAATTATATGCACTAATCATGCATATTTCCTAGATCCTCCTAATCTCACACTATTTAAATTTATGCAAGATATTGAATCTATTCCACTTGTTAATCTTTTGCGCAAAATTTAATTGCACACACATGTAAAGCATAAATAAAAACAATCGCACATAACACAGTTTTTTTTAACCGAGAAAGCCTAAAGCTGAAAACCCCCAACTATATATTATGTATCATGGAATCATATGACAATCTTCATACAAATCTTATCAAGCTCTTAGTATAGTACAATCATCATACACTAATCAGGAACAATCTTGTAAATACATGCACCGATCTTTGCCCTCCTGCTAGCCTGCCTCCACTGCGCAATCCCTACTAAAGAATAGCTCTGAATTAATTCAAATTACCATTGCCTTGAATTTGAAATCCTCATTGGAAACTCCAATGTGTGTGTGATGCAATCAATGCATCACTATAGTCACAACAGATAGTCTATCTTTCCCTTTCACCTATCTCTCCACTGGGTCTCCACTGAAATTTCCATGCACTGTAGTTAACTGTTGTATTGTTCAGTTGATTAAAGAGTTATTATTTGTGAATTAATTAACTAATTAATTCACTCCACTCTCACTAGTGTATCGTTCAGTTAAACTGAATACAACTCCATAACTACTTCTTCCAACTGTGTCATAACTCTACCACTTGAGTTCTAACTGAGTCCTCCATGCATTAGCTCTAGTAAACCCTTGGGAATTGCATAATTCCCTCAGTCCACTGATGTGCCACATCTGTGCACTAAAACAAAGTGCTCCAAGAGAATAAGTTTTTGTTTAGTGTCTGATTATTATTAAGAGCTAATAATAATCGACATGCATCTATTTTTAGATCACCGGTCTATAAATAGAATTCGCTCAATATTCTAAAAATATAATTTCATCTATTTTTCCAACTTGATCAGCCATCCACAAATAGCATCCTGCAAGTTTTGAAATATCATCATCATGTCTAAAAATAGACATAGTCTTAAAATAGAGTTGCGCCAAAAATAGCCTGCGGTCCCACTTAGTGAAGGCGACTCTTTTCACTAAGCTCATCATCTTGTTGAATCTAAACATGCATGATTATCATTGGAAACTCCAATGTATATATATATGCAATCCATGCATCACTATGGTCACAAAAAATAGTCTATCTCACCCTTTCACCTATCTCTACACTGGGTCTCCACTGGATCTGACATGCACTGTACTTAACTGTTGTATTGTTTATTTGATTAATGAGTTATTATTTGTGAATTAATTAACTAATTAATTCACTCCACTCTCACTAGTGTATCATTCAATTAGATTAGATACAACTAGCTCAACTGAGTTTGACTGAGTTAAACTATATACAACTCCATCAACTACTCTTCCAACTCTGTCATAACTTTGCCACTTCAGTTCTAACTGAGTCCTCCATGCATGAACTCCAGTAAACCCTTAGGAATTGCGTAATTCCTTCAGCCCATTGATTTGAAAAATCTATATACTGAAATTAAGTGCTCCAAGAGAATAATTTGTTGTTTAGAGTCTAATTGTTATTAAGAGCTAATAATAATCAACATGCATCTATTTTTAGATCGACGATCTATAAATAGACTTCGCCCAATATTCTAAACATAGAATTTCATCTATTTTTCCAACTTGACCAACCATCCACAAATAGCATCCTGCAACTTCTGAAATATGATCATCATGTCTAAAAATAGACATAGTCTAAAAATAGACTTGTGCCAAAAATAGCGTGCGAGCCCACTTAGTGAAGGCGACTCTTTTCACTAAGCTCATCATCTTGTTGAATCTCAACACTTTCAGCTCTTTTCTGACTCTCGAAAATTGAAAAGATTTTCGAGACTCTCGTCACTTTGAACTCATTAAAAGGATGTGAAACAATATCTACCCAATATACATTTAACACTTTTTCAGGCTGGGATAGCTTATTTACGAAAAGGAATACCTTATCCTATCATGACTAAGAGGTTCTCTCAGACATAGTTTTCTACCTTTCGGATCTGTGAGACTACCTACGAAAAGGGACCTATTGGAGCTTTTTTTCCACTTATTTTCAAATTCTCTAAACATGAAAATATGCAGAGTTCTTCCTTTCTCAGACTCGTTAAAACCTAAATGACATCAGAAACCATCACCATGACGTAACTGAGTTTCTCCTTCCTAGGGATCGTAAAATGTACTAGGATGGATTTTTCCGAAGGAAAAACTTACATGACAAGCACATGCTATCCCCTTCAAGCTTATTTTCAAAAATAATTTGGATACTTGCCAGTAATGGTCGGGGATAATGGAACCAGTTTTCAGTCGTTTCGGCAGTATGTCGCTCTTGAACATGACACTCATCCGCATTCGTGTCGAGTTGGGGACATCTCATTTCGTCATTTTTGCCTCCATGGGTTTGGGTAATCTGTTTTGACCCCTCATCTACTCTTTTCCATGGCATCATGACCTCAGATCCCTTGATGTCAAATACTGTCAAATTCCTGAGTCGTGTCGCCAATATGTTCAAGAGAAGTTTCCTTTTGCATTTTTCAACCTATGATCCTCTTTTCGGTCTTGATTCACTATCATCTTATTCCTCTATCTCATGTCGATGATGTGGGAAACATTATGGCCCTCCTTCCACTAGGTCACTTCCTGTCGACTTCAGCTCATTATCTAGGAAGCTGGTATAGAGAATCTCTTCCAGTACCTTGGAGCTTGCATGCCTCAATGTCAAGTTCTTCACATTCGATGATAGGTCCTCATCATTGGCCTTCGATTGGGTGATTCCATCGATGTTCGATGCCAGATCACTATTCACATTCTGAGGATTGTACTTGTTGTACCTTGAGATCCATTTTCATTATTGGTGGTTTCTCTTGTGCCTGTTAACAACTTTCATCATTAGCTGGTAATCAAGTTATTTTCTTGCATGTTCGACTTCAACTCACTTATTCACATGCTTGAATTTGTACTTTCTCGGGTCGAGATGGAGCGCAAGACCTTGGGAATTGTTTGATAAAATCTAGGGTTCGAGATATTTTGGTTTATCATGACTATATGCATGACTCTTTTGATTGGATGGTTATGGCCATACCTGAGTCTATTTATTGATCCATCTTGTTGGATGGTTGTGTCCATACCTCAAATCTCTTTTTTATATGTACTCTATTATGGATGGTTGCACCCATGTCACATATTCATGTATCAGAGATATCAATTATACTTGTACTTATAGGTCTTCCGACGGCGGTGTTTGGTTTCAACACATTCTCATAAAGAATTTCCTTCCTCCCTCTCTCTCGGACAACATGCTTTAAGGGGCATCTGTTACACAACATTTTGTCACCGTCCCTGCAATCCCCATCCTGAACATTGGAGGACCATTTTAGTGACTTCTGTGTATTGTCATACATTACAAAAAGTGTCATTGCATCCCTTGCCATGAGAAGAACATTTACTTTGTTGACTATTCTTGGAGTAGGCTCTCAAAAGAATATGATTTTGGGTCAATGCTAGTAGGAATTTATGGCCTCACGCCCATAGAGAAATTAGCGATGGGCCTCGCGCCCATTGATGCTCTATCTTAGTGGACTGCCCACGCCGATTTTTTTTGGAAATTTTTTTAAAATATAAATGAAGTTTCCATTCCCAACCACTTCGTGAGTGGAGTCAGCATGGTTTGTTCGACTGAATAACATTGAAGACCTTCCTTTTGATTCTTCTTTCCTAAATTTGAGAAATATTCCAAAGGATAAGGCCTCCCTTACACCTTATGAGGGATCCCAAACCACCTCCTCTTCTTCTATAAATAAATCCTTCTCACATAGTTGCAGCTAGCTAAAATGGTTGAATAGCTGAACAGTCCTTACTATAGCTGGTGTGAGATAGAGCAGAGAGGAATCCATTATCCAGAGACAGTCTAGACCCATTGCTTTGCCAAGTCTAATCCCCAATGAATTCTTGAGATGCGTTTGACTGGACTCGTTGAAGGAGATTGCGACGTCAAGGATCTTTTGTTTGTAAAATCATTCTCTCTACTTATTAATACATGATTGATGTTTTGGTTCCCGTTTTGTGTTTGATGGTTTAATATTTTGCAATATGTTTAGTTCTCCTTGACCAATTAAATAGTTATGAATGCAAGTATGTTTTCGTATGTTTTTATCGTTCTCTAGTCCTTGTGTAGGAACCTGAGTATCACTGCTGAAGGACCCTGATGTGTAAATATGAAGATCAGGAGACTGTTGCCACAGCTACGACAACTACATTGGAACAAAGGTAGGCTATCTATCCAACTCAGTTTCATTCATAAACTAGGAATCCAAAGCATTAGCATGTTCCCTTATTACTAGACCCACTCCAGGGCTAGAGGGATCGCATATGTTCGCAGAGGGGATTTACCTACACAACAAAAGGATACTCTTTTAAGGATGTTGGTCAATAGAAAATCCCCTTAGATTTTTGTTGATGCATCATCCTTGTGATTATAATATGGAGAAATCCGAGAAGGTTCCAACATCAGAAGTAATAGAGGAGATAGTTCTCAACCTCATTTCTTATTAGGAACCCAAGGAGGTAATATGTCATCTTTGTATTTTTCGATCTCCTACATCACATTTTGGCCTTGGATTTATTTAAACAAGATAAAGTATTGCTAGGTATATATTATTTCCAAAAAAAAATTATGGTTCAATTTCACAATCTTGTTAAGTATCATAAAAATTTCAATGAGGCTCCCCAGTTTTTAGGAAGACCATTTTTATTTATCACTCCATGGTTCTTAGAGTTTAACCCATCCAATATGTATATAACCAAAATCCTTGTTTTGGTATGCCTCCTAATTCGCCCAATTCACTTTTGAAAGAGATCAATTTTTTGAAGGCATAAAAAATACCTTGGGTAGATATTTAAAAACTTTTATATTGGAATAACTTTGGTTTTTTTACATATAACCATATTTAGGTGGAGATCTAAATCTGCAAGCTTGGAATATAAGAACATAAGCTTTAGAAGAAATATCTATATGGATGCATGAAATGGATTATGAAATTTCAACATTTTGGTGCCATATATGTTAAAAGTAGGACATTTGGAGGATTCATGTTCTTAGGCATGAGCTTATCCTAAAAGAAAAAAGTACATAAACCAAAACCCAAAAGATGGAAATCCTTTAAGCAACTTTTTTTTGATGATGAAGAGGAATAGAGAATAGAAAAATCAATTGAATATAGATTTATAGAAGGTAAAGAATCGATTCCAAAATGTTGAAGTTAAGAAAATAATACTCCTTACAGTAGATATAGAAAAATATGGGAATAACATGAAGGTGGTAACCACAAATAAAGCCTCATTAAGGGGAATGAAGAGAATAATGAATATTTTTCCATATGATATATATATATATATATATATATATATATCTTTTGTTTCTAGGTGTCAGTAACTTGTGGGACTAGGCCATGGTTTAAGAAATCAAAACCTATGAACATCTAAGTAATAAAAATCACTTGAGGATTAATGTTACTCTTGCACGAAGTTTTGAATCTTGACCATCTTACAAAACTAAATTGTCAAAATCATATTAAAAATACAATTTTCATTCAATCTCACAATAAAGATGATAATTTTAAAAAGAAAAGGTAAAGAAAATAAGCTTGAGTGAGACTAGTGGTTAAGAACATGTATCTCTTCTTAGGAGGTCAGACATATCAACTAGGGGGTAGAGTATGTAAAATCAGGTGAGACTGTTATCCCACAAACAAAGAGTTGTGTACACCAATTTAATGTTGACTTAGCCATAACCTTAAAATTAAATTATTATTATTATTATTATTATTAAGATATTCTCTAAAATAATATAATAATTAAAAATTAAGACATTAAATAATAATTTTATTATTATTAAAATCAAATTATTTCATATAATTTTTAAACAATAAAATAAATTTAAATTATTTAAATTGTATATTAATTTAAAATTATTGTTAATATGAGTAGAAACTCACAAAATTAATTAAAAGATATATTTATAATCATGGAAAATTTTAGGGGCTAATATTCGTAGGTGGGCTAATTTTCCATGGTTTTTCCAAAAAAAATATTTGCCAATTTCCATTTTTTTATAAAAATGAATCGCCCAAATTTTACAATATAAAATTATTTTACCTTAAAAATCGCCAACATTATATAAACAATATATATAATATCATTATAAATTTTAATAATTTTACAAATACATCAATAAAAAATTTATAGTTTTCATATTAGGGATTAGTGAGATTCGCCAATTTTTTAAACTTCAAAATAATTTTCCATCCTTAAAATTTTCCCTGTTTATAATAATATAATCTAAAATAATATAATGATAATTATAAATTTATTCATTAAATAATAATTATTTTATTATTAAATTTAATTTTTTATATGTAATTTTTTGAAAAATTAAATTAATATTATATTAATTTAAAATTAGTGTCAGTTTGAAGAGAAACTCAATATCGACATTAGGAATCCATATCTATGGCATCAGAAATAAAATCTATTTAACTAATTCCATTGAAGTTAAATTTGAAAGGAATAGTCTATCAAGACCACAAATTTTCCAGGATGACTAATTTCTCGTTTCTTTCCTGGATGACTAATTTCTCGCTAGAATCCGGAAAAAAAAATTCAAGAAATCGAATTATTACATTTTTTACATCATTTTTTATGGCAGAAATGAATTCAGCGCCATCGAAAACTCTTGTGGCACCCAAAACTCCTGTGGCACCCAAAATTTTGAAGCTTTATCGTGGTCACCTGGATTTCCAAAAATTTATGGAGGATTTTCTCAAAATTATTTCGGAAAAATTGTGGCATGTTTACACTATGCGAATTTGAAATATATGTATTTCAAATAAAGAAATAGAACTATTACAATGTTTACATATTTTTTTTAATGGAAAAAATGGATTAAGCACCATCAAGAACCCCTCGGGCACCCAAAATCTTGAACCTTGACAGATATAACCTGAATTTTCAAATGTTTCTGTCGGGTTTTCTCAAAATCATTCCGACAAAATTGTGACTTATTTAGACTACGCGAATTTTAAATATATGTATTTCAAATAAAGTTTGGTGTACGAATTTTAACTTAAAACAGTTTTTAAAATATCCATGGAATATTCACTAATAGGGATGTACACTTCAAGAGCATTAAATGTTTAACGAGGTTTTGGAACCCACTTATCTATTACTGGACACATCATGGCACAATGTGGTTACTTCACATGCTTCAACCAACCTACATCCCTTGGTTTTATATACTCACATGCTCTCTCAGGTGGGGTGGTGAATTAGCATCATGCAGTGTAGCAACGAAGGTGAGGTATTCTCCTTACCTTGTGATCATGGGTTTCTGGTAGTCATAATCTATGTGAGGCCATGCTTGAGTTGTCTTACATTAGCAGGAGGTAGTTTTAGCTCTAGTTGTGTTGGGACTATGGGTGGATATCAGTTTGGGGACTTGAGGGAGACATGCCGTCACTTTGGGGATACTTGTTGTCCTTTGAGGTGGGGTGTGATGACACTTTGTTCTTGCTTGAGGGTGAAAAGGGTATATGTCATTATGGTTGTAGTCATGTTGCTTAAAATGTGTATTCCATGTTTTTTTTTTCTATTCTTGCATAATTCTGAACGCGGGTTGATCTTTGAGCTGATGACCATCCTCTCCAGTTTTGTCCTTCTGGTTCAAGAATCACTGGGTATCTCATTTCCCTGCCATGTATATCTATGTGGGTGTTGGTATCCCGGAATTTTTTATGTCTAGTACTAGTGAAGGGGTTTTAGATTCTTGTTTATTGGGAGTCAAACAATTTTGGGTCTCACGATATTTTCATTCTTGCATTATCAAGTTATATCTTGTGTTGAAGAATTGGGTGTTTTCTAGTTTCATTGCAATTCGTCTTTCTTTTTTTTCCATATCGATTTATATGGTTAATTCCTCTGATGTATATATTTTTTGCGTGTTGTTCATGGGGTAGGTTGTCTTTGAGGTTTTTTACCATCTTATTGTGGTATTATCCTATAGGGATTATTCAAGATATGTCTCTTTAGTTTCTGACAACCACCAGTCCCTTCAAAATATTTTCATGTCTTAACTTCATTTTGGGGTGTTGAGGGCATGATTTGTTCCTTTTCGACTGTGTCAGTTCTGCTATTGTGTGTTATCCCACTTCCTTTGTTGTTGGTGTGACTTTCCTAGTGGTTGACTAGTCATTGCTGTTATGCCTCCTTGTCAAATGTAGGCAAGCCATAGAGGAGGGGTTAGCCAGGCACATTTGCATCTTCGATGATTTTTCACATGGGATTTGGTGGCTTCATACTTTGAATTTTTGCTTCCGAAGATATGAAAATAAATTCAACAAGCAGAGTCTCAGGAATTTGGTGAACGCTTGTATTTCTCTAATTCCAAAATTGGAGACAAGGGCCTTCAATGGCTCCTAGCTTCAGTAAGGTACTAGAAACAAAGGTTATATTTTCTCTATTCCCTTTCGGTCCACCATGAACTAGACACTTTTTCTAGAATGGTATTATGAGATAAACAGGTGGAAAACTATAGAATTTTTGCTGGATTAGAGAATATTAAACAAATTCTTCGTAATATTTGTTATTTTCTGGATGATATAAACACTTGTTTGATTTGGGTGGAAGGTTGTGTGGTATCTGATTCTGCATCATGAAACTCGTTTGACCCTCCTAGAGGCATTATGGTTCCATATGTTGACAGTCCTCCTAATTTCACAGTTATATCTTCTAGCTAAATCTCTTGTAGGTTATTATACTTTTTGATATACTCCTACAGTTTCCCTTACATGGCGTTTGCAGCTTTATTATGGATGTCTTTTTTTGTTTTTGTTTTGGCCTTAGACATCATGAGCTCATTGTGTTTTCATCTCTCTGACTTTGATGTGACTCATTGCGCGTTTATAGTCTTTGCCCTGGTGTTTTGAGGCCTAACTCTATAAGGCTCTCTTTTTGTTGGAAGTCAACGACAATTTTTTACCTGGATAAATCCCTCTTGTGGACAACAGTGATCTCCCTAATATCCCAATAGATAAATAGAAACAAATAGACATAAGAATATCTCTTTCCCTAAGCTATTAACATTCAGATTATCAAAACTAGAAAAGAGAGGATAATGCTCTTACTTTTCAATGAGATGTTTGATGAAGACTTTTCCTTTTATCCTGAACAAGTCCTTCAATGCTGAGCAGAAACTTGCCATCATAAACATTCAAAGAATCAAAAGCATCTGCAGTATGTAAATACCAAATACTAGCTTAACTTAATGATCAAGGAGATTAAGAATTGTCATTGTTTTAATTAATCTTCAAACAAAGCAATGAGAAAAAGTATCCAAATGTATTATCAAGAATATAAAGAGAAATCTTACAACTGATCCTTGATTTCATACAGATTCCTCCTGTATGTCTTTCCAATCTTCCTTCTTGGTTTAACAAGCTTTCCACACTAGAATGACCAACATAAGATTATCATAAGTGAACCCCCTAACCCTGAAGTTTCAACTCAATTTATAGGATAAATTGAGGAGGTTTCAGATCCACCAATAGAGGGTTGGGATCCTGAAATGAAGGGATTAGGGTTCTGTTGTGAAACCAAATCCAAAAATATAAGAAAAGAGATATCAATGCCTTAGAAATAAGCCACTTCAATGGGGGAAACCTCCAATACATTACATGAATGAACAATTCTTGGATGATACAAATTACAAAATCCTTTCTATATATAGGAGTCCATGGGGAAACAATGTAATCCTAGCCGACCTAACAATAATAATTTAAGGGCACAATAATAACAATATGGGGGTTACAAGGGTACAATAATAACAATAAGGGGGTTACAATAACAACAATAAGGGATTATACTAGTAAATAGGTACCTAACATGCCCCTCTCCTTCAAAAAAGTGTAGTCCTCTATGCTTGAGTAGCTTTGGGTGATTTTGTATAAAATTCTCATCCTCCCATGTAGAATCTTCAGTGGGTAAGTTCTTCCACTTGATGAGATACTCTGAAATTGATCGATTCCGTATTTTTTGAGTTCCTGTTTCCGTGACCGCTTCAGGTTCCAATATTATTTTTCCTTCCTCATCAATTTCTAGCAATATTGTTTGAACTGGAAGATTTTCACCTATAACCTTCTTTAAGCATGAAACATGGAAAACTAGATGCACTCGTGAAGAAGCAGGAAGCTCCAATTTGTATGCCATAGTACCAATCTTTTGCAACACGTTGTAAGGACCATTTTACTGTGGGATTATCCTATAGGGATTATTCAAGATATGTCTCTTTCGTTTCTGACAACCACTAGTCCCTTCAAAATATTTTCATGTCTTAACTTCATTTTGGGGTGTTGAAGGCGTGATTTTTTCCTTTTCAACTGTGTCAGTTCTGCTATTGTGTGTTATCCCACTTCCTTTGTTGTTGGTGTGACTCTTTCTCCTAGTGGTTGACTAGTCATTATTGTTATGCCTCCTTGCAAAATGTAGGCAAGCCATAGAGGAGGGGTTAGCCAGGCACATTTGCATCTTCGACGATTTTTCACATGGGATTTGGTGGCTTCATACTTTGAATTTGTGCTTCCGAAGATATGAAAATAAATTCGACAAGAGGAATCTAAGGAATTTGGTGAACGCTTGTATTTCTCTAATTCCAAAATTGGAGACAGGGGCCTTCAATGGCTCCTAGCTTCAATAAGGTACTAGAAACAAAGGTTATATTTTCTCTATTCCCTTTCGGTCCACCATGAACTAGACACTTTTTCTAGAATGGTATTATGAGATAAACATGTGGAAAACTATAGAATTTTTGTTGGATTGGAGAATATTAAACAAATTCTTCATAATATTTGTTATTTCCTGGATGATATAAACACTTGTTTGATTTGGGTGGAAGGTTTTGCGGTATCTGATTCTGCATCATGAAACTCGTTTGACCCTCCTAGAGGCATTATGGTTCCATATGTTGACAGTCCTCCTAATTTCATAGTTATATCTTCTAGCTAAATCTCTTGCAGGTTATTATACTTTTTGATATACTCCTGCAGTTTCCCTTACATGGTGTTTGCAGCTTTATTCTGGATTTATTTTTTTGTTTTGGTTCTGGCCTTAGACATCACGAGCTCACTGTGTTTTCATCTCTCTGACTTTGATGTGACTCGTCGCGAGTTTATAGTCTTTTCCCTGCTGTTTTGAGGCCTAACTCTATAAGGCCCTCTTTTTTTTGGAAGTCAACGCCAATTTGTTACCCATATAAATGCCTCTTGTGGACAAGAGTGATCTCCCTAATATCCCAATAGATAACTACAAACAAATAGACATAATAATATCTCTTTCCCTAAGCTATTAACATTCAGATTATCAAAACTAGAAAAGAAAGGATAATGCTCTTAATTTTCAATGAGATGTTTGATGAAGACCTTTCCTTTTTATCCCGAACAAGTCCTTCAATGCTGAGAAGAAACATGCCATCATAAACATTCAAAGAATCAAAAGCATCTGCGGTATGTAAATATCCAAATACTAGCTTAACTTAATGATCAAGGAGATTAAGAATTGTCATTGTTTTAATTAATCTTCAAACAAAGCAATGAGAAAAAGTATCCAAATGTATTATCAAGAATATAAAGAGAAATCTTACAACTGATCCTTGATTTCATACAGATTCCTCCTGTATGTCTTTCCAATCTTCCTTCTTGGTTTAACAAGCTTTCCACACTAGAATGACCAACATAAGATTATCATAAGTGAACTCCCCTAACCCTGAAGTTTCAGCTCAATTTATAGGAAAAATCGAGGAGGTTTCAAATCCACCAATAGAGGGGTGTGATCCACAAATGAGGGGATTAGGTTCTCATAGAAACTGTACTCCAAAAAATAGAAGAAAAGAGATATCAACGCCTTAGAAATAAGCCACTTCGAGGGGCAACCTCCAATACATTACATAAGGAATGAAAAATTCTTGGATGATACAAATTACAAACCTCCTTTCTATATAAGCATAGAGTCCATGGGGCACAATGTAATCCTAGCTGACCTAAGAATAATAATTTAAGGGCACAAAAATAACAATATGGGGGTTACAAGGGTACAATAATAACAATAAGGGGGTTACACTAACAACAATAAGGGACTATACTAGTAATATAGGGACCTAACATACCCCTCTCCTTCAAAAAAGTGTTGTCCTCAATGCTTGAGTAGCTCTGGGTGCTTCTGTATAAAATTCTCATCCTCCCATGTAGAATCTTCAGTGGGTAAGTTCTTCCACTTGATGAGATACTCTGAAATTAATCGATTCCGTAGCTATCAAGTTCTTGTTTCCGTGACCGCTTCAGGTTCTAATATGATTTTTCCTTCCTCATCAAGTTCTGGAAATATTGTTTGAATTGGAATATTTTCACCTATAACCTTATTTAAGCATGAAACATGGAAAACTGGATGCACTCGTGAAGAAGCAGGAAGCTCCAATTTGTATTCCATAGTACTAATATTTTGCAACACCTTGTAAGGACCATAGTACTTTGGTGATAATTTATTATCCTTCTTAGCTTTCTTGAGGGACATTTGTTTATATGGTTGTAGCCGTAGTCTCCTACATCAAAACTTCTCTCACTACGATGTTGATTTGCCTATTATTTCATTTGATTTTGTGCCAAATTCAGGTTATCCTTTAAGAGTTGGAGAGCTTCTTGTTGATGCTCGATGTGATCTTCCACTTCTTGAACCTTCGAATTTTCTCCTAAAGATGATGTGATGGATGGTGGATGATATCCATAAAGTGCCATAAATGGGGTCATTTTTGCTACAATATGGAAGGAAGTCTTATACCATCATTCAGCAAGAGGTAACCACTTGACCCATTGTGTTTTTTTATCAGATACAAAACAACGAATATATCCTTCCAAACATTTATTTACTATCTCAGTTTGACCATTAGATTAAGGATGATAAGATGAGTTATGAGCTAATTGAGTACCCGGACAAGAAAATAACTCCGTCCAAAAATTTCCAGTAAAAATGGGATCTCTGTCGCTCACAATAACCCTTGGGTTCCCATGTAGCTTTTGAATTGTGTCCATAAATGTAGTAGCAACTGTACTTGCTTTAAATGGATGAGATAATGCACAAAAGTGTGCATACTTGGTAATTCTATCAACTACTACCACGATGACACTCTTTCCTTCGGACTTAGGTAAACCTGTGATAAAATCCATTGAAATATCCTCCCAACGTTGACTAGGAATGGATAAAGGTTGTAGAAGACCCAAGGTCTTAATTGTCTCAACTTTATTCTGCTGGCAAACAAAACATTCTGCCACAAACTTTTGAATATCATATTTAAGGCCATCCCAAAAAAAATCCTAAAAATAATAATTTAAGGGCACAATAATAACAATATGGGGGTTACAGGGGTACAATAATAACAATAAGGGGGTTACAATAACAACAATAAGGGACTATACTAGTAATATAGGGACCTAACAGGTTCCTTGATCTAAGGGGATAAGTTCCATGATTGGAAGGATTTAGCTCGAACTGGCATGACTTAGAGGATTTTAGTTGGAAGAATATGTGCCCAAATATGCTTCTAGAAGCTAATTTTCACCTTTACTTTATTTTAAATGGGGTGCGCAGATGTCTGCAGGTAAGCTTAGTAATATCCGCGCATGCATAGGAAGTGATCACAAAAAGTGTGAAGACCATCATTAAGAGTATTTAAGAGTTATTTTCCCAGATTCCAAGACTTGGTTAAGGAATATAAATGTTTGACTTCTAAGGAAGCATGAGTATGGATGGTGATAGATCCATATTGACCGTCAAATGTCATGGTGACAAAATTATGTGTAACAAGGTGGTAGCCACAATAAATCCCCATTAAGGGAAGAGAATAATGAATTTGAAAACTCTAATTTGAATAAGGAGTTAAGACACGTGACACCTCTAATTTAAATAATGAGTTAGAACACCATTAAAATCTTGTACATATTTTGTCTTAGTTATCATTAGTTACTAAGGTCCCATGTATTTAAAAGGAAGGAATATAAAAAAGGTAGAATCAAGAATATTTTTCCATACAAAAAATTATATATATATATAAATAGAGAGAGAGAGATTTTTCTTTTGTTTCTAGGGTGTTAGTAACTTGTGGGACTAGGCCATGGTTTAATAAATCACGACCTAGGAACATCTATGTAATAAAAATAACTTGAGGATTAATGTTACTCTTGCACGAAGTTCTGAATCTTGACCATCTTACAAAAATAAATTGTCAAAATCATATTAAAAATACAATTTTCATTGAATCTCACAATAAAGATGATAATCTAAAAAAGAAAAGGTAAAGAAAATAAGCTTGAGTGAGATTAGTGGTTAAGAACATGTATCTCTTCTTAGGAGGTCACACAAATCCAGGGGGTAGAGTATGTAAAAGAGGTGAGTCAGCTATCCCACAAACAAAGGGGTCTTGTACACCAATTTAATGTTGACTTAGCCATAACCTTAAAATAAATTGTTATCACTATTATTATTATATACACTAAAATAATATAATAATTATAAGTTAAGACATTAAATAATAAATGTTGTTATTATTAAATTTAAATTATTTCATATAATTTTTTAAAAATACAAAAAAATTAAACCATTTAAATTTTATATTAATTTAAAATTAGTGTTAATACGAGTAGCAACTCACAAAAGTAATTAAAAATTAGTTATTTTTATAATAATATAATAATGATTATAAATTTAATTTTTTTTATATATAATTGTATGAAAAAATAAATTAATATTATATTAATTTAAAATTAGTGTATGTTCGAAGAGGCTCGACATCGACATTAGGAATCAATATATCTGGCATCAGAAATAAAATATATTTAACTAATTCCATTGAAGTTAAATTTGAAAGGGGTAGTCTACCGATACCACAATTTTGTCCGGATGGCTAATTTCTCGCTAGAATTCAGAATTATATATATATATATATTACATTGTTTACATCATTTTTTATGGCAGAAATGGATTCAACACCATCAAAAACCCCTATGGCACCCAAAATTCTGAAGCTTGGTAGTTTTAACCTATATTTTCAAAAATTTATGCAGGATTTTCTCAAAATTATTCCAGCAAAATTGTGGCCTTTTTACACTATGCGAATTTGAAATATATGTATTTCAAATAAAGAAATACAACTATTACAATGTTTACATAATTTTCTTTTAATGGAAAAAATGGATTAAGCACCATCAACAACCCCTAGGGCACCCAAAATCTTGAAGCTTAACAACTATAACCTAAATTTTCAAAGGTTTTTGTCGGGTTTTCTCAACATCATTCCGGAAAAATTGTGACATGTTTAGACTATGAAAATTTGAAATATATGTATTTCAAATAAAGTTTAGTGTACGAATTTTAACTCGAAACTGTTCTTTAAAATATCCATGGAATATTTCCTAATAGGGATGTACACTTCAAGAGCATTAAATGTTTCAAGAGGTTTTGGAACCCACTTATCCATTACCGGACACATCATGGCATAGTGTGGTTACTTCACATGCTTCGACCAACCTACATCCCTTGGTTTTATATACTCACATTCTCTCTCAGGTGGGGTGGTGAATTAGCATCATGCAGTGTAGCAGCAAAGGTGAAGTATTCTCCTCACTTTGTGACCATGGGTTTCTAGTAGTCATAATTTATGTATGGCCATGGTTGAGCTATATTACAATAGCAGGAGGTGGTTTTAGCTCTAGTTGTGTTGGCACTATGGGTGGATATCAATTTGGGGACTTGAGGGATACATACCGTCACTTTGGGGATATTTGTTGTCCTTTGAGGTGGGGTGTGATGACACTTTGTTCCTGCTCGGGGGTGAAAAGGGTATATGTCATTGTGGTTGTAGTTATGTTTCTTATAGTGTGTAGTCCATGTTTTTTGTACTATTCTTGCATAATTCTGAACACGGGCTGGTCTTTGAGTTGATGGTCATCCTCTCCAGTTTGGCCTCCCGGTTCGAGAATCATTGGGTATCTCATTTCCATGCCCTGTATTGCTATGTGGATGTTGGAATCCCAAAATATTTATGTCTGGTACTATTGAAGGGCTGTTAGAATCTTTTTTATTGGGAGTCAATCAATTTTGGGTCTCAGGATATTTTCCTTCTTGCAATATCAAGTTATATATTGTGTTGACGAATTGGGTGTTTGCTAGTTTCAGTGCAATTCATATTTCTTTTTTTTCCATATCAAGTTATATGGTCAATTCCTCTGATGTATATATTTTTTCCATGTTGTTAATGGGGTAGGTTGACTTTGAAGTTTTTTACCATCTTATAATGGAATTATCCTATAGGGATTATTCAAGATATGTCTCTTTCCTTTCTGACAACCACCAGTCCCTTCAAAATATTTTCATGTATTAATTTCATTTTGGGGTGTTGAGGGCATGATTTTTTCCTTTTCGACTGTCAGTTCCGCTATTGTGTGTTATTCCACTGCCTTTGTTGTTGGTGTGACTCTTTTTCTTAGTGATTGAATAGTCATCTTTATTATGCCTCCTTGCCATAGGTAGGCAAGCTATAGAGGAGGGGTTAGCTAGGCACATTTACATATTCGATGAATTTTCACATGGGATTTGGTGGCTTCATACTTTGACTTTTTGTTTCCAAAGATACGAAAATAAATTCGACAAGTAGAATCTCATGAATTTTATGAACGCTCGTATTTCTCTTATTCTGAAATTGGAGACAAGGGCCTTCAATGGTTCGCAGCTTCAGTAAGGTACTAGAAACAAAGGTTATATTTTCTCTATTCCCTATCGGTCCACCATGAACTAGACATTTTATTTAGAATGGTATTATGAGATAAACAGGTGGAAAACTATGCACTCTTTGTTGGCTAGTGATCAGGAGTTCATAAATTTTTCTCAAAATTGAAAATTATAAGATTGGGTTGAAACTAGGATGGTTGCGTAGATCTCGTCTTCTTTATTCTGGCACCGTGAACGATTCGAAAAACCGAGGTCGTATGAGGGAGATATTGTGTTATGATCGAAATCCCAAACATCTAAATTTTGTGACAGGGTTGAATGGGATGCCCAGTCAGCATGGTGGATGTATAGTCAGAAAAAAAGGAATATTCCTAAAAATATTCCTTTCCTCAGAGCCAAGCACAGGATGACAAGTGGCAGCCTTCTATTGGTTGAGGTTGTACATTTTTTTGTACGTCCAATTGGAAGGTTCCACGTGGCCTTTGAACTTCGTTGTAAATTTTTGGAAGGTCCATATAGTTCGATCCCATGACCTTCAGCAGAGCAGGCATTAACCACACCACTTATGCTACGCATTGAATCTTAACAATCAATGGTCAAAGGTTATATTTAATGTTGGTTTCATTTTGTATTGGGGGTTTGGGACCACCATCGGTCCCAACCCACCAATGGTCCCCACACGCTATTCACATGGCATCTAACCATAACAATAAACACTAACCACAAAACTTAACCCTCTGGAAGTTAAACATCCGCTAGGAGCTTGCGACGTGTCACATGAAATGGTCACAGTTAACGTTTCCATGTGTTCTCCGCTAATCACAACTTCAAATCCGGAGTTAAAACCTTATCCCGTGGTTTAGGTTGTGGTTCCGCCAAACGTTACAATCAGGGCCAGGGTTGGGGTGCACATGTGGCCACCCTAACCATAACGTTTATTTCCACGGTTATTTATGGCGAGATTTATGGAGTGCGCCCAAATTTGGGCGGAATTGGCTATTTTGACTCCAATTAAGAGGAGTCCTCCACATTTAGTGGAGATTTTCTAGGTGTAACTGGGAAAATGACTTGGAGACTCAATTTTCACCCATTCAAAGTGAATGAAGAGTCATTATAGACTAATTGGAGCATTCTGATGCCATTGGTGCAGAGAAAAAAACCATTAGAAGCCTGTAACTACATGTATTTGAAAAATTTTGAGCATAATGAAAGATGGGCATGTCATTGGGAGTTGGACCAGCAGATGTAGCCCAAGAGTGGTGAACTACTTCATCATGCCTGTTGTGTAAATTTTATGTGGTGACTTATTTCTCTGTTTTACATTGTTGTTCAGTGTTATTTGTGTTTATTTCATGCTTCTAATTCACTAAAATCATCTACAATTCATGGTTAAAATACTCAATCCTTAAGAAAAATAATGAGAAAAGTATGCACATGTTTATAAACTAAAAATACACTTATAAAAGAAAAACTAATACAGTCCTTTCAGATCAGATTGGTATCAAAGCTAGATTTTATTATTTGGTGTTTTTTTTTGCAAAGAATTGTTTAATTGTTTGCAAGTTTTTAGATGCTTACTAGGCTCAAGCTCAAAAGAGGAGAAGGAAAATTGGCGGGAGAAGAAGGGTCTCAAGAAGAGCCAAAGCAAAGGAGAGCAAGATTGGCACAATATCCACCACCTAGTTCACCTCCTAAGGAAGCAGAAGATGCATTAAGCATGTCTCATAGAGAAGGAGAAATCCATAAAGAATTTGATCCCAAAGATGAAGAAAGAGTGTTCAAGAAAGCATTCCTTGACATGACTGAGATGGTTAGAATCCTTTATCAAGAAAGGAATGAGAGATTCGAAGGAGAAGGATCCAAACTTCATAAGGAAGGACAAGGATCTTCAGGAGGTCACAATGATGAAGATAAGTCAAAGAAGGGAAATGGAGGAAATGGAGGCAATGGAGAGCCATGATCCTCGCCCTCATCATCATCATCCTCTACTTCATCTTCAGTGCATCAGCCACACAATTCAAAGAAAACTGGTAAAAGTCCTTTTTAAAGCTTAATGTTAAGTTTGAATTGCCAATGTTTAATGTTGAATTCAATACAGAAAATCTTGATAATTGGGTCAGGAAATTGGAGGTCTATTTGAGAATCCATAACCTTCAAGATGACGATACCAAAATCCAATTAGCTTCATTGAGAATGGAAGGTGCAACACTTGTTTGGTGGGAAGCCAAGACAAAGGAGGAGATAAAAAAACATGGTAAGATTATTCTATCATGGTCAGATTTCATTACTGCAATAAAACAACAATTTTATCCATTAGCTCATAGGCAGAAAGCCATAATGAACTAGAAAAACTTTAGGCAATTGAAGGTAAAAAATGTGCAGGAATACACCCAATAATTTAAGAGAAGAGCTCTCTTATTAGGGGTAGATTTGCAGAGCCAAGATACTTTGCTCGAGTACATAGGAGGCTTACATAGCTACCTAAAACATATTATTCTCATGTTTAACCCCACCAGTCTAGATGAAGTATGTGTTCAAGCCACACATCTAGGGGCTAAAGGGAAGAACATTTCTGAAGAGGGTAGAAGGAAACCTTTTAAGGGTAAAAACAAAGAGAAGATCTAAAAAGGTAAAAGCAAAAAGAACGCATCTATTAATAAAGAGGGAGAAAAATTGGTTTGTAAACATTGTTCAAAATAACGTGATGATGAAACTCATTGTTGGAAATTACATCCTGAAATGAGGCCCAAGAAATACAACAACAAAAGGAAACAAAAAACTGTAGCTACAACTCAACATGATTTAGGAGATGATTCAGGTGATGAATATAAGATTACAGCCATGGGATTGAAGAACATGAAGGGAAAATGAATTGAAACCAAACCCCGTACTAGTACATCAAACTCTCACATACATGCTACAAATGAAGAAGAAAGAATTGAATTGTTTCATGTGAGGGTCATATCCAAGCATACCAAGATTGACACATTGTTTGATAGTGGGTCACAAGAAAACTTAATCTCTGAAGAATTGGTCAAGAAACTTAACCTTGAGACCATATCATATCCAAAACCATATACACTTGGTTGGATTTGTAAGGATGCAAATTTACAGGTTTCAAATAAATGCATATTGCAGTTTGCAATCACTGCACATTTTGTTGACACAGTTGAATTACATGTGGTTCCGCTTGACATAAAAGGTATTGTGTTGGGGAATACTTACTTGTATTATAGGAAAGCGATATTCCATCGCCATGAGAACAAATATCATTTATTCAAATATGGCAAGGAGTACATTGCAAGAGCACATCGCAAGAAGACAAACATTTCTATGGTAAATGTTGGACAGGTAAAGAGGCTGGTAAATTCAAGTAAGAATTTTTTTCTTCTAATGATTAAGCATAAAGATGATGTTAATCATGAATAATTTGAAGGATTTTATCCTAATTTTAAATCATATTTATATGATGTAGTTAATGCACATCATGAGATGTTTCAGGAGCCAACAAGATTGCCTCCAAAAAGAGAGATTCAACATGAGATTTAGTTGCAGCAAGATTTTCCTCATCCAAACATCAATATGTATCGCATGTTGATAATGGAGAATGCTAAAATAAAGAGGCAAATCAAAGAGATGTTGGAAAAGGGAATCATAAGGCCAAGCACCTCGCCATGCGGTTCACTCATAGTCTTGATATTAAAGAAAGATGTGACTTGGCGCATGTGTGTAGACTTCAGAGCTTTGAACAAGATTACGGTAAAGAATCATTACCCACTCCCAAGGATAGATGATTTTCTTGATCAACTGAAAGAAGAAAATTTTTTCACTAAGTTATATTTACAAAGTGGATATCATCAAGTAAGAATTGCAGAAAGTGACATATGGAAAACAACATTCAAAACCAAACAAGGACTCTTTGAGTGATTATTTATGACATTTGGTTTATGTAATGCACCGGAAACTTTCATGCATGTTATGGATAGTATTTTGCATCCATTCCTAGATGCCTTTGCAATTTTGTACTTAGATGACATATTGATTTTCAGAAAAACAAGAGAAGAACATGTCTTGCATGTGAATAGAGTGCTTGATGTTTTGAATAAAGAGAAATTGTTTCTTAAGATGTCAATGTGTGAGTTTAGAAATACTTCTTTGGTTTATTTGGGAAATATTATAGGAGGAGAGTTGAGAATTTATCCTTCTAAAGTGGAAGCCATTTTGAATTGGCCCACACCCAAAACAGTAACCGAGGTAAGAAGTTTCTTAGGTGCAGCTCAGTATTGGAGAAAGTTTATTGCTAACTTTTCTTCCATCGCAGCTCCTATGCATGTAGTGACAAGTGTGAAGAAATTATTCCAATAGCAAGTTTTCGAAGCTTTAAAAGAAAAAATCAGTTCAGCTCCAGCCCTTGCATTACCAAATTTGAGACAACCATTCGAGATACAAACTGATGCTAGTGATTATTCCATGGGTGCAGTTCTTTTGCAGCATGGTAAGCCTATCGCTTTTCATTTTGAAACATTTAATGGTGCCGTGAAAAATTATCCTACATATGACAAAGAACTATATGCGTTGGTACAAAGTGTCAAGAAGTGGAAACACTACTTGATGGGTAAAGAGACGATTGTGCATACCTGTCACCAACCATTACAATACTTGCAGTTGCAAACAAAATTGCAGCAATCAAGACATTTTAGGTGGATGGGATTTCTTCAAAAGTTTCACTTGGTTATAAGGTACAAGAAAGGTATTTTCAATAAATTTGTTGATATGCTTTCAAGACCAATCATTAGTGCATCTAATTTACTCAAAAATGATTCTATTGTACATAAGAGTTACATAGAACGGTATGCACATGATGTTGATTTTCAACATGTGTATGCTAGTTTGAGTGAAGGGAATCAAGTTGAAGAAAAATATTATCACATGCATAACAATTTTTTGTTTCATTTGGGAAAGTTTTGTATACCACAAGGAGAGAGGCTAAGTGTCATGAGAGAAGCTCATTCATATCTCATTGTTGGACACTTTGGGGTAAGCAAAACAATGACGCATCTACAAAGGTATTACTATTGGCCTCGCATGATAGATAGTGTGTCGTGTTTTATAAGAGGTTGTTCTATGTGTGCAACAAGTAAGCCTAGTAATAGAAAGATTGGGTTGTACACGCCACTACCGGTACCATCAAGGCCATGGTAGAGTGTCTCCATGGACTTTGGTGGAGGTCTACGTATGTCAAGAATACAACATGATTATCTTTATGTAGTTTTGGATAGATTTAGTAAAATGTGTATACTTATGCCATGTAAGAAAACCATTACTGCTGAAATTTATTTTCAACATGTTTGGGTTCATTTTGGATTTCCAACTTCTATTGTTAGTGACAGGGATTCCAAGTTCATTGGGATTTTTTGGTCCAATCTATGGAAGACGATGGACACAAAGTTGAAAAAGAGTATTGCTTTTTATCCGCAAACCGATGGACAATTCGAGGTGATGAACATAACCGTTGTGCATCTATTGAGAGGATATTGCAACAAACATCCTAAGTTGTGGGATGATAAATTGCATTACATTCAACACGCTTACAACTGGGCAAAGCACTCTTCGACTCAAGCATCACCTTTTAAAGTATGCTTTGGGTATTTTTCAAAATCGCCATTAGACTTCATCTTTGGAAAGTGACGACAAAAAGTATGAAAGTCACCCCTAAGGAGAGATGGTCAACTGTAGCGTGGCTCTGTCAGCATTTCTGTTCTAAAACCCCGTTCTTTGTCCACGTGGTCTACTTCCTCTTCCTCAAAAATTTATTTATCAAATTCGTGGAATTTGATAAATAAACGTTATCCACAACCTTTGGCAATTAAATTATATAATTGAGCTTTATATCAATAACCAATGACTTTTTGAATAAATTATTTTTTAAATAGACCTTCGGTTCCGGCCCCACATACGTAATCGACGGCCCAATCAAATGCTCGTACCGTACCTGGTTATCTTCCGCGCATATTTATCAATCGACTACCGTCTGATGGCCCCTTCCCAAATCAACGGCTCTCTGTGATATTGCTCGGCTTCCCTGGTCGAACGATAACGTGCGATGGCGCGCTATGACAACGGTTTTCCATGGGTCCACCTTGCCACGTGTCGCATTCCCTACGGAATCACTCGCAAACAGAAAATACCACTTACTCACCCAAAAGCGGTGCGATATGGGCAACCCAGCTTGAAAATACACTCGCGGGTTTGGTACAATGCTTGACCACGGGTGTAAGTCTGGTTTGTGCTATTCTTTTATCTGCTCCGTTTACTAACTCAGGGTTTAGTCCCGGTTCCAGAATTCAATTAACAATAAATGAATGCATTTCCTTATTAAATTGGATTCACCATTATTAACAGACCTTGCCTACACCCAGGATTTCTTCACTCACTCGGACAATTCGAGAGAAAGAAATGGACAGAGAATTACAGAGGTTTCGTGGTGACTTGATTCACCAAAATTCTGCACACAATATCAGTTCAACATTTATACACAAGACAATGTTCAATCACCTCACAATCAAACGAATTTCCTCACAAATAACGACTCAAGGCAGTTAGATAATCAACGAGACCTGAAATTCATTTAACTGGAAGCAATTGTTAATACACATATTTTATTGCAAAAATCTCTCTCTTCCTCCTCCTCTTCAATGCACTCGAGGAATAAAAAATATATACATCAATATATGACTCTTTGGTTCCTCTGAGAGGACCGTTCTAGAAATCAAAGGTCTAATTACAACTTATTCAAATAACTTAACTGACAGATGGATCAAATCCAACTATTCGACTTCTACCAATCCTAACTAATCTAAATAAAAACAGTCAGCTGAGGTATTGACACCTAGCTGTTACAATTCAAGGATTTCGAACCCTCCTAGCCACAACATGTGGAAAAACCTCCTACATTGCTGGCTAGTGTCTAATGCCCCTGCATCAGACTCCCAAGGGAAATCTTCTTCATGGGCTCCTATACATGAGCTCTTCCACTGATCTGCCTATCTTCTGCAACATTCCTTCAATCATCCAAGTGGCATCTTCCTCTGGCTTGTCCTTCCATTTGATTAAGTACTTAAATTACTCTTGTCCTCTGGTCCTTTTGAACACTCTTTTGGCCAATATCTTCTCTGGTTGCAATGGTTGTGCTGGAGGTAGCTGCTCTTTCCACTCAATATGTCCCTTGTCTGCTGATCTTTCTTTTGCACCATCATCCTCATACTTGTAAAAATCTGCAACATTAAAAATGGGAGATATTCCAACATCAGGAGGTAATTCAATCTCATAAGCATTTGCAGAAAACTTTCTAAGTATCTTGCATGACCCAATCTTTTTGAACTTCAGTTTGTTATACTGCTTCCTTGGGAATCTCTCCTTTCTCAAGTGTACCAAAACCAAATCTCCTGCTTCAAAATGAACCTCTTTTCTGCTCAATTCTGCTCTGCTTTTGTATTTGATGTTGTTTCCTTGTAGTTATTGTTTCACCTATTCATGTATGGCCTGGATCTCTGAAGTAAATTCCTCACCATCTGCACTCCTTAGCTCTGCCTTTCCCAGATTTATTAACTCTGATATTCCTCTGGGGTGCATTCCATAAACAATATGAAATGGACTCTGACCTGTGCTCCTATTTGGTGAGTCATTATATGCATATTCTACCTGGGGAAAAATATGGTCCCACTATTTGTGATGCTCTCCTGCAATAATTCTCAACAAATTTCCCAGACTCCTATTCACTACCTCAGTTTTTCCATCAGTCTGGGGATGATAAGTTGAGATGAAACTCATTTTGGTACCAATTTTCTTCCACAATGTCCTACAAAAGTGACCCACAAATATGGTGTCTCTGTCTGAAACAATACTATTGGGAAACCCATGCAATCTAACAACTTCTTTGAAAAACAAGTTAGCAACATGGGTGGCATCACTAGTTTTATAACATGGAATAAAATGTGCCATTTTGGAGAATCTGTCCGCCACAACAAAGACTGCATCATTCCCTCTCTGAGTCTTGCGAAATCCTAGAAAAAAATCCATATTCACCATGTCCCAAGGCCTGTCTGGAATAGGCAAGGGAGTGTACAATCCTGCATTCTGGCTCCTTCCTTTAGCATACTGACAGATTTTTCAATTCTTCACAAACTTGTCCACTTCTGCTCTCATCTTGGGCCAGTAATAGAAGTGACTCAGCTGCTCATAAGTCTTATCAGTACCAAAGTTTCCAGCAAGTCCACCACTATGCTTCTCTTTGATCAAATTTTCTCTCATGGAACATCTTGGTACACACAGTTGGCTTCTTCTGAATAACAAGTCCTCCTGCAGGAAATAATCCAGCCACTGGCTTCTATCTGTTAAAATAGGGTTACTACATGCCTCAAATGCTTCCTTAAAATCTGGATCTGTTTTATACAATTCTTTGAGAAAATCTAATCCTACAACTTCAAAATTTGTTTCTTGGACAAGCATGTGCCTCCTACTCAAAGCATTAGCTACTTTATTGGCTTGGCCACTTATATCTTTCAAAACAAAATTAAAACCTTGGAGATACTCAATCCATTTAGCATGCTTATGTTTCAACTTGGGCTACTGTACAATATACTGCAAAGCATGATTGTCAGAATATAATACAAATTCCCTGGACATCAAATACTGCCTCCACTTCTTCAATGCCTGAACAATTGCATAGAATTCCTTCTCATAAGAGGAATAATTTCTTCTGGTGTCATTTATATTTTCACTATAATAGGCTATAGGCCTATCATCCTGACTCAACATAGCTCCAATGGCCTCTCCACTGGCATCACACTTTACTTGAAATGGTTTAGTAAAATCAGGTAGAATCAAAACAAGCTTCTCTGTTATCTTTTGCTTCAAAACTTTAAAGTTTCTTTCTGCTTCAGCAGTCCACTTAAATGGTTGTTTGCTCTTCTTTATTGTCTCAATTATGGGTGCATTGATCTTACTGAAGTTTCTTATAAACTTTCTGTAAAAACTAGCAAGTCCATGGAAACTTCTTACCTCAAAAACATTCCTGGGTGAAGGCCACTCCACAATTGCCTTAACCTTTTCTGGGTCCATCTTCAATCCTTCTGCAAAAACAACAAAACCCAAATACACCAACTCTCCCTTCATGAATGAGCATTTATTCAAATTTATCAACAGTTTCTCTTGGTGTAGCTTCTTCAAGACATAATTAAGATGCCTTAAATGTTCTTCTTTAGTTTTGCTGAAAACTAATATATCATCCAGATACACTATCACAAATCTACCAATGAATTCTTTCAATACTTCATTCATAAGTCTCATAAAAGTGCTAGGTGCATTTGACAACCCAAAAGGCATTACCATCCATTCATACAGTCCTTCATTTGTTTTAAAGGTAGTTTTCCACTCATCACCCTCTCTTATTCTAATATGATGGTATCCACTTTTTAAATCTATCTTTGAGAAATATTTAGCACCACTCAAACAGTCCATCAAATCCTCAACTCTGGGCAAAGGGAATCTGTACCTGATTGTGATCTTATTGATTGCTCTGGAATCAGTACACATCCTCTAGCCTCCATCTTTCTTTGGGCTCAATACTGCTGGTACTGCACATGGACTCAAACTTTCTCTAATCAGCCCCTTGTCCACCAACTCCTGTACTTGTCTCCTGATTTCCTCATTTTCTTTGGGAGTCATTCTGTAGGCTGCCTTATTTGGCAGATTTGAACCAGGGATAAAATCTATCTGATGACTGATCTTTCTCACAGGTGGCAGCTCATCAGGTAAATCATCCACAATAATGTCACAATAATCCTCTAACATCTCTTGGATTTCTACTGGCAAATCAGAAATCTTTGTAGAAGTAAGAACTACTTTAGGTTTGCAAACTAAAGAAAAACTTACCTCTTCTTCTTCTATCTGCTGCAGATATTCCTTCCCACTCAGCAACAAGGTCTTTGGATCAATCACTCTGCTAGATGGCTCTCCTTCTTCCATGGGTATCAATGTATGATGTACCCCATCCTTGAAGAACTTGTAAGTGTTCTTCTTGCCATCATGCACTGCTGCTCTGTCAAACTGCCAAGGTCTACCCAGCAGTATATGACACACATTCATGGGCATTACATCACACAAGACCTTATCTTTATATTTTCCCATTTGCAGCTCTATCTCACACTACTCATTTACAACTAGTTGGTGCCCTTTATGCAGCCAGGACACCCTGTAGGGAGTTGGATGCTCCCTTGTCTTCAACTTCAACTTTTCTATTACCTCAATGGAAACCAGATTTTCTGTGCTGCCACTATCAATGACTAGCTGGCAACATTTCCCTTTGACTTTGCATATGCTCCTAAACAAAGTCTTCCTTTGTGCAGGCTCAGTGGCCTCTTTGGTTTGCTTCAGCAGGACCTTATTTACCACCAAGGACTCTCCCCTTTCTGGAAGAATTTCTTCTTCAATTTATGCCTCTTCTCCAGCCTGGGAAACAACAACATTTCTTGGTCTAGAACCCACATTCTATGGACACTCATAGTCCTTATGTCCCACTTGCTGACATCTATAACACCTCAACTCTCTACCTCTGCCTCTGTCTCTACCTCCTCTTCCTTTTCCTTTGTAAGGACCCCTTCTTCCCCTTGCATCCTCCTCTGTAGATGCATTCTGAGGTGAGCTACTGTTAGCTCCATCCCTGGGTGTAGTAGGCTTTTCTCTACCACCCTGACTTCCCTTTCCCTGGAAAGTACCTCTCTTCTTGGCAGACTGTTTCCTCAGGAGTTTCTCCTCTGCTTTCAAGGCCATCTGGTAGGCCTCTTCCACTGTCTTAGGAGAAAGAAGACCAATCTCATCTTGGATCTCTAGTTTGAGACCATTCACATATATGGCAGTCTTCTCTGGTGTGTCTTGGAATTGCCCAACCCTTATGCTTACTCTATAGAATTCCTCTGTGTATTCTTTTATTGTCAGCAACCTCTGTCTCAGGTTCTGCATTTTCTTATACAATGTCAGCTAATAATCACTAGGCAAGAATTTACCTTTTAATTTAGCCATCATTCTGGTCCAGCTCTTGATAGGTTGCTTGCCAACTCTCCTCCTTTCTTCCTGCACTCCATCCCACCAAAGTGTAGCATGTCATTTCATCTTTGTCACCACAAACTTGACCTTTTTATCTTCACTTATTTCTTCATAATCGAAGCACTTATTCATTTCGTTTATCCAGTCCACTAGTTCCTCTGTATTAAGTCCCCCTACATAACTCGACACTTCAATTTTGGGCTTAACTGCAGACCCCAGAACAGTTCTAAGGAGCCTCATGTCAGGAGGAATCTCAACATTTTCTTCCACTTCCTCTGTTTCAGGTTCGCTGACGTCTTCAGGATCTCCAGTCTATCTTCGCTCCACAGCATCCACTCTGGCTTCGAACCCCTGCAAAATCTCCAACACCTTTGCATTGGCAACATGTCTCCTTCTGCCAGCACCTCTACCAATTCGGATTGCCATGTCAGCTCTCTACAAAAATAGCTCGAAAACAACAGCTCCAATACCACTAATGACGGCAACAAGTCTGAAAGTCAACCCTAAGGAGAGATGGTCAACTTTAGCGTGGCTCTGTTAGAATTTCTGTTCTAAAACCCCATTCTTTGTCCACGTGGTCTACTTCGCTCAGTGACACAGCGGTTTTGCCGTGGGTCCACCTCACCACGTGTCGCATTCCCTACGGAATCTTTCGCAAACAGAAAATACCGCTTACTCACCCAAAAGCGGTGCGATATGGGCAACCCGGCTTGAAAATCCATTCGCGGGTTTGGTATAGTGCTTGACCATGGGTGTAAGTCTGGTTTGCGCTATTCTTTTATCCGCTCCGTTTACTAACTCAAGGTTTATTCCTAGTTCTGGACTTCAATTAACAATAAACCAATTCATCTCCTTATTAAATGGGATTCGCTATGATTAACAGACCTTGCCTACACACAGGATTTCTTCACTCACTTGGACAATTCGAGAGAAAGAAATGGACAGAGAATTAAAGAGGTTTCGTGGTGACTTGATTCACCAAAATTATGCACACAATATCAGTTCAAAAGTTATACACAAGACAATGTTCAATCACCTCACAATCAAATGAATTTCCTCACAAATAACGACTCAAGGCAGTTAGATAATCAACGGGAACTGAAATTTATTTAACTGGAAGCAATTGTTAATACACAGATTTTATTGCAGAAATATCTCTCTTCCTCCTCCTCTTCAATGCATCCGAGGAATACAACATATATACATCAATATATGACTCTTTGGTTCCTCTGAGAGGACCGTTATAGAAATCAAATGTCTAATTACAACTTATTCAAATAACTGAACTGACAGATGGATAGAATCCAACTATTTGACTTCTACCAATCCTAACTAATCTAAATAAAAACAGTCAGCCGAGGTATTGACACCTAGCTGTTACAATTCAAGGATTTCGAACCCTCCTAGCCACAACATGTGGACAAACCTCCTACATTGCTGGCTAGTGTCTAATGCCCCTGCATCAGAAAGGATGTTGCAATTGATGGCCATATTGATATTGAAAAGGATCAAAATTTCATTGAGTAAATTCAAATTATACATCAACAAGTTCAAGAACAGCTTGAGAAAAGTCAAAGAAAATACAAAGAGAGGCATGACAAACATAGAGTTGATAACAAGTTTCAAGAGGGAGATGAGGTATGGTTGCACGTTAGCAAAGAAAGGATGCAAGGGGAAGGTAAAAAGCTCAAACTCATTCTCTATGGTCCATTCAAGATCATAAAGCAAGTTGGTAATAATGCATTTCAACTTGACTTGCCTTCATATATGCAAATGTATTCAGTTGTTAATGTTGAAAACTTACGTTTGTATGAGCCACCTTTGATCGATGATCAAGGAAGTGGTGTTAAACTACCTTATATTTAAGATTTCTTTCTAGAATTTCTAGATGAGCTCAAGGAAGAAACAATTCTTGACAGGAGGATCAGAGCATCCAAGAGGGGAAGTGTTGACTACCTTCGAGTTGGGCTCAAAGGCACTAATCCAAGCAAGGAAAAGTGGATGGAGGTTGGAAAAGTGAGGGAATTTTACCCTCATCTACTGAACATGTAATCAAGTCTTTCGAGGTCAAAAAGCTTCCCAATGGGGAGGAGTGATCATGAGTTCATATATTTTGCTCAAAATTGAAAGTTATAGGATTGGGTTAAAACTAGGATCATTGCATACATCTCATATTCCTAATTTCAGCATTGCAAACGGTTCGAAAAATCGATGTCGTATGAGGGAGATATCGCGTTATGATCAAAATCCCATACAGTTAAATTTTGCGACAAGGTTGATTGGGATGCCCAGTCAACATGGTGGATGTACAATCAACAAAAATGAATATTCCTTTCCTTAGAGCCAACCATAGGATGACAAGTGGTGGCCTTCTATTGGTTGAGGTTGTACATTATTTTTTGACGGCCAATTGGAAGGTGCCACATGGCTAGCCCTGAGGCCGCCACGTGGCCCTTGAACTGCGTTGTAAAATTTTTTGAAGGTCCGTAGGGTTTGACCCCACGACCTCCGACATAGCAGGCACCTGCCACACCACCCACGCTATGCATTGAATCTTAACAATCAATGTTCAAAGGTTATACTTAACGTTGGTTGCATTTTGTATTGGGGGTTGGGGACCGCCGACCGTCCCAACACTCTAGTGGTCCCCGCGGGTTGTCCACATGGCATCTAACCATAACAATAAACACCAACCACAAAACATAACCCTATGACAGTTAAACATCCACTAGCAGCTTGTGACGTGTCACATGCAATGGTCACAGTTAATGTTTCCGCGCGGTCTCCCCTAATCATGACTTCAACTCCAAAGTTAAAACCTTATCCCGTGGTTTAGGTTGTGGTTTCGCCAACCATTATGGTCAGGTCTGGGGTTGGGGTGCTCATGTGGCCACCCTAACCATAATATTGATTTCCATGGTTAGTTCTGGTGATATTTATGGAGTGTGCCCAAATTTGGGCAGAATTGGCTATTTTGACTCCAGTTAAGTGGAGTCCTCCACATTTAGTGGAGCTTTTCTAGGTGTAACTGGGAAAATGAGTTGGAGACTCAATTTTCATCCATTCAGAGTGAATTAAGAGTCATTTTAGACTAATTGAAGCATTCTGGAGCCATTGGTGTGGAGAAAACAACCATTAGAAGCTTGTAACTACATGTATTTTCAAAATTTTAAGCATAATGAAAGATGGACATGCCATTGGGAGCTGGACCAGCAGATGTAGCCCATGAGGGGTGAGATGCTTCATCATGCCTAATGTGTAAATGTTATGTGATGACTTATTTCTTTGTTTTACACTTCTTTTCAGTGTTATTTGTGCTTATTTGATGCTTCTAATTCACTAAAATCATCTACAATTCATGGTTAAAATCCTCAATCCTTAAGAAAATTAATGAGACAAGTATGCACATGTTTATAAATTGAAAAGACACTTAGCACAACAAAACTAATACAGTTCTTTCAGATCATCTAGGAGGATATTAAACGAATTCTTCGTAACCTTTGTTATTTCTTGGATGATATAAACACTAGTTTGATTTGGGTGGAAGGTTGTGTGGTATCTGATTCTACATCAGGAGACTTGTTTGACCCTCCTAGCAGCACTATGGTTCCATATATTGAAAATCATCTTAATTTCATAGTTATATCTTCTAGTTAAAGCTCTCGCAGGTTATTAGACTTTTTGATGTACTCCTACAGTTTCCCTTACATGGCGTTTGTAGCTTTATTCTAGATGTCTTCTGTTGCTTTGGTTCTCGCCTCAGCCATCACAAGCTCACTTTGTTTTCATCTCTCAGGCTTTGATGTGACTCGTTGCGAGTTTATAGTCTTTGCGCTAGGGGTTTGAGTCCTAACTATATAAGGCCCTCTTTTTGTTGGAATTCAATGCCTTACATCTTCAAACAAGGTGCTTGAAGCCTTATCATGGATGGTTTCTATTTATTCTCGTTTTGTTCATAGCATTGACCACTTACTATGGTTTCATGTCTCTATATTTGTGGTGGTAGACAACACGTTTATAGTCTTTCTAGTGTTGGTTTCAGTTTGGAATTTGATATCTATGTCTTAATTAGTTAATATTTGAGAAAGTCGTGATGCACCTGCTATTTGAATTTGGATTTTGGTGTATATGCCTTCATGTGAGGATGTTTTTTTTAGTGGTCATGATGTTTTTATTCTCTGAAGGATTTGTCCACATGCTCTCAATTTAATTTCATATTTTAAATTAATAGAAATCCTCAATGCACAAAAATAAAAAATAAAAATCTATGGAATATTAACTTCAAATGTGTGTAGGGACCCGAGACCCACTTGCTATTCGCGTAAGCCATGTAAATTTGTAGAAAATATCTCATTAGAAAGTAGGCACTATTTATTCAGTGTGAAAGAAAATTTCATAATAAGGACAACCGAATCAGAGAAAAATCCCACACATCACTTTTGGAGGGCAATGACGATTTATTTTAATAGTAAGTAAAATTTGAAACAGTCTGGTGCAAGTAACTCCATTGTACCATCTCAAAGTGAAGACTACCCTTCGGAAAGTCCAAGTGATATAGTCAACGTTTGATCTAGGACTAGTGGGACATTCCCTCCACCTTCACCTTGGGAAAGATACTAAATATTATAGCCACTAAGGTTACCAACTGAGACAATTCAACCTGGGGGAACAATATGTGGTCCAATATACACACAAGGGCAGAGTATCAAAGCTCAATCCCCTTGAAAGTTCCTCGACATGGTAAATATGAGGTTTACTAACAAGTGATCCCAGTATCCTTGACAATGGTTAAACTGAGGTTTATTGTTTTTGATATGTGCACATCTTCTATATTTACTAATGAAGTAGGTACGATTACTCCACTGGGCCCCACATGAAATCGTGCTTGACTCTTTTAAAATATCTTCCCAGAGCAAAATTGCAACAATTGGGGTTTTCCCTACTGCAATATTCTATTTGTTTGTTTATCTTCTTTGAAAATTTAATTACTCCCTACTCCAAAGCACTAATCCTGAATGGTGGAAACAACCCTAGAAAATGTAAAAATATATAGATTAATTTATTAAGCGTTGTATTAATTTGGATGTTGTTTACAGAGAGGAGTATGGAAATGAAACTCAATGATGTTGTGACCGACTCAAAAAATTACTCTAAATGCATCAACAATGAATATGCAATTCTTCATTTCAATGAATTCCTAGTTAAGGGAAAGTAGAAGGATTTTTTGAACTCAAAGAAGTGCAAATTCCCTAAAACATCCCATAACAATTATTTTTCATTAAGAAATAAATTTCAATTTGAAGCATAACAATATCACTTTTTAATGAAAATCTTCATTGACTCAAAGCCAAAATATACAATTTCATGAGCAAACAATCTTTCAATTCTTCAAAATAAAAAAACAACTAGAAAAACCATTAAAATTATAAAAACTTTTCAAAAAAATGAAAGCTCTTAACTAATAATGTAACTAATGATACCTATGAGTGTACTTTAATGATTTCTTTAAGCTAAAAGAAAAATAAATCGTTTTTCACTTTAACAAGTAGAAGAAATTTCATAAAAGACTACTTTTTGAGACAAATCACACTTCACTTATCTAGAAGTTTTCCTTTGCAAATTAGCAAAACAAATCACTCAAACAAGCAGGACTAGCAATACACCTGGTAGCTCTATAGTGAAATGACAAAAAAATAGTGATCTAGGTAGTGAATCTATCTTTCCAAATAGAGAAATTCATCAAACCATGGAAAACCCTACCCGAAAATACAAAAAAGATGATTTTTCAAAAAGACACTAAGGTAATTAAGATGAGTTCACAAATTAAACCCGAGGGTTGGTATAAGTCAAGTTAAACCTCCGTAATTTTATCATCAGAATCTGAGAGAGAAAATATTCATTTTTTCAAAAATTCTGAGGGGGTTCATAGGTAGTCAATGAAAACCAATGCACATGAGCAGTGTATTAAACTGATAAATTGTGCAAACCTGCACTATGTTTATGAAATAAAACCGCGCTGGAGAGAGAAAATTTCAAAGAAATAAACAAAATTTATTCTAATTCATAGGATTTAAAATTTGAAAAACCCAATAACACTCAGACATAATCAAACTAGAAAAATCGGAGAGCTAAACCAAAAAGAACCAAGATAAAACGAAGTCGTTCCCTAGCGGATTTGCCAATTTCTTACCCAGATAAATCCCTCTTGTGGACAAGAGAGATCTCCCTATTATCCCAATAGATAACTAGAAAAAAATAGACATGAGAATGTCTCTTTCCCTAAGCTATTAACATTCAGATTATCAAAACTAGAAAATAGAGGATAATGCTCTTATCTTTCAATGAGATGTTTGATGAAGACCTTGCCTTTTGTCCTGAAGAAGTCCTTCAATGTTGAGAAGAAACTTGCAATCACAAACATGCAAAGAATCAAAAGCATATGCAGTATGTAATAATCCAAATACTAGCTTAACTTAATGATCAAGGAGATTAAGGATTGTCATTATTTTAATGAATCTGAAAACAACGCAATGAGAAAAAGTATCTAAATGTATTATCAAGAATATAAAGAGAAATATTATAACTGGGCCTTGATGTCATACAGATTCCTCCCATATGCATTTCCAATCTTCCTCCTTGGTTTAACAAGCTTTGCACTCTAGAATGACCAGCATAAGATTATCATAAGTGAACCCCCTATCCCTGAAGTTTCAGCTCAATTTATAGGAGAAATTGAGGAGGTTTCAGATCCACCAATAGATGGGTGTGATCCTCAAATTAAGGGATTAGGGTTCCTTGATCCAAGGGGATAAGTTCCATGATTGGAGGGATTTAGCTCAAACTAGCGCGACTTAGAGGCTTTTAGTTGGAATAATATGCGCCCAACTATGCTTCTAGAAGTTACATTTCGCCTTTAATTTATTTTAAATGGGGTGCACAGATTTTAATGGAAAACAATGCATAGATTTCCACATGTAAAAGCTTAGTAATATATGTGCATGTGCAGGAAGTGGCCACAAAAAGTGCGCAAGCCATCTTTAAGAGTATTTAAGAGATATTTTCCTAGTTTCAAATACTTGGTTAAGGAATATAAATGTTTGACTTCTAAGGAAGCATGAGTATGGATGGTGATAGATCCCTATTGACCATCAAATATCATGGTGAAAAAATTTCATGTAACAAGGTGGTAGCCAAAAAATAAACCCCCATTAGTGGGAATGAAGAGAATAATGAACTTGACAACTCTAATTTGAATAAGGAGTTAGCACACATGACAACTCTAATTTAAATAAGGATTTAGCACACCATTCAAATCTTGTACATCTTGTTTCTTAGTTATCATTAGTTACTAAGGTCTCATGAGTTTAAAAGGAAGTAATATAAGAAAGGGAGAATCAAGAATATTTTTCCATTCGCAAAAAATAAAATAAAATAAATAAATACAATTATTTATATATATATATATATATATATATATATATATATATATATAATTTTGTTTATAGGGTATCAATAACTTGTGGGACTAGGCCATGGTTTAAGAAATCACAACCTAGGAACGTCTAAGTAATCAAAATCACTTGAGGATTAATGTTACTCTTGCACGAAGTTCTGAATCTTGGCCATCTTACAAAACTAAATTGTCAAAATCATATTAAAAATACAATTTTCATTCAATCTCACAATAAAGATGAAAATTTAAAAAAGAAAAGGTAAAGAAAATAAGCTTGAGTGAGATTAGAGGTTAAGAACATGTATCTCCTCTTAGGAGATCACACAAATCCAGAAGGGAGTAGAGTATGTAAAAGAGGTGAGTTCGTTATTCCACAAACAAAGGGTTTTGTACACCAATTTAATGTTGACTCAGCCATAACCTTAAAATTAAATTATTATTACTATTATTATTATATGCTCTAAAATAATATAACAATTATAAGTTAAGACATTAAATATTAAATGTTATTATTATTAAATTTAAATTATTTCATATAATTTTTTTAAAATAAAATAAATTTAAATTATTTAAATTGTATATTAATTTAAAACTGGTGTTAATATGAGTAGCAACTCACAAAAGTAATTAAAAATTAATTATTTTTATAATAATATAATGATAATTATAAATTTAAACATTAAACAATAATTCTTTTATTATTAAATTTATTTTTTTTAGATATAATTGTATATAAAAGTTAAATTAATATTATATTAATTTAAAATTAGTGTAAGTTGGAAGAGACTCGAAATAGACATTAGGAATCCATCTGTGTGGCATCAGAAATAAAATCTATTTAACTAATTCCATCGAAGTTAAATTTGAAAGGGGTAGTCTACTGAGACCACAATTTTGTTTGGATGGCTAATTTCTCACTAGAATTCGGAAAAAAAATAAAATAAAGAAATCCAATTATTACATTGTTTACATCATTTTTTAATGGTAGAAATGGATTCAGCACCATCAAAAACCCCTACGGCACCCAAAATTCTGAAGCTTCGCAGTTGTAACCTATATTTTCAAAAATTTATGTAGGATTTTCTAAAAACTTTTCCGACAAAATTGTGGCCTTTTTACACTATGAGAATTTGAAATAAAGAATAAAACTTTTACATTGTTTTCTTTTAATGGAAAAAATGGATTAAGCACCATATTTTGTCGAGATTTCTCAAAATCATTCTGGAAAAATTGTGACTTGTTTAGACTATGTGAATTTGAAATATATGTATTTCAAATAAAGTTTAGTGTACGAATTTTAACTCGAAACTGTTCTTTAAAAAATCCATGGAATATTTCCTTGGAAGGATGTACAGTTCAAGAGCATTAAATGTTTAACGAGGTTTTGGAACACACTTATCCATTACTGGACACATCATGGCACAATGTGGTTACTTCACATGCTTCGAACAACCTACATCCCTTGGTTTTATATACTCACATGCTCTCTCGGGTGGGGTAGTGAATTAGCATCATGCAGTGCAGTGAAGGTGAGGTATTCTCCTCACCTTGTGACCATGGGTTTATGGTATTCATAATCTATGTGAGGCCATGATTGAGTTTTCTTACAATAGCAGGAGGCGGTTTTAGCTCTATTTTTATTAGTACTATGGGTGGATATAATTTTTGGGACTTGAGGGAGACATACCGTCACATTGGGGATACTTGTTGTCCTTTGAGGTGGGGTGTGATGACACTTTGTTCCTGCTCGGGGGTGAAAAAGTATATGTCATTGTGGTTGTAGGTATGTTGCTTACAGTGTGTAGTCCATGTTTTTTGTACTATTCTTTCATAATTCAAACGAGGGATGGTCTTTGAGATGATGGTCATCCTCTCTAGTTTGGCCCTCTCAGTTCAAGAATCGGGTATCTCATTTACATGCCATGTATTTCCATGTGAGACTCATGGTGCTCAACCAGAGTATGTCTGAGAAGGAATTTCATTTTCCAATACAAGTCTATTGTTTACATATATTTATTAAATATTCCTCTTACATGTCTTATATAATGGATCCAATTTGTCTACTTCACTAGATATTCAACATTTGTGATGGAATATTTGTGGGAATAGGCTTCCCCTAAGACCGAGCTTATTCCTCTTGCACATGAGCCAGGGTGTGCTCCCTATATCAGGCTGCAAAACCTTCAACTCAATGATGTAGATGGGTATTTACTCTATATGTATGCTCCTCATAATAAAAAACACATCTTCATACTCTTTCTCTCTATCGAGGCATGGTGTGGATGACACCTAAAACCTAGGGTATGAAACACAGTATGTACTGGATAGAATGAACCTCTCCCACCTAAAGCCACAACACCTTGAAATGAACAAAAGCTACTAAATGAAGGGAATGATATTCAACCTATGTGGCACCTTTTTCAACTAGACATTCACCCACTAAAGTAACTACAATAATCCAACCCTTGTCGACCCCCATACACTAAGAAATGGAGAGTTTAAAAAGCCGCCAATTAATCTAAGTTTTCACCATATCGATGATATGAGATAAGTTATAAAATTGCCACCCATAATAGGTTGAGACTCCATATCTAATGGTACATCCAAAGCCCAGTGAGCCCTAAAAGACTATATACCACCATCTACCTAGGAGACTCACATACTAGAGTAGGCATCTTAGAGTCTCAAATATATTAACAGTACAAACAAGAAAGCACTAACATCCAAGATATAAATAACCTAGAGAAACTTCATGACATATGTGATAGTAATCATACTTTAACCAAACACCCCTCATCAGACTAACATAGGGCAAGGGTCCTCTCAGCCTCCACAAAGCTCACCACTTCCCAAATGACAAGAGATGAACATTTGAAATGGAAGATGCCACCCACCACCATACTCCAATTGATAAACGATGATGTACTCGAAATTAATTCTAGAAAGAGCGGATAGTATAAATAACCAGAAAGAGGATTATAGGAATAAGGATAGCTATTACCTAAAGGGAGAAAAAGGAGCTCCACCTTAGGTGCCTGGTTCGAGCAATAAAAACCAATATTAATTCCAACTTCACCATATGAAAGCCTAGTAGTCTACACTTTAGCCATGGAAAGTGGTAATTCCAATATTCATCCCACTATCTTGAATTAGAATTTTCCATAATTATAATGCCTAGCTAATAACCCAAGCATTGTTCCCATTTCTAAGCAAACCACAGTGTGGAGTGATCCTCCAATTTTCATATATTATCGTGGATACTCATCCCCTTACTTCTTGCATCCTCTTACCCAACTTCAGTATAGGGGTATTGCACTAAAAACCATAATATCCCTCTCACGTTATAAAACACAGAGCTAGGCATGTTATTAAAAACAAACATGAAATCCATTATGTCCAACTTCCTCATTGTACGCTTCGTGTGTTGATACGAACACCCCAATATCTTATAATCTACCCAATTGGGTGACAAATTAATTCCCACCAAACATCAATTACACATTCCATGCGCATGGTGCCATGTCCCCCAGTCTATTGGTCAGGTGGGGCGATTGAAACTCATCCCCAACCCCACCACCCGCCTTGAAAGTCACCTCATTCAAGGGAATGGTTAACTTTGTATTGCTTGATTTAAATATGCTTATTTGTTACTTTTTAAATAATAGATGACAACCCATAATTAAACCTTATAGTGTTGCAAGTAAAATACTCATGTTGAAAAATTATTCATAAATTACTTATGAATGTATTTATAATAATAATAATAATAATAATAATAAATATATATAATTTTAAGTCCATGACTAAACTAGACACTCAATTGGTGTATAAGACCCCCTTGTTTTGGGACAAAGGACCTACCTTCATGTTATGATGTGGATACTAAAATGATGGGCCTCACCCATATTACTCCAATGAATTTCTAACTCACCATAATTTAATAATAAAAGGAAAAAAGAAAAAGAGGAAAGGGGTAAAAAAAAGAAAAAAGAAAAACAAAGTTTACAAAGATAAGCATACTTTACCCCCTCTAGATTTAAACTTGTGTCATCTTATAAAGAAGTACAAGTTCTTGGCCATTAAACCAACTCAAACTATACTTTCAAAATAAATTAATTTTAAAATAAAATATTTTTAATATAAAAAAATACGAATTTAAAAAAAAAAAACAATGTTTACATATTATGGATAGTTTATAAAAAGATATTTTATATGTTAAATTAAATAAAAATTAATTTATTACATAAATATAAATATATATTTAACATGATATACATAATATATTTTTTTGTAAAACAACATTTTATTCATTCAGCAAAAGTAAGTACATTAGTAGTAAAATGCAGGAAGCCCCACCCCGATCAGGTTTGTTCACTACCACAATTAGCATGTGACAAAGAAATAGAAAGGGAACTAAGGACATAGTTCACATTCTAGTAGGCCAAAAGCACCAGAAAACACATAAAATAAGGAGAACACCTGTAACCATGCTATTCATATGAAGTAATTGAAGTTGGGTTGTCCGAGGCTGTTCCAGGAGGAAGTGGAGGGCAGAAAGAGAACTATACATGTTCTTCAAAGTGGGCCATCCAAGACTCCAACTTCTCTACCTTCTTAGATAACAGGTTTTGGCCTCACCAGAATACCAAAAATCACTCTCAAGCATGGCACTAGAAGTAGCGCATTTTGTTTAGAGTGGATATGAGCTTGACATGCTCTTCTTGGCGTACCTGTTATGTAGTTTCGAGTTGGTCTAGCACCGATTGGATCAGTTCCTTGCAGTTCTCCAAACAACACTTTTGAACTTCCCTCTGACCATGCCCCACATGCCTTGCATTCCCTCATTTGGTAGTGCCTCCACGTTGCTTCACCCCATCCCGTTATTCAGGTTGTAGAGTGCGACCCCCATGACCGACCACCGAGCCACCCCGACCATGACCACAACAGACTTCGGACGTCGCCCTCCTTGAATGACCACCAGTCTTGCCACCCTGTCCAACTCCAATTGTTTCCCATTCCACCACAATCTCCTGCAATTGAGGCTACCGACCCCATTGTCCAACCAAGCTAGGCTTCGACGGGGAAGAGGACCGACCGCGGCGAGGAACGAGACACATTGTAAAAAAACCAACACCAGCTTGAGGAGATCGAGCAAGCCAATGGAATGGTATAAAAATGGCAGTTGCAACCACTAGGGTTCACCCCTCCCACTCCTATGAGACTACACACAACCAAAACCACAATTTATAACTATAAATATGGGCCTAAGCCGGCACTTTGCCACCCTCGATCTTTCGCTGGGAGTCGACTAGTAATCCCTCCCGAGAGTCTTTCCAAAAATACCAGTGAAGCTTACAGAACCCCGAGGAAGAGATGCGAAGGAGGGCAATCCAATTTCCAGGAAAACACAAAGGGGAACTCACCCACTCATAACAGAACTACTATATGGCCTAAACCTCAAAAGGCCCCACTCCTCTCGCACACGAAGACACTGAATTCCACACACTAATGAGGAAAATTGCCAATTTACATGCCCAAAAACCAGGGAGGACGCGCTAGTGATGGGGTCACCTCCTTTCCCAAACCAAGATCTCTTGTTTCTTCATTCTCCCGCTCTTTGAATACCATTAGCACACACTGAATTGATACCATGCCCAAATACACACACTACCCGCCATAATCATTTTTTGATCCTCTCCTCTCACTCAGGTCGAGGCTGATGGAGGTTTCGCATGGATCTTCTTTACACCTCTCGTACACAAGGAACTGTGAGAGGAAAGGGAGGTCATTCCTCATCTCTTTTTCCATGTGGTGCTCATAATTTCCCACACGCCGCCTCGTGCACCCGGTTCGTCACCCCCATCAAGGAACATGATATACATATATGTGAAAACCCAAATTATTAAAAATAGCCTATACCATATATATTAATTAGTTTAATTAATATATAAAATAAATTATAAATCATGTAGTTTTCTATATAAGATAAATTTTATATCTCACCTAGTTTAATCAATATATAAAATGTAACTTAATTAATATACTTTTTATATTAATCAATTTTATTTTATTTTTGTTGGTTTGACATATAAGGGATTTTATATCTCAAATATATATATATATGTGTGTGTGTGTGTGTGTGTGTATGTATGTATGTATGTATGTATGTATGTATTAACTTGTGGCTTATGGAGCTGCAACCCAGGGGCATCTAAGTCGTCAAAGTCACCCAAGGATCGCACCCGATCTAGGCCACACCAGCCCTTAACTGACTGGATTTTTTTAGCATTTTGTCTCCCGCTAGCACATGGCACAACCACCCCCCATTAGGTTTGAGAGGTTTGATCTTGGGTCGCCTTGCTGACGAGGTCCATCCTCAACCAATTGTGCTAGTGGACTTGAAGCACATAGTTTAATGAATATTTAAAATGTAATTTAACTAATTATTTTTGTTGGTTTGACCCATAAGGGATTTGAACATTTATTTCATGGTTTACATAATATTCATAACATGGCAATCACCAATAGAGCTACCCCTTGCGAACTATATATTTTTTTGTAAGTCTAAAAATTCTATTAATCAAACAGAAAAAATTACTTCATTTTCCATCATGATTATTTTTCTGGAAGAATTTTCCCTATACTACTGGTATCAAAGCAAAGATGAATCATACTGAGAATAGCAAAGTAAATGTAAAGAGATAGAAGACACAACTAGAGAGGAGAGTTACCCAAATTGGGGTTGATCCTCAAGGCAACCTTTCTTTCCTTTATTTTTAGAAACCTCAACCCAACCTTTTGAAGGTGGTTGTATCAAAGCAATCTGTAAATTATCATTGCACACTGAAAGAGATTTCTTGTCCGGTCTAAAGAAATCGACTCATGAGCTTGTTTCAATATACTCACATAAGAATTATTATTCAATATTTTTGTGCTTGCCGAAGGAGTATGGTTCACACATGGATTCACAAAAGATATTTGAGGCCTTGAGTCTTAGACCTTGTACCATGGATGGATTTCATCATCAAATTCTTCATCATCCTTCTTCGACACATAAGCCTTGCACTCCATAGGAGAAGGGTTGCAAGGCTTCTAGCTTTTAGATCCGGAATGGTGGATTTTTCACTTCTATTGAGAATTAAACACCAAGCAAGAGTTCTATAAGTGGCTTGTTTGATGAAAAATGTGGCAAAAAAAATGAGTATTCTCATAATCCAAAGCTTGAGTCTAGTGAAAAACACCAAATTTTAAATTGATTTTGTCGGCCAACACTTTACTGATATCAATTTCAACACAATTTATGTTATAAGTTTATACACCAGGCTTCCCACAAGAGACATTAGTATCAAGATAATGGCCCAAATAACCTCCAATGCCCTAAAATCTTGTGTAGTGTCACAAGTGAGCTGGCAGATTAGAAAGCTTGAACCATATTGGCATCTTGGTAATGACAACAGTGGAAGGGTCAAAATCTGGGAACTAAGGTGTTAAAAAAAATCTAGAATTGCCCCAAAACCAAGGCCCTTCAAATAAATCTTTCTAATAATCTCCATATTCCTCAAATAACACAATGAAGAAGTCTCTTGATCATAAAATAAACTTGTAATTCTTAGTCCATACGGAATGGATCCATTAGTAGAGATTGCCTATACGGGGAAAAAAGCCATTAAAATGACATATTCAGGTTGCCTTCGAATACGCTTGGTGAAGATCCTTGAGATATGCGTGACAAATTTCTAGGGAGGGAATTTCCTCGTATTTTTCCACCAAAAACAAACCCAAAGTTGTCTGAGCTTGATCTGCCTAATAAGGGATCAAGCATGGACAACATCATTATAAGAAAAAGTTTGAGAGGAGGAAGAGTTAACTCTAGGATTAACTCTAGTTTGAACTCTGATATCTATGTCTTAATTAGTTAATATTTGAGAAAGTCATGATGCACCTGCTATTTCAGTTTGCCTTTTGGTGTATATACCTTCATGTGAGGATGTTGTTTTCGGTGGTCATGATGCTGTTATTCTTAGAAAGATTTGTCTACATGCTCTCCATGTACTTTCATATTTTAAATTAATAGAAATCGTGAGTGCACAAAAATAAAAATCTATGGAATATTAACTTCAAATGTGTGTAGGGACCCACTTGCTATTCGCGTCTCATTAGGAAGTCGCCACAATTTATTCATTGTGAAAGAACATTTCATTATAAGGACAACCGAATCAGAGAAAGAATCAACGCATCGCTTTTGGAGGGCAGCGACGATCTATTTTAATAGTAAGTAAAATTTGAAAATGTAATCCACGTTGCCTGCCGTGTCACATTGAACCCACCAAATGCCATAAACCAACTTCCGGACAGACATGTTTGCGTCATCGATCTATGGAGCCGCTTATAAATAACGGGGGAAACTCGTGAGAGGGTGCATTCATTCGAGAAGCTTGGTATGTACTAACAGCGTTTCGAGAAGCTTGGTATGTACTAACAGCGTCTCAGTAGCAGGATTTCACCAGCATCGTGAGTGAAGATATTAAATATTCACTCTCTCCGTTTTCAGTTTTAGGAAAAAGAATGTCGCTTGTGGCAATAATCTGGTCTGAGGAGATGCAGAAGCTGCGTGATCGCGCCTCACAAAATGAGGAGCAGCAGCAGCAGGAGGGAGTTTCGAGTGGTGTGCAGCCGCAGTCCACAACTGATAAGGTGGCCGAGATATTGGCAGGAGATGAGAATAACAATAACAATGTTGTTGCTGCTGCTAATTCTGTTTCGTGCCCCTCTTCTTCGGCCGTTAATAAGATGATGGATTGTTTCTGTCCTTGATCCACTTACATTTCTCTCTGGGTGTCATGTACTTTATGATAATTTGGGTGTAGGAAGTTGTAGCATCTATGTAATACATAGATATGTGTTTGAACTTTGATATGTTAATGGGAATGGGATATATGTTTGAACTTTGATATGTTAATGGGAATGGGAGATCTAGAAGCCTGGTACAAAATATCATAATTTTGTAATTTTTATTTTGATAGATTAAGTTTTTTATAAAGTAAATTTTCTAATGAAATAATTTCAAATGGTGACTTCAGAGTCGAAGTTTGTAAGTTTGTTTGCCTTGATTTGCTTCTGGGTTTTAGTAAAACAAGTTTTTATTATTATTATTTATATTTATATCTTATTATTTTTTTTGTTTGTTAAGTTGTTTGTGGAATTTTTATTCAGAGGTATCTAAATTGTTAAAGTCATTTGAGGATGAAAGCATTGCCACAACAACTTTTAGTTAATTAGATTTTGTTAACATGTATCTTATCTTAACACAAGACACAATCAACTCAGTAAAATTTGATCCTAGGTTACTTTGCTAACTAAATTTATCCTCAACTAATTATGCTAATAAAACTCAACCTATCTCATTATTTTATATATATAGACATCTTCTTCCAAAAATAGATGCCGCTTAAGCCGAAACAAAATCGTAATTGCAAATTAAATCATCTAAAAGATGAAGCACACAATGCCGTAGTGTGACAAAGTTAATGAAAACTTACCCACTTTTACCTTATTCCATAATCTATTAAAATTTCTTTTACTACATAAATAAATATATTTGTCAAATACAAACTGCGGTTTTGTTGTCAGACATAGTTTACCAAATTCGCGCGAACAGGGGCAAACAATACGAAAGTTCGACGATAAATTTGTTAAATCCTATCGGGTTCGTCTGAAAATCCATGGTTCTTAGTTTATCCCAGGGGAGGGGTTTGTTATTTAGTGGGCACAAGATGCTAACGGCAGTATCTTTTTGAAACACATAGATAGTTGCGTACTTACATAAAGGAAGGAAAGGGAGAATAACTATAAGATTGGAAAAAGAAAAAAAAAAATCAATTTCGAGGGCTAGCAAAGGATTGGAAAGTCTAGAAAGCAGAAGAGAAGATAATGAGTGTAGGAGAGTTAGTCTAGGAATATTGTTTATTTAAATGAATGCTGTAGGCAGATTCCATTATTGTTTATTTAAATAATCTAGAAAGCAGATTCCATTATTGTTTATTTAAATAATCTAGAAAGCAGATTCCATGCTGTAGGCAATAAAGTATTCCACTTTATTGGAAAAATCAGAAGAGGGAATTGGTTTCTAAAATGAAGATATTGTTTATTTAAATCAACGTTGTAGTCAGATTCCATTATTGTTTATTTAAATGATGTTGCGGGCAGATTCTATTTTTTTAACCATGCAGTTGGGGGAGATATTGTTGGTTCCAAAAGAGTGCTCTTTCATGGATAAAGTGGATTGCAACTTCCAATGTTGAAATGAAGGGATGGTGACGAGATGCCTTACGGTGTTTGGTAGGCAGTTGTTAAATTTGATGGGTATTTATTATTATTTTATTTTTCTAATCGCTAGTTATTGGTATTTTAAAACAAGTAGTTTTTAAGTGTGATATTTTGGAAAAAAAATTAGATATAATTTGTGTAAAATCTAACCAAGATTCATTGAAAGTAAATGAAAATTTTGATAGATAAATTTTTCACAATCTATATATACAATCAATAAACCAGTTTAAACAACACAAATCAAGATTTGGTCACAAGTTTTTTTTCCCTGATTGAGCTATCCAAAATTCCAAAAAATAACACTTAAAATAATATTTTTATAATTTTCCCATTATTAATATCATTTAATTAATTAAATTAGTTTTTTTATGGGTATATATATATATATATTCCATGAAATAATAAAAGTTCTGATTTTTAATAATAATGTTTCCATAATTAATAATGGAGAATTTGATTTTTTACATAATTAATTATTGGGCCAAGAGACTCTCAAACCTAGTGTGGAAGAAATGTTGTGATGCCGCTTTATGTTATGGTAAAATAAAAATAAAATTAATAATTTAACAATAATGAATTTTTAACTCCTAACAACCCATGGTTTTTCCCATGAAGAAGCCTATTTCATCATGGAATGTCAGCTTAGTGCAATCCATTTCTATATATCAATCTAGTCAAACACAACACACCCACTTAATGCAAACTATGTAAGTTTTTATTTTTTCCAGTAATTTAGATTTTAAGATATTTTTTGTTTGTCCAATTGTATTGCATATGAATGGAAATTATAATTTATAAGTAAAAATAATTTATAATTTTTGAAAATTTAAATTGTAATATTTAAAATCATAACTTATAATTTAATATTTTAAGATAAATGAATATTTTCATTTTTACATTGAAAAGGGAATGTATATTCATCTTTTTATATTATCATTTTTTATTTCTTTAGCATGTAAAGATTAATTGATTAATTTGATTTGGAAAATCATGTTTAAAATTCAAAGTCATTTTATTATTAATTTTATAATTAATCTTATTTATTAAAGTTATAGTTATAGTTTTTCTCATTATATGTATTTATCATCAAATCACATATTTCTTAATTTCTTATGAAAGTAAAATTTTCTTTTAAATAAAAACTTAAAAAGGGAAATCTCTTCCAAAATAACCTTTTGTTGTAGTAAAAAGATCAAAAATTGATTCCAATTTTATGATATTTGTGAGTGCAATTAAAAATTCAACAAATTTTTTGTGTAGATATATTCATTACATGAAGTTATTTCTTGTAGGATATCTATATAAACTTACTTTAAGGATGATTTCCAACCACATTAACTATATCAACAAATAATTATATATTACCTTGATCTTTTGAAATTGATCACATAGAATTTCCAACCTGCAAAAATACTCTTTGTAAGAGGAGATTTATTTAGAGTTACTACCATAACTCAATTATAAACTCCAAAAATCTTCTTGGCAAATCTTTAGGGATGAGCTTTGTTTAGAGCTACTACCCTAACTCAATTACAAGGATTTTGAGATAACAAATGAGCTTTAAAAGAAAAAAATTCTATCAAAATCAACTTTACCAGAATAAACTATATTTTAGATGATGACATTATCCCCAATGGTGTCATAAACATAGCCCTTATGGTCCTTTTAAGAACAAGGTTTAAAATGTTTAATCCATGAGCTTGGTTTAAGGTTTCTAAGCATGGATTAATCTTATCACAATTGTAGATCTAGATGTGTATACTTCATCATTAAAGTCTCAAAATATTTCTCTCTAATATTTTGAAATTCCCCATATTTCAAAAATGGGACTTATCGCTCCAAAGGAACATTTCCTTGTTATATGAAGAGATGACCCTTACACTATTTTTTTACGGTAATGAGAAAATTTGTATTAACTGCAAAAACTGGTGTCTGGATCATGGTTGTACATCAAGAGTTACATTATGATTTTCTTCTATCTTTAGTATCATCTACAAGATCTTGATCCAAAATTATATTCCAAAGAGGAATACAGTTACTGACACTAAGCATATATAGGATCTTAGAGGTGAATACCTTCCAATAGAGCCCCAAAACTATAAAAAACTTGCAGCACATGTAGCCTACAAAAAAATATAATTCTTGATTACAACATATTTCCTCGGATCCACTAGATTATTCAAGTTTGGAAACTTGACATAAGAGTTGCTGGTTTAATACTTGAACATATGATTCATGCTTAATCCACTAAGGGATGGAGGATGGTCTTAATTGAACATTAAATATCAACTCTCCAAACTTCAAATTCCAACCATGGTTGGCACATTGATCTGCTTCATGGTTATTATCCCTTAGAATGTTCTTGAAACTCATCTTTGGGATATATTATGATATCTTTTTAATTTGATTCAGGAGATTATCCAGAAATTTGTCTCGAGGGGAATATCCTTTGAAAAAATATTAAATTATTAAAAGAGATTCACCCAACACAATGAGAGAAGAAACCTGAAATTCTTTAGCGAGAAGAATGCCTTGAAGTAAACTCATCTTGCCTAAGCCCCATGAATACTATCAAACTTTGGTTTATCTGGGGCCATAAAATACCCCTCCCCATCCTACCACCCCTTTTCCTCCTTATCATTGTAGAAGGGAGTTCTCATGCAATATTTAAAACATATATTCATTTTCTCTTCTCACCTCATCATTTCAAAATAAAGGTTTTGTAAATTTTTGAACAATAAATTTTCCACGATAGGACCATATGTATGTTGCAAGATATCACTTCTCTAGTGGAACAAGGACATCTTATGCCTAATTTTCCCCTCTCCTTATCACTAGAAAAAGTAATATTATCAAAGACACGAATTTCACCCTCTCATAATTAATAGAAAAAGTGATATTTTTAGCAACATGAAACTTTTTTTCCTCTCCTTATCACTGGGAAAAATGAGATTGTTAATGACATCACGTTTTCCCCCTCTCCTTGTCACTAGAAAAAGTGATATTGTGAGTGGTATATCACTTCAAGGCAAATTACCATTGAAATAAGAACCACTAAATATAACTCTTCCTCACAAAATTTGAATCCACTCATTTTAAGCTTTGATATTTTGGGCAGGGATAATTTTAAGGATGGAAAATTATCTTGAAGTTTAAAAAATTGGCGAATTCCACTAATCCCTAATATGAAAACTATAAAATGTTTATTGATGTATTTGTAAAATTATTCAAATTTATAATGATATTATATATATTGTATATATAATGTTGGCGATTTTTAACGTAAAATAATTTTATATTGTAAAATTTGGGCGAATAATTTTTATTAAAAAATGGAAATTGACGAATCTTTTTTTTGGAAAAACCATAGAAAATTAGCCCACCTGCGAATATTAGCCCCTAAAATTTTCCATGATTTTGGGTGATCCTTGGGTCGATACAATTTGGAGAATGGAATTTTGACCCAACCTTAGACCATTAAGTAGGTTTATGTGAGGCACATATTTAGAGTTTATAGGGAACCTGTATGATGCATGGATAAATACGAAGACTATAATGGAAGAGCAAGGAAGTGGGGGGCAACAACTCTACTATTCCAAATTTGAATTTCCTAATCACATTTTTATACAAACAAGGCCTAAAATGTGGCATATTTTCTAGTTATTTGTTGAGAGCAATGCAAAACTATCCATGCTTGTTTTGCAATTAAATAACACCTTATCATCCATAGCTTGTTTATAGGTTTAACATTGCTAAATTCATATTTCTATCGAATCAAAGGCTCATAGTTAAGTTCTCAATTCCAATAAAACCTCATCCCTATTTTACGACCATGTTTCGAAATAATTTAGACTATAATGATGAATAATTTCCAAGTGTAATATAGTAAAACACAGGCTTTAAAATCCTTTAGCAATTAATTTTGAAAGCCAAATTTAGTGGCCCAAACTCCAATATTGAGGATTTTACTTTGAATGGTTTTTTAGGAAAAATGTGGAAGGTAAGAGTACCATATCTTACTGAAAAAAGAACCACCAAATTTAAAATCTAGAAGGTTCATTATACATAGAGAAAATATAGACGAGAATTAATGGGTCATATTCTTTTCAACCCTATCCTAAAGCTTTAAAGACATAATTTTGCAAAAATTAATCAATTGATTTATTGTTTTAGCTTCCAATGAATATTTCTTTGCCCATATGTGTGTGTTCCCTCATATTACAAGTTTGTTTTAATTGATGTTAAGACCTTAAACTTCAACATAATTTTAGAGGTGTATATTTATGTATATAAGCATAGCTTGCAAAAGGGAACCATAAAATATTATTTAGATATAGGGTCATTAAGGCCAATTATTAACTTTATTATTAGATCATAAGTGAGGTTTCATTTTAGGCTCAAAATATGCATGTTAGAGATATCAAAGCACACCACCCACTGCCCCCCATTTTTTTTTTCAAAGTTAAGGCCCAACTCCTCTTTAGGGGTCAACCTTGCACAAATTTCAATGTATAGCTTCAAATGGATGCCACTTGTCACTGTTTTCCAAAAGTTATGCAACATTCCTATAGCTCCAATTAAAGGAATCAAATCTTGGTTGTTAATTGTCAGAGACTATGAACTCAATGTAATCTTCAACATCAAAATTTTCAAGTATTTATGTATTCATTACTGAAAATAATATATTACTGTCTTCAAATGTTTTGTGATGATTAAAAAATCCTCAATATTCTTATAGAAATTAAGATAGAAATTCTGAAGTCTTATATCAACCCAATATCTCAGTTTCCAATGGAATCTTCATAAACACTCTTCAATGTCCCAATTTATTCAACCATGATATAAAAATCATTTTCAAACAATAATACATAACATGTAACATCATAATAGATAATATATTAGGTACATTTATAATTGAGAACATCAAGGAGTTTGGATAGATTTGCCTTCAAGGAGTTTCCTAGAACCGGCTAATGGTGTTTTCTTTTCCACCTAACCATAGGCTCAATTGTGCATGTTCTTTCATACACCTGGCCACCCATTAACCAACCATGATTCCACAAATGGAAAACTTAGAATCTCAATAAAATACATAGTTGTGAAAGAAACACTCCTTCACAAGAAAATCAAGGCAACAACTCTCTACCTACTAGGCTAGGACATCCATGAATTGTCCAAATTCCTTCCTAGTTTGTTATAACTACACAAGGGAGTACCTTCTTTAATTGTATAATCCCTTAGTTTCCTCCCTTCTTAGTGCCCAATATCCAACCCAACCAACATAAATTTCACAGTCCCCTTTTTACCAATTCAGGTTTGGGTTCTCCTACCTCAAATTTGCAGTCAAATTCAAAATTTATCATGTCCTAACGCTAAAAAAACCATACATGATTGGCACAAATTGACCATGAATTTTGATTTTCAAAAGAATTTTTATCTTCGTGTAAATACCAACATAAATTCCCACTTGCAATTCAACTCGTTTTTCACTCATGGGTGCTCTCAACTTACTCCAAAATATTCCTCTTAATTAAATAATGGCTCTTTTGAACCCCACGTGAATATCCCTTGCTTTGGCCAAGGAAAATCCATGATTTTATGTTTTTTGTTAGGAGATTTCGTGGGTTATAACTTCGAAATTAAGATGGGTACTTGCAACTTGAGATGGGTACTTATTGTACGATCCTTTAACATCTTCAACTACCCATTTATTTTCCCTATACCTCCATAAATGTGGGTGGTTGGCTACCAAACTACCTAGATCCATTTAATAACTAATTTTTGGGAAGTTGAAAAGAGCGAAATAATTTCAAATTCAATTTTTTTCAACTTAGAATAATGGGTTTTTCACTATGGCTATTTTATTGACAAGTAAGGTAAATTTCCCAAACCTCCTCACTAATTCTTGCTCATGGTATCATGGCTAGTCCCAAGTGAGTTGGTCAATGATTTTTATTAATTAACGAAATACATTTACATAATTTATA